>CAIGQV010019356.1:11729485-11745274 GCA_903798115.1 Danio jaintianensis | reverse complement strand
GTTGGCTAGGTTTTATAGATGTTAAATTGGCTTGCCATACAGAGGAACTGTGTTAGTAAATCTGGTTCTGTATTGACAATGGTAGAGACTGGTCCCTAAGCCAAGCCCTTCCCTTTACTTTTTATGTTCTCTTCATACCAGTCAAAGAGGCTCCATATGAAACAGTTAGCGGCATAGTAACGTGACAACAGCATGATTTCTCAGTACGGTCACCATCTTGAGAGTGGATTTCAACCAGGGGGCCTCTGCAAACTTTCTGTTTTTGAATATTAATTTAGAAAATAGTGTAACTCGTACTATATATTAAATCCTTATTTAGTAAATCAATAACATCTAGATGTAATTTTATATTCAATTGTATTTTATTTATTTATTTTAATTTTAAAATGAAACATTATGAACAACAATAAATATTTGTAAAACTAATGCTTTAAAAAGCAGCTTGGTGTTTCACGTTTGATGAACATGTTCTCTGTCAGTCAAGAGACAATGTAAAAGCAAAGGGTCACACATTTAAATAGTTTGCCCCGAAATAAACATTCTGCCATCATTTGGACACCCTTTACTTGGTCCAAACCTATTTGAGTTTCAATCTTTTGTTGAACACAAAAGAAGATATTTAGAAAAATGCTGGTATCTGGTACCCATCGACTTCCATATTAATTTGGAGATCAATGGGTGCCAGAAACCAGTAATCTTCAAATATCAACTTTTGTGTTGAACAGAAGAAAGAAACTCATAAAAATGTTCATAACCACATGATAAATAATGGGGTAATTTACATATTGGGTGACAAAAATGACAATTCTGACATCAATTTCTCACCATTTATTTATTTCAAACATTTTTGAGTTACTTTCTTCTGTTCAACACAAAAGAAGATATTTAGAAAAATCTTTTTTTAAAAACCCACTTCAATTGTATTTGTTTGTACTATTAAAGGTTTTCAGCTTTCTTCAAAATATCTTTTTTTGTGTGTTAAAACAAACAAACAAATAACGGTGAGTAAATAGTGAATAAATGTTCGTTTTGGGTGAACTGTCCCTTTAATTTTGATGGGAAAACGCATTTCTCATACTCACCACAAGATGACACTGTTGATCTTTTGAACCTGTAAAAAAAAAACGGTAAAAACAGTTTAATTTGCTTCAAGCACTCACTTGGGTGTTGTTCAATATGTGCTGTCAGCTTTGCAGATATTCGATATGTGCTGTCAGCTTTGCAGAAATTGCAGTTTGCTTAATGATGCACAAAACAAAACACATTTTATTCAGGTACTTCGGCATTCTTCCTTTTCTGAACACTGCAAACAGTGTGGTGTCCAGTTACTGGTAACTCAGTTTTGGTGGGTACTGTGCTGAAATCCCACCTCTTCTATTTTGTCTGTTTGTTTGTGAAATGTTATTACACTATTTTTCAGACTGGCTCAATGGTGGAGAGAGATCTAGAAAGTGCCAGAGAGCAGGGAGAGAGAAAGAACCAATTGCTTGTCAGTTGCTCCACTGATAAGACTCTTCTGTTTTTATCTCTAAAAAAACACGCCACATAACAGGGGGTTACACAAAACCAAAACATGGTGTAGGCATGGTCTTGTTTACAACATAAGCCAAGAGTTGAAACCTGATTTCTGACAAACGGCTCAGGACCAACAGCCCTTATTCAGGAGCCCTTAAAGCCGGTTTGACTACTCCCTCAGGCTTTCTCTTTCAGAAAGTTTTCTTTTTTTTAAACTACTAACCTACGTACAGGCACTCCAAAAAAGAGACATTCAAGACGGACTCTTTACAAACCACAGGTATATTTTGATTACTCTTTTATTGCATTTTTACATAATGCTTTTACAGTTCTGTAGTTTTCAAAAAAGAAAAGAAAAGAAAAAGAAAACAGGTATTGTATCAGCTGTGTACTTGCAGTATGTCCATGGCAGTTTGATTATGAATTTTCATCCAATGCCTTTTATACAAATAAGCATCCATTGTCATGCAGCCTGGTTTGAGCTGAACTGCTTTATATGCACAGCCTAGACAAAAATTACTCTTTGTAGTCAAGCAAACAATTAAGAGTCTATAATTGGATCTTTAATGCAGTTATTTATACATTTCTGCCATGTGATATGTTTGGTAATACCTTTAACCCTAACGATCCATTGTGTAGCTTTTTATTTTTAAAACAACCATGACAGATATGGTGATATTCCAGGATTACAATGTCAAGATGCACCTCAGTTTTATTTCACACCTTAATTGACCACAACATGACCTGATCCCCACTGTTTGGAGTTGACATAACTGAGTGGTTCTTCTCAGGGTCAGATAGCAAGCGATTTTAGGATCAGTTTTAGCTTTGATAACGGTGTGCATTTGTCAAAGCACTGTTTTGATAACCTTATGCCATGTCACAAGCGATGCATTCGTTTTTAGCTGAGATGTTGTATTGATAATATGAACAGCGTCTGACCCTGTAGAAAACTACTGTGTAAATTCTACTGCAACTCATCTTGAAGGCTTTCACCTGGGGTTGAGGTTAATTGCTTGTCAATTCTTGTGTAAAAATAAACATTCTTTCTATTTGAACTCAGTCAATCTTTGTGACAGTCATCCTGGAAAATGACCATGGGATATGTCTTCCAAAATAGTGTTTGAGAAATAAAAGAATACAAAGACTCAATGCCAAACATAGGCACTTTGAGATTTTAGGAAGGTTCTGTCTGATTTCTTGTTCTCTTCCATGTAGCAAAAATTGCATGGGAATCACATTTTCTAAATAAAAAGCCTCAAAATGGGGAAAACTAAATAAAAACAGATTACTATAAATAAGGTGTTACAGAATAGGAATATGGGAATAACTAAATGTTGACAAAAATGTTGATGGTGCGCATAGGTGAAGTTCTAGGATGCCTGTGGCAATGGCTGTAATTCTTAATAATTAAACAAGTCTTGCCTAATAACTGCCAAATAATTGACTTCTATTGACTGCAATGTATACTTGTTTTTACTTTTTACCTAAGTACTGTGCAAGGTCAGCTGAGAGTATTAAAAAGGTTACATGTAAACAAAACATATTGCTTATTATTATTTTTTACAGGTATTTATGTGCACTAAAATTTTATATAAATATATGTGGACACATGCTATTTCTGTGTAGAAATTTGCAAAGAAATCTGTGGATTTAACTTTTTAACTTTTATTTAATGTTTGCAATGCAAATCTAATTACAGCGACTTGTTTGGTAAACATAGTAAGTCTCTCATAAAATATATCTACTAAAAGACAGAAAATATTACTTTACAAACTGCATTGTACATAAATCATAAAAACATTTGCATATTATTCAGTAATATTGCTGAATGAATCTAAAAACTGAAAAATTTTATATTTAGACACATTTACATGATAAATAAATAGACACAATAATGGGCAAAAAAAATGCAATAATGTGGGCTTAACAATGCTGATGTATCATTGGTTTGTTTAAGAAGTTAAAAAAGCACATGATAACAACACGTGCAGTGCCAGTCATGTGCAGCTGTTTGCAGAGCCCACTGATCATATCCTACAGATGAGCCCAAGGGGCCCACATCTACCCCCAAACATCACATGTCAGCTCAGTGTTTGCATAACAACTAAATGGCAGTAATGTAGTATTTATATTATACATGTTATGAATTTAACATATTTTGTACATAAGCAGTAACATGCACTGATGAAGTGTAATAAAATAAAAACCATTTACACTGCGTGAACCATTTACAAATGGGTCCAAGATTTTACATTGTTTATTCAAAAACTGACCCTACCACCCGAATGGTGCAGAAATTTAGATTCTTCAGACCAGATAACCTTTTTTTCAGTCTTCTGCTGCCCAATTTTGTTGACCTTTTGTGAACTGTAGCATCAGTTTCCAGTTCTTAGCTTCCACTGCTGTAGCTCATCTGCTTCAAGGTTCAATGTATTTTGTATTCAGAGGTGCTGTTCTGCCTTGGTTATAACCAAGGTAAATACCACATACTCAACAACTTTTTTCAGACAATTCTCTGTAAATTCAAGATGGTTGAGCATGAAGATCCCAGCAGTTTCTGAAATACTCAGACTAGCTTGTCTGACACCAAAAACAATACTAGGGCTGCACGATACTGAAAAAATATGCGATATGCATAATATTCTGCATCACCTTGATAGACCTGGGAATTTTGCAAAGATCTTGTTTGTGGACTTCAGTTCAGCCTTGAATACCATCATGGCTGACCTCCTCTCTGACAAACTGACTCAGTTCTCTGTACCCTGTATGTTTTATTTCATTTATATATTTATTGATATAAATTTTTTTTTTAGATCTAATTAATTCTAATTCAGACCAAAAACTGTGTCAAGGTGCAAACATTTAGTCTTTAAAACACTATGAATGAGAATCAGATATTCTGACTTTGATTGATTGTTGTTCATTTACCTCTTTCGTTTTGACCCCTGCATGCCATAAGTATTTATTTTCAGCTCAGGGTTCACCTTTGAGCAGCTCCAGCCAATAGCAGAACAGGAACTACTGGGGAGGTTGGGATAAAGATAGTAAGACCCCATCTGATTGGTCAAATTTAGATAAACCAACCATGCATAAAATAAATGTAATTTATCACACAATATGTACAATCTGTACATTCATACAGTATGAATAATTTCGGCCCGTTATGCATAATTTTGGGCTTGAATATATATTGCATATACTATTATTGCAATAACGATAATTTTACAATATATTGTGCTGCCCTAAACAATACAATGTTCAAAGTCACTTAAATCAATGTCTTTCCTATTCTTATACTTGGTTTGAACTTGAAAAAATTGTCTTGACCACATCTATATGCTTAAATGCATTGAGCTGCTGCCATGTGAATGGCTAATTAGATGTGATTATATAATCATAAATGTAGGCAACCTGCAGTGGAAAAAGTGGCTAAAATTGCACATAATGCAAATATGCTTGTTTGTTTGTTTTTTCAATGCAACATTAGCATCATGGAGCACAGCTCAAGGCCAGCGGTGAAGCTGAACCTCATGAATGGAGGCCTAGTGAAGGCCAGACCAAAACCTCCAGCAAGAGAGCAATGGGCCAGTAAGCTGGAGTTTCTCTTGGCGGTGGCAGGGCACATTATAGGGCTGGGGAATGTGTGGAGGTTTCCATACTTGTGCTACAAGAATGGAGGAGGTGAGGGCAAATTTCATTTTTACTCCTGTTTTATGTTAATTTTCAAGTTTTAATATAAAATTGTTTTGAAAAAGTCTTAGATGCAGAAACTGAAATAGAGTAGCCTAGTCAATATTTGAAGTTGATCCACTTCAATATTTGAAGTGGATCAACATTTGAAGAAGTCACTTCAAATGTTGACTATATGCTGCTGTTTAGATTTCAGAAGAGGAACTTATTTCTTAGAGGTTATTTTCAAAATTTTTATTTTCAGCCTAAGCTCAGTACAAGACATTCGCCCCGTTTCCACCTTCTGGCCACATGTGAGCGTAGTATATTTCAGGGCCGGTATCATTTCCACGGTCACTTCAGGGGCTTCATTGGGCCTCATCTGGGCTTGCTTAAGGCCAGCAGCCAGGGGTTTTCATCCCTACCAAATACTTTGGTTCAAGCTGTGCAAAGGCAGAGTTTACATGAGCTAGGAGATGGTCGACATCGCTGGTCAATTCTCATGCTTTTAACAGGTTACCATCATTTAAAGCTTTTAAGACATTTAAAATGTGTTTTTTTTGCAAACAAACTAATGTAACATTGATCTGGTGCTGTTTCTCTAGGGGAAAGGGTGCAGTTGTAGAACTGTGAGATCACACTTGTGTGAAGATGTACGTGAAGCTCAGTGGTATGAGTACGAGTGTGTTCTGTTTTAAGAAAAATTAGTTAAAGGAACATTAACACAATGTTTATGAAATTCATTTTTAAACCTCTAAACTGCAATACTCTTCTAAAGTTTTTTTAGAAAAAGAAATAAATACTTTTATTCAGCAAGGATGCATTAACTTGATTAAAAATGACAGTAAATGTTTTAACGTGCAATTTAAAATTTCTGTTGTTCAGCAAAGAATATGTATCTTGGGGTCCAAAAAAATCATGTGACAAAACTCTTTTAAACAATGCTGAAATGTAGCTTTGCTATCACAGGAATAAATTACATTTTGAAAGGTTCTGTGAAGTGCTTTGAAATGTGCATTTAAATTTGATGTTTGACGTAATCTCAACCAAAACACGAAGAGAGGGTGGGACATAGTGTAGCTCCTCCCCTTTTTAAAAACAGCCAATAGCATTTTGCTTTTATTACAGCTCTGCTAGTGAGAGGGGTTGAGCTCAAGCGCATCAAATGTGAAGCATCTTGAAGGGGGAGGGGGCATGTCAGATACTAGAGAGCATTTGATTGGTCACGATTTGATGAAAAACTGAAGTATGAGTGGACCTGAATAAAACCGTTGATCCATTTAGGCAGAAGTGAATAACTGCAAGCTTTGCATGTTTATGTCAGTTTTGTATTTCCTAAACGAGAATTGTGTCACTGTTTGGGTGTGCACTAGCTTATAGATAGCCTAAAAACTAACAATACTGATACTAATATCTAAAAAACTTTATTTTAATTTCATGGGACCTTTAAATATATTACAATAGAAAACAGTGATTTTATTTGTAATATTAATTCACTGTATTACTGTTTTTTGATCAAATAAATGCAGCCTTGGTGAGCACTTACATTGCAAAAAACTGACTTGCATGCTTAAATATACTTGCTTTAGCATTGTTTAAATGTTGTATTTGGTATTTTGTGTGTTGTATTTATTTTGTCATATAAATCAAAGAATCATTTTCAGATGCCCATTTTTGATAATTTCAGCATTTTTATTGTACCTCTAAGGGAAGGTTAAAACTGACTAATGTTAATTAGTACATTGGATTATACTGTAGGAATGTTTATGTGTTTATTATGCTGCTATTAAAACATTGTTATTCATTCTGTCGCATAGGGGCTTTTTTTGTGCCATACGTGCTGTTTCTCTTCACCTGTGGCATCCCACTTTTCTTTTTGGAGACTTCACTGGGTCAGTTCACCAGTCAGGGTGGAATCACATGCTGGAGGAAAATATGTCCACTCTTTGAAGGTGAGGAAATCATCATACTGTATAGCTTCTCAATATGAATGTATTTATGCTACTTACTTTTTAACATTTGTCTCACAGGTCTTGGTTATGGCAGTCAAGTCGTTGTCCTCTATACTGGAGTCTATTACATCATAATCCTTGCTTGGGCTTTTCTTTACCTCTTTTCATCCTTCACTTCAGAACTGCCATGGGCAAGCTGTAACAACTACTGGAACACACGTATGCCTTTTCATATATCACAATAAAAATGATTGTAATACAGGGTTATGTCATTTGAATAACCTTTGTCTTTCTTAATTTAGCGAGCTGCAAGGAGTTCAGCAAGAGCAACCTTACTGAATTTTCTCCAAATAAAAGCACATCTCCTGTTATAGAGTTTTGGGAGTAAGTCATTGGAAGTTGTATGCATATTCACTAGGATGAAGGCAATACAATATAACAAAACACATCAAGCTAATTATAATGATTCACAGTAAAGAAACAGAATGTGATGCTGTGCTTTCTGCCTACAGGAGAAGGATTTTGGGTTTGTCTGGGGGAATTGAAAAGATTGGTAATGTGAGATGGGACTTGGCTCTCTGCCTCCTGCTGGCCTGGATCATCTGTTATTTCTGTGTGTGGAAGGGAGTGAAGTCCACAGGCAAGGTGAGAACTTTAATGAAGTGTTTTAACAAACATAAAACACAAAGGGAATGGTACAATTTGTGTTCTCATGCACTGGAAGTGGAATATGCAATCTTCAGTATGTTAAACTCACTTTGATTGAAGCAACTCCATATATTTTATATTTTAAAGATAAAATTCAACACTTAAAAAAAAATGTGCATACATGTATTTTTTTTATTTGTTTTTAACGTGAAGGTGCTCTAAACTAAATTCTTATATATGTATCATAAAACTATATTGCATTTTGTAGATGCAACTTAGATAGTTTTATTGTAAATAAGTAAAAATAACAATTATGTTGGCGGCGCAGTGGGTAGCGATGTCGGCTCACAGCAAGAAGGTCGCTGGTTCGAGCCTCGGCTGGGTCAGTTGGCATTTCTGTGTTGAGTTTGCATGTTCTCCCTGTGTTCGCGTGGGTTTCCTCCGGGTGCTCCGGTTTCCCCAACAAGTCCAAAGACATGCGCTATAGGTGAATTGGGTAAGCTAAATTGTCCGTAGTGTATGTGTGTGAATGAGAGTGTATGGGTGTTTCCCAGTGATGGGTTGCAGCCGGAAGGGTATCCGCTGCGTAAAACATATGCTGCATAAGTTGGCGGTTCATTCTGCTGTGGTGACCCCTGATTAATAAAGGGACTAAGCTGAAAAGAAAATGAATGAATGAAAGAACAATTATGTTATTTTCAATATATTTACCTTTAATACAATGCTTCAACCATTGAGTCTATGTTTTGTCATAGACACTCTCCACACTCTACGCTATTAATTACATCTTTGTGTTTCATGCGCTTTCAACTAAAAAAATCTTGGGATCTTTCTGACATGAATGCACCAAAACACAGAGCAACACATACAAAAGCTAAGAAGTAACAAAATGAGGCACAGGTGTGGAATACAATCAGTAACCATAGCAACAAGGTAGCACATACTTAGAAACCTATAGGCTGTGTATGGCTATGTCCCATTTGGCATTTTAGCTTTGAAAAAGGTGCTCTTGAGCGAAGGTGCGAAACAGTGTTACGTAACAAAATGAGTGAAAGGAAGAAAATGAGGGTTTAGGGTGCGATTTGGGACAGGGTTTATAAAATACCTTCAATACACTCATTCACTGTTCCCATTAGGGAGCAATAATATAGTCCACTTATAAAGTCCACTTGAATGAGTAAAAAGGTGAGAAAGCAAATTCAGACACTATGTGAGGTGGAAGAAAAAAAACAAACCACTGACTGTTGCCATCATTTACAGTGTACCAAATATGGAGATTATATTTTCGCTTTGGTACCTCATTACCTCTGTTGTGTAAGTATATTATCATGTAATTCAGGGCTCTATTCTTTGTGTAAAATGTACTTGAAACAGGACTGCAAAGTAAACTTTACTCAACAATGTCACTTTTACATTTTGTGAAGCACATTTGATGTAATTTCATAAAAAAAATAAAAATAATAAAAATAAAAAAGAACATTTGCAAAGGTAAATTTTACTTTTAGTTTTGTTCAGTGCAAAGTAAAATGTGACAGAAACTCTCACTCTGTTTCTTTATTCAGGTGGTGTACTTCACGGCTACCTTCCCTTATTTAATGTTGATAGTATTGCTGGTTCGAGGACTTACTCTTCCTGGAGCAATAAATGGCATCACCTTCTACCTCTACCCTGATCCATCACGTCTCAATGACCCGCAGGCACTGAGCAGCTCTCTTTTGGCCTTTGTTCAACGAAAACATTAAATGTGTAATATTGAAAGGCAATGGTGATTTTTAAAATATTAATGTTTCAGGTGTGGATGGATGCAGGCAGCCAGATATTTTACTCCTATGGCGTTTGTACAGGAGTCCTGACTGCACTGGGAAGCTACAATAAATATGACAACAACTGCTACAGGTACTTTAGATGATTTTATATCACACTCTTTAGAGCAATTGTAGTGACACATGAGTCTGTTTGTTTTTTATGGCAAATCTACATTGTAAAAGCGCTATAGAAATAAAGATGAATTGAATTGAATTGAATTACAGTAACATAAAAATGCATCTTCTTATATTTATTTTTCAGGGACTGTGTATACCTGTGTCTGCTCAACAGCTTGACTAGCTTTGTGGCTGGTTTTGCTATATTTTCAGTCCTGGGCTTTATGGCAGATGAACAGGGGGTGGATATTTCAGTGGTGGCAGAGTCAGGTAAAAGGCTAATTTATGGCTTGATGTTGCTTAACTCTTTCCATGCCAGCATTTATTAGAATGTTGCCAGCCGCCGCATTTTTGATGATTTTCACCTAAATTTGACGTATTACGAATATTTTCTGCCACGAATAGCCTATATGACAACATTATATATCAAAATAAAAAAACAGGCCTCTGCTTTAATAACAACAACAACAAACAATAATTTTATTTTGGCTTGTAATTATGTGTTTATGTGTCTACTTTAAGGCAGATAGTTTTAATAAAAAATATAACATTTTAAACAGAACACACATGTCCAAATTGAAAGGCAAATGAGAGTTGTATAAGTCTTCATTGTCTTCTCTTGATCTATACTTTCTCTGATTGTCTTTGTATTTCACGGCTATAAGTCCCGTAACTCATTCAAGGCAAGGCAAGGCAAGGCAAGTTTATTTATATAGCACATTTCATACACAGTGGCAATTCAAAGTGCTTTACATAAACAAGAATAAAAGAGACAAGTATAAATAAGAATAATATAAAAACAGATGACATAAACAGGAATAAAAAGAGACAAGTATAAAACATTTAAAAAAAATAAATATAAAAACAGGTTAAAAAACTGATAAAAACAGGTGTTAAAACAGGTTATAAATATATAGTATATAAATAGTGTGATTCAGGACATGCGCTAGGGCTTCTCTTACCTTAAAACACCTAAACATGGATTGCTATACAAAAAAAATCATCAATGGCAGGGAAGTATTGTCTTTTAATTGACAAGGTATCTCATCAATGCCAGGGAAAGATTTAAAGTAGATGAAGGTTTCAAGAAATGTTGAAATAAAAGTTCTTGATTGGTAAAAATGCATAAATACTCCTAAATTACCACATATTTAAATCCATTACACAGTTATTACTGATTCAATACAGTCGGCATAGCATTTACTTTTACTTGTATTCTTTCTGAAAATTTGTGTCGAACTGTGCTTTGTTTGTAAACAAATCTGCATAAAAAGTGGCCGTTGATCTTCTGTGGAGGTGGAGTTTGGCCTCACTATATGACACAATAAAGTGGCTCATTCCCCAGCTTGTAATTTTTTCAACATAAACTGTTTATAGACTAACTACAAAGCTTTGAGTTCTGAAATTTACAGGACGTTTTTTAACAGTACAATGACTTCTTACAGTATGTCATTTTTCAGTTCCTGACACTTTTAACATCAATCGATCTCCATAATGGAGCAATTTAAATCACAATGGTAAGCAATGCAATGATCATGTTGTGTTATAAGTCATGAAAGCTTGAAAAGAATTTGTTCTGTGACTTTTTTTTTGTGGCAGGTCCTGGTTTGGCGTTCATTGCTTACCCCCGTGCTGTAGCTCTGATGCCCCTGCCTCAATTATGGGCCATTTTCTTCTTTATCATGATCATATTTCTGGGACTGGATAGTGAGGTGAAAACTAAAAGAAATACTGATCTCTATTTTATCTGGTACATTATGGTACGGATCCTCTAAAGAATTTTCTTGTTATTGTTTCAGTTTGTGTATCACGAAGCCCTGGTTACATCTATCTCGGATATGTACCCCTCATTCTTCCAAACTGGACATCGACGTAAATTTCTTCTCCTCTTCATTTGTTCTGCCAGCTTCCTTGTTGGTCTGCTGATGGTAACAGAGGTGAGAATCACAAATAAAAACAAAATGTACATATAGTGCCTGTCATTTTATTCTTACCTCTCGTCTTTTCTCTTTCTTTCTCAGGGTGGTCTGTATGTCTTCCAGCTTTTTGACTATTATGCCTGTAGTGGAATGACTCTTCTCACTTTTGCCATCCTTCAGTCCATCTGTGTTGGATGGGTTTATGGTAAATCATTTAGTTGATTTTGCAAAGACAAAAAATTGTGAACAGTAAAGTTAAGCGTACATGAAGATGGAAACCTTGGTAAATGTTCTCTGGCGACCCCTGGTGAAACATTTAGAGAACTTCAGCTTAAATGTAATTGAACCAAGATTCAAAAGCAGTATAGGCCTAATTCATTATATTTGTTTCGTTATTGTATGATATTTAGTACAGGTTTATGATTGGTATGATATTTAGTACAGGACTATTTCCAGGGAAATTAGTTAAAATAATAAGAAAAAAATCGAATTTACTTTTTATTCCAGTTAAAGTTTATTTTATTTAAAAAAGGTTTTATGGTTTAGTTTGCAGTTATTTAGTATCAAGAAACTATTTTTAAATTTGTGATTTGGTGCATTTAGTAAAAGTTCCAGGGTTATTAAAATTTATTATAGTAAAAGTTCAAGGGTTCATATTTTATGAGAAAAAAAGTTTTGTTGTTTTAGTTTCAAATAACTTTTTTTATCAGTAATTTCATTTCAATTCGATTTAATTTTATGTTTTCATTTTAAATGGTTTGAATAAGATTTCATTTACATTTAAAGTAAGTTTTATTATTAAATATTACGTAAATGTATTTTTTAATTGTATTTTAGTTTAACTTTGAATTAAACTAAATGAATTATTTCCTTCTCAACTTGCTGAAATAAAAGATTGTACATATATATATACATATATATATATATATATATATATTTTTTTTTTAATTAATGTTTATTTTATTTCATGAAAAGTGAATTTAGTTTTATGACTTTACTATGATTAACTATGTTAACCCTGGTCAAAGATGTATTCTTAGAAAATTAAAAGTGCTCAAATAGTTTACACAATATTTTTTTGTCTTTTATTTGAACAGGAGCGGACCGTCACTATGATTGCATTGAGGATATGATTGGATATCGGCCATGGCCATTTATGAAGTGCTGCTGGAAATATCTAACACCAGCTATATGCACGGTGAGTACCATTAAAAATCATTTTAAAGGCAAGATGCTACAAGCAAAAATGTAAGACTTTTTGTCTTTTCATAAAGTTTTTTTTATTCAGTCTGATTTAAAGAAAACAACCCAAATCCACATTTAACTTTCCTTTATCACACTTTATCATTTTTTGTCTGTAGATTTCAATCACAGAACATACTTTAAAACATATACTATTTTAAAAAATATTTATAGGCTATACAGTTTTATACATATCTGTATTCTGAAGTTTTTACTGAGGGATAGCTTGCCTGATTTATTTTCTTAATTATAGGGTGGTTAAAAAGAGATTCCCAAAATCACCTCTTTTTAAAAACTTTGAGTCTAATATGTAAAAAACATTTCCCAGTACTGGGTTGCAGCTGGAAGGGCATCCGCTGTGTAAAACATATGCTGAATAAGTTGGTGGTTCATTCCGCTGTGGCGATGAATAAGTGGCCCTGACGAATAAAGGGACTAAGTCGAAGGAAAATTAATGAATGAATGTAAAAAACAAATCAAACAAGAGTTTTAAACCTGACTTAATCCAATGTTCAGATTTTTTATGCTTGAAATGTATGCAAATAATTGACATCTCATTTGCCAGACCTATTTTAATTTCTTTCTTAAATCAAAAACAGAATAAGATACTCTGAAAAATGCTGAAAACCAGTAGCTGGTGACATCCAAAGTAGGGAAATAAAATACTCCAGAAGTCAATGGCTACCGGTTTCCAATACTGATCAAAATATCTTCTTCTTGTGTGATTAAAGAAACTCAAGCAGGTTTGGAAAAAGTGGAGGGCGAGTAAAAGATGTGAACTATCCCTTTAAACTGTTTCTGGGGGATTTTAAAACCAGAATCCATGTTTCATTCTTTATTTCAATATTGTAACCACAAAATGTGATGAGAACAGTATGTAGAGGTAGGAAGAGATTGTGTACCACCTGTGAGTCTGTGTCTGACACCTGTCATTTGTGTCTGTCTTCACACTGACAGCTCTTCAAACACAAGAAAAACCTTCTTCTATTCTGCGGTTCAATGTGACTGACGGCCCCCATTGCTCATCATTCACTTTCTTTCCTATTCAGGGAACTTTTATCTTCTCCTTGGTTAAATACACGCCTCTGAAGTTCAACAATGAGTATGAGTACCCCTGGTGGGGTTACGCCATCGGTGGCTTCTTCACCCTTTCCTCCACCCTGTTAGTTCCACTGTGGATGATTTATTTGGTCGGCACCACTCCAGGGTCTATGCGACAGGTAAAGATTTATACAATTATTGTAATAATATAATTTCGGACAGTACTAGCATCAATTTTATGTAGTATGCAGTCAACAAATAGTTATTAGTATACTTTAACATTTTTAAGGGGTCATATCAGACTCTTTTAACAACATTCGACTTCAGTGTGTAATGTTGCTGTTAAAAAGATCTGCAAAGTTACAAAGCACAAAGTCCACTTCTAATTCTTTATATTGGTAAACTATGCTTTAAGTTTATAAGTGCACGTGCCATAATATAAAGTGCAACCATTTTTTTAAAAATTGTTACAAAGAGGCATAATAAGACCCCATTCATTCATTCATTCATTCATTCATTCATTCATTCAGTGTTAATTTAATTCCTGATTTTTCGAATATTATCAATTTAAATGATGTTTTTCTTTCTCACTTTTCACATTTTAGAGAGTGAGAGTCTTGTGCACCCCAGCTGAAGATGTTCCAGATCCAAAACGTCCAAAACAGAAGCTAAACACCGCTACGTTTGAGACATTCACAGACTTATTGACTTTACGAACTGTACACACACCGAACTCTTTACCTTACAGAGACGTTGTCTGACCGTCCACCGCTTCAGTTTTCTTGTTTTTGGCCTCGTGTTCTGTGACAAACAGTTTTTTTTTTTTGACATATTGTCATTGTAATCATAAGTGCATCATATGATGGTTAAGGCACAGTAATGTTTATCCAAAGAACAGTTTCCCCAATCCATCGTACAGTTAGCTACATGAGAAAATAATTATGTGTAAACTGACAGGAAAAGCCTTAAATGTATCATTGTAATAAATATATTGAAGCTTTACTTCGAATAAGCTTCTCTTTTAATAGTGGAGTGTGTTTGTCTGACGTGTAAATGTGTATAAAATAGGAAGTTTACAATGAGGTTGGGATTAAATATATGTATTACTTATGTCTATAGTTGTTTCTTTATGCCGGTTTTTGTCGAGGTGAAATGTAATAAGTGCTTTGTAGTTACTTTTATTCAATTATTTATTTTCGTATGGTTGGTTAAGTGTATATAATAAAAGTAATAAAATAAAAGAAACCGATACGCTTTATGCAAGATCGCCACCTGCTGGGTAGGATATATAATGACATTTCAGCAATAACACTGACTCGTCAATAAACCTATAATATACGTGAAATGATTATAAATTTAATTTTTAATAGAAAAAAAAATCTAAATAACGAAATGGACAGCTGGGAACCTTCACATGTCCAGAACAGATACATAAAATATATATATATATATTTATTGTTTGTTGATGGATTGGCCTAAAATATGCAGTAAACAGCACTTAAACAATATTTGATAAATTAATAAAGAAACTTAAAAGTACAGGAAAAACGACTGGAGGTGAATAAATGCATCATCTGCTGGATGTTTAGTATTTTTATTTCTGTGATCATGCAAGTGCACTTCTGTCCTTATACCCTGCAGGGTTTTGTTGAATAGCTCCATCTACTGGAAGAGTTTAGACACACCATATGCACCAATATCCATATTAGTGGTTGTCCAGTCTGGGTAATGGATGATTAGATACGGTCCCTCAAAGCAATGCACAATAAAAAAAAGCTAAATATGCATTAGATTTATGGAAAGTGGCAGTACAGACTTAATACTTTTTTTTCACACACACACACACACACACACACACACACACACACACACACACAC
>CAIGQV010019356.1:11671345-11729385 GCA_903798115.1 Danio jaintianensis | reverse complement strand
CACACACACACACACACACACACACACACACACACACACACACACACGCACACGCACGCACACACACACACATATATATTTTATGTAATATAATATATACATTTTATGTAATATATATAGTTACAATGACAATTTTATTGTTAGTTAAACTAAATAAAGATTATAAATATTTACTTACTGAAATAAAGGAAGTTGTTAAATTACCTTGATGTACTGAATTCCACTTGGCACTGTAGTGTATTACAGGGGTTTTGAGTGTCCTTCAGGTGTGACATGCGGGTCTGTAGTGGGTAAATGTGACCACAGACCCATAATGAGATCAGGAAAAGCTTGTCCAGCTTCTAAGTGAAGGTGACTAAACAAATCAAGCTTTTAAAAGACTAAAAGATTTTCCTGAAGCTCAACATATTACTTTCAGCAAATAAACTAAACAAAATAAAATTGCAAATGCTATGACAAGTCCTAGTAAACACAGGATACAGTGGGTTTTACACAATCGATTTGTGTTGGGGCAACATCAATGAATTAGTTTTTAAAAATTCAAGTGAATTGAACATAAAACAATTATGTTGCCCACAAAAAACCCCTCAAGAATTGTGTTGTTTCAGCTCATTTTAAATAAGTAGTTTAAACAAACAGCAAACATCATTTTTTGAGTGTATATAGCATGATAGCATGATCTATCAAAAATATTTTCCTTGAAATTGAAACTGTAAAAAACTCCCACAATTACAGCAAACTAAACTTACAGTAAACTACTTTTTTTATTAATTAAAATTTCATATTTAAAAAAAAACAAAAACATTATTTAGTCTTCATAACCAAAGGGACCAAAATGTCTGTAGATTAAAAAACAATGTTTTACTTTTTTGTATTTTTAATTGAAATTTGAATTAAAAAAATAATAATTTTGTTAAAAATTTGATTTGATTTAATTTGTTCAATTAAATGGGTGGCGCGGTGGCGCAGTGGGTAGCGATGTCGCCTTATAGGTTCGAGCCTCGGCTGGGTCAGTTGGCATTTCTGTGTGGAGTTTGCATGTTCTCCCCGTGTTCGCGTGGGTATCCTCCGGGTGCTCCGGTTTCCCCCACAAGTCCAAAAACATGCGCTATAGGTGAATTGGGTAGGCTAAATTGTCCATATAGTGTATGTGCGTGAATGAGAGTGTATAGGTGTTTCCCAGTGATGGGTTGCAGCTGGAAGGGCATCCACTGCGTAATGTTGGATAAGTTGGCGGTTCATTCCGCTGTTGGGACCCCAGATTAATAAAGGGACTAAGCCGAAATAAAGAGACTAAGCCGAAAAGAAAATGAATAAATGAATGTTAAATTAAATGTGTAATTGTTTTTGTATTTTTAAAAATAATTTCTGCTCAGAATATCCAGAAACAAAGTTCCGTGCTCTTCCGTGCTCTGCAAAAACAAATTCACACAAGTCAACCAATATGACAGCATAATTTTTTTGTTGATCTGGTATATGATTATGTATACAAATGTCAGTTTACAGCTACTTCAACCAAAGGTTTGCACATTAACTTTGCCATTGGGAAAATATATACTGTTGCTGGCCTGGTTTGAGTCTGATGGCCTGCATAACGTGGAGAAGTGTCACTTCCGTCCTGCTCTTTTCCAGCCGGTGTGGGATCTGTGATAAGCCCTTGTGTGTTAAGAGGCCAAACACACAGTTTACAGGCTAATCCCTATTAAGTGACGTGTGACTTTTTGCATTCTCTTCACGCCTCTTTTCTTCTCAACTACACCTCACTATGCTTTTCTAACAGCTCTGATGCTCTGATGCATCTGAGCTCATGCCCAATCTCATTTGTGACAAGGTGAAAAAGCTTTTAAAGTGCCACTTGTCCCAGATACAATGTGAATTATAGACATCACCATTTAATAGTTCTTTACAAAAAAGAAAAAGAAATCAATACTATAATTTAGAAAGGACCACTCAATTATAGAACGATTGCAAATTATGATAAAAAAAAAAGATTTCCACAAATGTGGAATCTGGTTCATAAAAATCTGTTTAAATCTGTTTTTAACACTGATCAGGCAAAAAATAATAATTCTGAAGGATCATTTGACAGTGAAGACTGGAATAATGATGCAGAAAATTCAAAGGAATAAAACTAATTGTAAAAATATTGAAATAGAAGACAGGCAGATCAAGAAGGAAAGTGAGTCTGCGATTGAGAAAACATTTCGCAGTATTGCTTTTTTTAAATTTACTATATTTATGACTAAATTAGAGAGACTTCTTTTAAAACAAAGTTCCAAAAATTCTTTCAACCCTAAAATTTGGAACAGTAGTATATATATATATAAATATTTCATTTTTCCAAACTGCAGTGCCCCCAAACATAAACTGGAAAATGATGAATGTTTAAATAAATAAATAAATAAATGAGGTGATTAACAATTAATTATTTTATCCTCACTCAGTATCCTTCGGCTTAGTCCCTGATTTATCAGGGGTCGCCACATTGGAATGAACCACCAATTACTCTGGCCTATGTTTTATATATATTTACGGATGCCCTTCCAGCCGCATAATTATGTTATATTAATAAATATTAAACATATACATTTTGAAGTGGAAAAACTTAAACAGAATTTTGTATTTCTAATTAACATAGAACATTTTTAACATAAAATCATAATTTAGCGTTTTGTCCTCAAAAATCTTTATTTCTTTAATACAAACATCGGGTGGTTTCTGAGATAAATTACATTAAAATAGCATTATTTGGAAATGTGAAAGAAATACTAATAATTACCAAGTAATTTGACTTCTTGCACTAAACCTGTTGGGAAAACTCAGCGAACTACAAAAAAAAAAATCTAAGTTTTACACTGTTAAATTTTACACAGTTAAAAAAATATTTTTCTGTATTTTTTTAAAGCTATTGTCCTCATGTTTTTGCCTATTCAACTTTTTGAATAATAATAATAGAAACAAACAGAAATAAATGTAAAATAACAGAAAAGTACTTGCAGTTTATTACTTACTTTTGCACTTGGATTAACAAAATCAGCCACACAATATACGGTTTCAAAATGCTAAAAATGTCAATAAAATCTCCTTTTTAAACTTTTCAATATCAAAAGTGGCCAAAGCAGAAATCAAGGTCCCATAATGCAACAAAAGCATACATTAACAGAAAAACCGTAATAGTTGTCTTGGTTTATTCATGTTTTTTCAAATAAATCCTATGTTTTGTAAAAAAAATGTAACTCTGGAGTTTAACAAAGTGACTATTAATATTTTTAACAGTTTGAAATGATATATTGTCTTGGTACATACAAATAACTGAGCCTTGCAATGAGCTTCTAATTTCTCAGAATGTAATGAAAAAACAACCTTCATTATATAGTAGTTATCTATTTTTTTTTTTATATGATTTCCTCAAATGAAGGATTGTGTATGGCATGTGTGTGTTTAAGAGAACATTTCTTCAGTCAGATGGAACAGATGCCATGTGCATGTCTTCATTTGGCTCGGGTTCTTCGACTTGCTAAAGGCTTTTGCTATTGCGTACAAGGTGTGAATCCAATCAGGCAGGATTGAGGTATTAGGAGAGGATGCAAACAAGAAATGGTGTTAACAGCTTGTCAGGGCCTTTTTGCGCCTGTAATGGGATCATCGCAAGCTACTTGTGGCTGGAAATCCTCCTTGAAGGGGTTGACACACTTCAGAGATGTTAATCTGACAGACGGGACAGACCTCTTCCTGTTTGTCCACACCTAATGTCCTGCTTAAGCTCGCAAATCATTGTCTTTAGCCTTGACCTTTAAAAAGTCATATAACATATAATAATAAAGAGTAATAGAATTCTAGATAGATGCAAAAGACATCCTCAATTTATAGGTGCATGAAGATTTTTACATGTTGTAAGAACTGTAAAGTGTATAAATCGTTTATGATGGTCCAAATAAATTATGATTTAATAAAAGTGACATTTTGGTTTGCTCATATATACCTGGAGAGCTACAAAAAATGTTAATATTTAAAAAATACATCATATCTCTGTTTATTTTTCTTTGGTTTGCTTCTGTTTCACCATGAATTACACATACATTGTTGAAACTGCAAACACAAGAGTTTATACATGCTGTAATAAAGCTCGCAAGGACAAAACATGAACATTTTCAAGGATATACCAATCTATTAGAAAAAAAGTCTTGGTCTTCAGTATCAAATTTGCTCAAACTCCTTGGTTCAACAACTATCAGCACGACGGCCATCTTTACTAATGGTTTAATTCATTAATAGACTTTTCCCCTGTAATCAATTTTGCTAAGTAAAGTAATTGTTTTGGCAGTTGCAGAAGAGCCTCGGTAATTCCTCTATGACATCACAACACCTTTTAATTGTTCAATTGTTTAAATTCTCCTACCTCACCGACACACAGTCAGTTTCACACAGATGCTCTTCGGGATTTCAGGTCACACTTTACAATTCGGGACATGTAATGTTAGTGAATGTGTTTACTAAAATGTAAAAAACTATGAACAATACATTTATTACGTTTTATAGTTAGATAGTTAATGAAAACACAGTTTTAACTTACGGTGCATTAGCTAATGTTAACAAGCACAGCGTTTGATTTTAATAATGCATTAATAGATGTACAAGCCTACAAGCACTGTTCACTGTACATTAAATACATTCCCTAACATTAACTACATCTCCCATTTTGTGAAAAGGATTACCCATGAGACACATTTGTTATTTGCTGACTTTTTGTACAATAAAAACATTCATTTAAATTTGAAATAATCAATTCTTAAATATTGTAGCACAAAGTATATAATGTATAATGGTGTTAGTGATCATTATAACAACATTATCAATGCAATTTCGATCATAACTAAATAAGTCATTTTTACAATGTGGTTTTAATGTGTAAAAGGGTCAAGGCCAACAGATCCTGCCGATGCCAACTTGTTGAATGTGACTGATGGCTTGACAAATAAGATAACGGGGTTGAAGACCTTATGGAGTTCACCACTCATTTAAATAGTGGAGTAGAGAAGCTTTATTTGTTAAAGACACGGTTGTTCGAAGCCACCGGTTTGGTCCTACAGTTTTAGGTGTTACTTTTAAAAAATGTATGTAATTAATTAAGCTGCTGATGCCTTCATTTGCACAAATATTTAGTGGGCAAAGGTCAAATTAATTCTTTCAAGTAAACCAATGTAATTAACGTCTTAAGATAATTTAAGTGTTATTCTTTATAGATAGATAGATAGATAGATAGATAGATAGATAGATAGATAGATAGATAGATAGATAGATAGATAGATAGATAGATAGATAGATAGATGGATGTGTGGAGGGACGGATGAATAATGGGATGAATAAATAGAATAATTTATTTGATTGGATCTATGAAAGCATAGAGAGGGGAAAGAATGGATTGATGGACAAATGGATGTAATAGAGTGATGAAAAGAGGAAGGAAGGATAGATGGATGAATAAACATAGTTGGACAGATGGATGGCTGGAAGAATGGATGGTTCAATTGGAATTTAATTGGAGCGATCAATAGAGGAAATGGTAGAAAGGAAGGATAGTTGGATATATAGCTATATGGGGGATGAATGGAAGGAAAGAAAGGAAGGATGGATGGATGAGACTTTCCAGGTGATTTTTCTAACTGCTTTCCTGACTCAACGAATACTCTAATGAGGATTCAAATTTGAAAATAAGAATTGTCTTCTTTAATGGCTCCTCAGATAATTTCACGCTAATCTCCCTAATTTAGCATATTTATTCTTGGTTATTCATACATATTTACACTTTTACATATTACCTTATTTTACAATCCCTGCCCCAATCCTACATTTTGACCATCGACATTTAATCAACACACAAATGGTGTATAGTCTTAAATCACCATAGAATAAAAATAGTGAAGGTGTTCAAAATACAATAAAAGCAACACATTTGCACTATGACTAGAAACAACAGATGTCTTTGTTGATTGTAGTTATTGCAGTGGGTGAATCACCATCTCCAGTTAAACATGCTATTTGAGGAGCAAATGTAATTAGTAATTGCATTAGGCCTTTGTAGTGATCTGAAACAGGTTGAATTGGATTATAGTTAAAACACATCCTAAGAGTTGGACCAGGCATGGGGCAAAATGTGTATGGAGGTGCTGCCTGTGTGGACTGAGCGTCTAC
Organism: Danio jaintianensis; assembly: GCA_903798115.1. Classification (NCBI taxonomy): domain Eukaryota; kingdom Metazoa; phylum Chordata; class Actinopteri; order Cypriniformes; family Danionidae; genus Danio; species Danio jaintianensis. Next base: position 11,723,193 of record CAIGQV010019356.1, on the reverse strand, counting down.
AGACAGCAGTTTGTTACTTCAAGTTACTTCAAGTTACTTCAAATGTCTAGTCCAAATCACAATAATCAGAAAGCAATTTATTCATATAACATTGCTTATTCATATGCACTGCTTTTGGGCACAAGTATGCATTGCAGTACCATTGATTTAAATAAGTAGGCTTGGTGAGGTGAAACAAACTTATATTGAGCGCCAACTGCAGAATTACATCAAGCTCATTACTTTTTATTATTTATTGCTCAAACAACAGGTGATTGGCTAAAAAAGGTGAGGAAAAAGGGTGGGTGAAAAAATTCACTGGAATGGGATAATTAGATCTATTGCTTCTGCTTGGGAATTGTACTTCAGCCAGAAGTCATTGGGTAAGTATATTAGCTCAGTCACTACCAAGTCTAATTTCATTGCTGAAGATCTCCGATATTTACAGGGAACTCAGGAATGGATGTATGAGTTACAAAATAGCTCTAAGAACACAAAATAGCTCTAAGAACGTATTTAAAGGGATAGTTCACCCCCCAAAAATTTGCGTGTCCTTTTTTCTATTGAACACAAAAGAAGATATTTAGAAAATTGCTAAAAACCTGTAACCATTGACTTCCACAGTAGGAAAAACAAATACTATGGAAATAAATGGTTACAGGTTTCCAACATGTTTCCCAATAACATCATTTGTGGTCAACAAAAAAAAGAAAGTCAAACAGGTTGATGTTTAAAAAATTATGACAGATTTTTCTGGTTTTGGGTGAACTATCCCTTTAAGAACTTTATTTTTTTGGATAAACGGAGGGTTCATGTGAAATCAATACACAAAAGCACACTAATATCTGTATAAATTTTTGTTTTATTATTATTATTTTTTGCAATACATTAACATATTCATAAAGAGGTCTGCAAAATTCCAGAAAGTAGGTCTTGGTGATGGAACTTGTCCCATTGATCTGACATAACAACTGTGGGTAAGCTTTATTTGTAAAAAGCAAATCATGATTCCCAAATAGGATCTTCCACAGTATTTTAGCCAAACACCTCCTTTCTAATTATCTGTGATTGATTTTCCAGGCCTACCTCCCTATTGATTTTTGGCAGTGATTTGAGGAAAGAAGGTAAGTGTGTTAAAACAATTCACTCTCAATAAAGTTGACAAAGTAGATAATTAGATCTAAGCTATTATTCTTGCCACAGACTGTACTTTGGCCAGAAGTCTCAAGGTAAAGGAATTAGCACCAATTCACCGCTATTGCCTGAAGAGACAGTTAGTGGATACACAGCTGTGTTTGTCTTTCTCATGGTTGGGGGGAACCAAATAAAAAAGTGCCAAGAGGAAAAAGAATTTGTATTGTTTAAACAAGACTTGCATTCGAATAATGGATTAAAGAGGGAAGAATGGAGGGATGAACTCTGGAATGGATGGAGGATGGATTGTTAAATTAGACTAATGGAGTGATGGAGAGATAAAAGAGAGGATAGATGTATAGATGGATGGAAGGAAGAAATGATGAATAGAAGGAAAGAAGGATGAATGGATGGATAGGATGGATGCATTAAAGTGATGGAGAAAATGAATGTTTTATGAAGGAAAAAGGATGGATAAATGATACATGGATGTATGGAGGGGTGGATAGATAAATTGGAATGATGGACAGAAAAGGAAGGAAGGAAGGAATAAAGGAAGGGATGAATGAATGAAGGAAGGAAGGAAGGAAGGAAGGATGGATTGAAGGATAGACTTAAAGAAGGATGGTAAGAAGGAATGATGGACAAAGTGATGGAGAAAAGTAAGAAAGAAAGGATAGATGAATGTATGGATGGGTGAATGAGTTATGAAGAGAAGGGAAAGGAAGGAATGAAGGATAGATGGATGTATGGAAGGATGAAAGGATGGATGGATGGGTGTTTTTAAACGTTGAAACAATATAAATTAAAGTTAAAGTCCCCTTTCCCCAGACAATATACACTTATCTGTTCAACTGCTCATTAAACAAATATATAATGAATTTAGGCTTGTAGATGTGGTCAAAATGATCTGCTGAAATATAAACCAAACATCGGAATGTTGAAAGAAAAATTAAAAAGAAAGTTGAAAGATTATTTGAAATGAAAGAAAAAAGATTATTTGTTCCAGATGAGCTGCTCTAAGTGTTTCAGAAACCACAGATCTACTGAGAACACTCAAAAGTCTCAAGGCTTTATGGCGAATGGTCAAAGAAAAAGAAAATGTCCAGTGAACAGTATTTCTATGGGTGTAAATGCCTTGCTGTTGTAAGAGGAGAATAGTCACAGTTACAGCAAGCAATCAACCAGTGAGTTGAAAGAGCCAGAAATATGATATGAAAGAAAGTTACAAACAATAGAACAAGTACAATAGAAAGAAAATGTTCTTTTGTTGTTTATAGATTAAATGAATATGTCACTTTAACACCGTGTCCTAACTACACACGACAAAAGATTGTATATGACTCTTTTTAGTGTTGTTATTATTTGTATGTTTTTAGTACAGTGAATGTTTATTAAGAAGCCGATATGATTGCATGTTGTATATTGTATATTTAGTATAGGTTTTGCCATGAATATAGCCAATGTTGCTGATATGGCATTAAAACATAAGATAAATTAATAAGTAACTACACAGGATATGATGCTGCGACACACGTTAAGTGTTATCTTTTCCATGTTAAAAGCAGTTTTTGTCCTAACCATCGGCGGTTTCTATTTCTGCAATGTCATGGCTGAACAACAGCATAAACCACTATGACAATGATCACCTCAGGTGTTGATAATATACTTTATTCAGTGTTCATTTATTCAGTTAGTCTATTGTGAGTTTGAATACCAATTTAGATGACATTTATTGTCACAGTGAAAACAGCAGCAGCTAGTTTACCTCAGATCTTGAAAATAAAATTGCTAGCAAACATCTAGTTTTAAAATGACCATTAGAACTGCGACTCAACAGTGCAAACCAACAACATCAGTCACTCAGCATGTACTTTTAATAATGTTAAAGAGGTTTAATGTGTGTAATTAGATTGTAAACCATATAATTCTGGGTGTGCAGTGCACTATTCTGCGCTTCTGAATGGCTCTGGTATCAAAATTTTTATGTCATGTTCCATCTGTTGTAGACAGGCAAATTGCTTGTCACTTATCTTGTTGTGTTGCATGTTGTGAAGACACTGTGTAAGACTGAATGCACAGATCCATGGGAAAACATTTTAATTACTTTGACTTTTAATGTTAATTTAACAGACTAAATTTGATTGAAAACATGCCAAGAAAGACATTTTGACATAAGTGTAAGTTATGTGTATATTTACTTAAGTATGGATTTCAGGTACTCTTTACTTAAACATATCAAGATTAATGCATAGGTTTAACCATTCTCAAAATGTATATAACTTGCTGAACGTGCAAAATAAATAATAAAAAAACCCGGAGCTACTTAAGTTTTCAGATTCTTTTATGTTTTAGTTATACATTCCTTTGATTTTATTGTTACTATTAGATTTACTTAATCACTTTTTAAACCCTTTCTCCACTAATTTCAAGATCTGTGTACTCATTTGACACCTTAAGTGTATTTTATGGAATTATTTATTGCATAGATTTGTTTTGAGGCATAATCATTTCTAAATGTAGAATTTTATTTCATATTATCTGACAGTTTTTTCAGTGTGAAAAAAATGGTCTTCTGCTTCTAGTGTCTCATGTGACATGGTTTGGCTGTTAGGCAGTGAAAGAAGCGTGATTACTTTCAGCTTTGATATTGAGAATATAGCCTTGGCCAGCAAAGGGAGATTTATAGATGAGATCAGATTAAATCATTAGAAAAAGCAAATGTGAAATCCAAGTGATGCTAATTTTAGGGCTTTGGATTTAGAATAAAACCAGCCTACATAATCATACTGGATGTTATACTTCAATGGTAAATGCTGGTTTATCACACTATATATTTTCTCTACATCATTCATGAAAAACTATGTGATGCCAACAACAAGATCCACTAGAGTTCAATTAGGTCACATCTAACTTGGCATCTGCCAATGTTACAGCACCTGCCAGGTTAGTCTGTAGAATCCATCCTGATTGAAAGTTCATCACGCAGTGTTAGATAGACTGGTGTAAGTTAAGAGAAACTGCATGTTTACTTGTTTAGCCTACACCTGAGGAACTTTATTGCTCATGCTTTCAAACAATCTCCATTTAAATCAATTCAAGCACTGAAATTGCATGTAAGCTTACAGCATAAAAATCTTTCAATAAGTAGGTATAAGGTGAAGTAATATGCAAATATTAATTCTCATACAGCCTCAATAATATGATAATATTTAAAGAGCATGGACATTAAAACAAGCCATTCCAGTGGAAGCCTATGATATTTTTGGGAATGTTGCTAGTCAGCTAAGTTTGATTGGTTAGAAAACACAACAAAGTAAAGGTCTTTGCTATTTAGTTCCCTTAAAAATAATCAGACACTCCACTGCCAGTGAGGACACTGCTGTTGGTGTACTTTGATTGAACTCAATTTACTGCCAACAGAGTCTTAAGAAGGAAGCTTGAGCATTTACATCCTGACTTGACAACTGTGTTGAGGGAAGCTTCAATACTGTAGGATAGTCAAGCTACAAAGTACAGTACAAGCGTACAAAAAGAAGCAGATTGGTAACATTGTATTAGTATTTTTGAATTACTTGCTAAAACGAATTGGGCTTTTTGATCAAGACTGAGAGAGGTGGTGTTCTTGGTGGATTATATATTAATTGTTTCCCCCTCTTGGTCATAAAGCTAATTTCATAATAGAAGATAATGAAAAACAATATGTACAGTGCAAATGGCACTACTTTATGGAAGAAACAGCTTGTTACTGCAAAAGCATGCTAAAAGCGATAGTTCACCCACAAATGAGAATTCTGTCATCATTTGCTTACCACCCACTATTTCCAAACCTGTAAGAGTTTCTTTCTTCTGTTGAACACAGAAAATGTTCATTTTAAAAATGCTGACATACAGAAAATTGATGCTGTTTGTTTAAAACTTTCTTCAAAATATCTTCGTGTTCAACAGAAGAAAGAAACTCTTACAGGTTTGTAACAATTTGGGAAATATTAATTTCTGGGTGATCTATCCCTTTAAGCTACTGGAAAAGATAGACTGGAGACAACTCAGAACAAGGACAAGATGGCTGGACATAGGAAAATGGCTAATTAGTCTACTTCATTCAAATGAGACCAGACAGGTTTGAGCTGAAATAGTGTGCTGATTGGAGAGTTGATGAGATGCAGGTATGGGCATCCACTGCATTAAAAGTATGCCAGCTCAATTAGTGGTTTATTCAGCTTTGGCAACCCCTGCAAAATCAGAGACTAATGCCGCGGTCACACTAGAGTTTGAGCATGCGAAATTCTACAATTCTAAACAAGATGATTAGACATAAAAAAAAGTGAGCGATTGGTCCATATTTTACATTTCTGTACAGAGAGGTCATGTTTTGATCTTCTATTGGTCTATATCGCAGGTTTAGAGTTCACAAAGCTTGAACTTTACAATGCAGCGAACTGTGAAACTTGTTGCACAAGCTTGCGTTTCCGGTTTGTCGCATTCACATCTTTATGAATGGAAGTCTATGGGGAGAAAAGTGCAGTGTGACCGCGGCTTAAGGAAAGTGAGTGAAGTAAAAAAAAAAAAAATTATATGTTATATTAGGCTCTGTCTACATGAACATGGGTATTTTCAAAACTGCAGCCTTTTCTTTTGGTTTGGCCATTCGTCTGCACACAAACACAGTATCATCTCTCTTTTTGAAAACTCTTGTGTTTCATCCGCGTCTGGTGTGAACGCAAAATAAGGGTTGGAAGAGCAGAGTTTTTGGCTTGTCTGCACCATTATTTCCTTTGTGTCTGTTGTTTACAAGATGCAAGTCTCTGCCATGTTGACTGCCAACCAGAACTAATGAAATATTTTTTTTGAGGCTTCTGATTGGCCACCATGACTTCACGGTTATGAGTATATCACCACCTGCTTTGGCATGCTCTTGACAGTGCTTCAAACTTCAAAGAGCAGGTTTGCGTTTTGATGTGGACAAAGATTTTTTAAAACTGTGCATGTGTGGAAATTTTTTTAATGGAGGAAAAAACTCTTTTACAAAAATGGAAAAAGAATGTGAAGAAGGTATTGTTCGGGACATCGATTTCAAAATGAAAAAGCCAAAACATAAAGAAACAATATGATCTCCACAAGTTATTATAGTACTTATTTAAAAGTGCATGCATTAGTGGTTACAAGAATCCTGTGGTGTGCATGTAGTATTCATATACTATTAAGGTGACAAAGATTTGCATCTTCTGTGCTGTATGCCAATCCTTGTACACACATAAACACCAAAATATAGAGACACATCTGTCTAACAGTCCAACATATTTTAACCATCCAGCCATCCAGCATACTGATCAGTGCAATTATAGGTTATAGGACTGAAGTTTGGATTCACACTGCATGGTTAGCCCAGGGTGGCTAGCACAAGTTGACAAGGACTGGCTAATCTTTTCGTATCCCTGGTGAGCAGATTGCCAAACAAGGCGCTAAACCTATTAGCTGATTTTCAGCATTTGTTAGCATCTACATAGAACAGGCAGACTAAACAATCAATCAAAGATCTCCTGAAGACAACAAACCTGCTATCCTCCCTGTTACAATGGATGCCTGATTAGTAATCCACACTAATAAACCAGCGAATGAAGTAAAGCAATCTGATAAAGCAAACTGGCCTAAAAATTAAGTACAAATTACACAGATTATGTATTTCTGTCTTTTTTTCTGGTAAATTTGCATAATTGAAATGAATCTCAGCATGCAAATACAGGGACTTTTGCCAGACTCTAGAGTCCAGTACGCCATGTTATGTTATCCACCTGTAATATTTGTATCTGGGCTGCACGGTGGCGCAGTGGGTAGCACGTTCGCCTCACAGGAAGAAGGTCGCTGGTTCGAGCCTCGGCTGGGTCAGTTGGCGTTTCTGTGTGGAGTTTGCATGTTCTCATGTTCTCCCCATGTTCGCGTGGGTTTCCTCCGGGTGCTCTGTTTTCCCCCACAAGTTCAAAGACATGCAGTACAGGTGAATTGGGTGAATTGTGAAGTTAAATTGTCCGTAGTGTATGTGTGTGAATGAGTGTGTATAGATGTTTCCCAGTGATGGGTTGCAGCTGGAAGGGCATCCGCTGCGTAAAACATATGCTGGATAAGTTGGCGGTTCATTCCGCTGTGGCGACCCCAGATTAATAAAGGGACTAAGCCGAAAAGAAAATGAATGAATGAATATTTGTATCCTCTTTAAATGAAGAGTCTAAATAATTCAAACGGTTTAATGGCCTTAAGTTGGGTTTCCAGAGCTTTTACATTTTACCCTATTTAAACGTTAGTAAACCAAAAATATAACTATTAACTGGCCCAATATACATCAAGCAAAATTGAACCAGCAGGCACACAATGTCATAAGACGTTAATATTAGGTTAAATTTAGGTCATGATGTCAGGTGACCAAAATTCAAATGTCTAAGGACAACGTTATTTTGATGTCCAATAACGACGTCAAATTACTGTGTTGGTAAGTGACCAAAATCCAATGTCCGAGCCAACATCTTAAACCAATGTCATATTGAGGTCAAATACTGACATTTATTCGTCAGGTATGGCAACCAAAATCCAATGTCCTAGTGGTAAAGTCCGCACAACATCAAGCTGTAGCATCATTAGACGTTGATATTTGGTTGTTTTTAGGTTGCATTGGAAAGTGACTAAAATTATGTCGGACAATTTTCATTTCCACTCAAAATGCAACATCCCCATGACGTTGGGGTACAATGTCAATGTGATGTCATGTTGACGTCCTGTGCCTGCTGGGGAAGAACTGTTGGGACATCATTTAAAACAAAAGTTCCTGTCAAAATTTTTAAACAGTGTGTCATTTCCAGAAAAGTTTGCTTCGGCAGGTAAACACCTTCAAACAACCAGTGGTATGTGTGCTCTGGGGCTCTGCCTTAAATTAAATGAAAATATTTTTGGTCAGTCAGATGCTTTCTTACCTGCTATTTTCTCTCTTGTAATGTTGCAATGTTAGTTTTTCGTTTATTTTGTTGTTGATAGGAAAAGATGCATCAATTTATTAACAATACCTCTCTTAGAAGAATTTGCAGCATTGGGATATTCCTTTAAAGTACTCTTGCTATGATTATAGGATGACTTGTCAGGTATCTATAGTGATTCTTGCCATTGAGAAGTGCTTAGTTGTGTGTAAGCCAATAGAACGATTCAATAATTCTTCAAATCACATCCCACATGGAAAGCACCTATATGAGGATATATGCGCATATATGAAACCTATATGCAGTATATAGGCACATATATGATAATATATATGCTGCATATATGTGTATATATGCCACATATAGCCAAAATTGAGGTGCATATATGTGCATATACAGGCCATATAGGCCTCCTGTATTGCTTCTTTATATCCACATATTTTCTATTATCAAGGCAATAACTAATAACTAACAAAACAAATGTGCAAAAAACTTATGTATGTGCGAACACTTGAAATTGGTATCACATGTAATTGGCATGTTATGGAATTTAACTATGGCAAATAAGTGAGAGGAGATGGAAAGCTATGATGTCTACATGTTTTCCTGAAACATTATCAATGTCAATTCTTTCTTGTATGAAGATAGTGGAAAAGAAGGAAATGTATAACAAAATGGTTTGTTGTTTTTTTGTTTAGTTTTTTTGTCTGTTCAGTTTTTTTGTCTTATTTTTGTTCTTGTACTATATATTTTTCTTGTACTATTTGATTGTTCTTAAGTAAATAAAAAATGTAAATTTCTACATGGGCTTTTATTTATGTTGTCTAGCAGTTATGGATTTTAATAATTTTACTAATATATAGGTAAACATATAGATGAACATATATGTGCATATTTGCACACACACACACACACACACACACACACACACACACACACACACACATATATATATACTTGACGACTTGATCAGAGAATAAATTGATTGATTGACTGATTCTGTTCTTCTGGACATTCTTCACACACATTCTTCTGTAAATATGTAATTGTATTTAATAGCTACATTAATTAATGCATACATGCAAGTGTGTGTTTTATTCTCTTAAATATCTTAGAAAAGCTTACATAGTACAGTAGTTAAGTTGTTTGGAATGTTGCTTGGAAAAAAAAAATCGGTGTTCTTCATAATCCTCTTATAATTAATTTACCAACTGGATAACTACATGTTGGCAAAAACATGTGATTAATTCATTAATGAATCCATTTACATATCACTTAATGACGCCATTGAAGCCTTTCCTAAACTGACTTTCTTACTGCACTTTCAGTTTAAAAGATGTGAAGTTTTGTAAACATGAAGAATATTATATCAAGTAATAGAAATTTACATTTTATTCTTTTTTAAAGATGTAAGACATCATCACAAGACAGCTTAACCTTCATTCTACAATTTGTCAAGTGTATGATGAAGTGGACGAAGCATGTCTGAGTTGACGAAATGTGAGCATTACTGGACTTTGAGCTGATCTCAGTGGCTTAAGACGCAGCTTAAGAAGAGCGCAAAGCTAAAAACTAATCCTAGTTGGAAGAAATGGATATCATGTTGACAGGTAGGGTCAAATCCCAGAGTACAATCTGTGGTGGTTATGAACTCTGATCTGAGCCAAATAATCTTATTGGCGACACCCTCTTTCCAGTTTTGGCTTCCTTGGAAGAGTATATAAGCATACCTGATGCTGTCCACTTTGGGGTTGACCATCTCTTAGTCGAGTTGAACTGCTCATTCATATTTCCACATAGACAAGTTTTAATTTAGATTTCAGTAAAAATGAATGGGACAGAAGGGAGTAACTTCTACATCCCCTTGTCAAACAGGACTGGGCTTGTGCGAAATCCTTATGATTACACCCAGTACTATTTGGCCGAACCATGGAAGTTCAAGGCTCTGGCTTTCTACATGTTTCTACTGATCATTTTTGGATTTCCCATCAATGTCTTGACTTTGGTGGTTACAGCCCAGCACAAGAAACTGCGACAGCCGCTCAACTACATTTTGGTCAACTTGGCTTTTGCAGGCACAATTATGGTCATCTTTGGATTTACAGTTTCTTTCTACTGCTCACTTGTGGGCTACATGGCTCTTGGTCCATTAGGCTGTGTAATGGAGGGTTTTTTTTGCAACACTTGGAGGTAAGGAATAACTAACAGCGCATATATTTGAATGCAGTGCAAGCTGGGGGACTAACATCTATTTCCTATCATCTTCAGGTCAGGTTGCTCTTTGGTCTCTGGTAGTTCTTGCAATTGAGAGGTACATCGTGGTTTGCAAGCCAATGGGAAGCTTCAAATTCTCCGCAAACCATGCGATGGCAGGCATTGCCTTCACATGGTTCATGGCCTGTAGCTGTGCAGTCCCCCCACTTTTGGGCTGGTCCAGGTAATTTAGCAGATTTAGGTCAATTCAGTTCATATCAGTCCTCATCTCACACATTTCTCATCTTCCAGGTACCTTCCAGAAGGCATGCAAACCTCCTGCGGGCCAGATTACTACACATTGAATCCTGAATTTAATAATGAGTCTTACGTCATGTACATGTTCAGCTGCCACTTTTGTATACCCGTCACCACAATTTTCTTTACCTACGGCAGTCTGGTCTGCACAGTCAAGGCTGTATGTATACATTTTAATTGAATCAGTGATGGTCAAATACACCCCTTGGCCATATTGCATCCCTAATTCTCTCTTTATCTTGGAATTTTTCAGGCTGCAGCTCAACAGCAGGAATCTGAGTCCACCCAGAAGGCTGAGAGGGAAGTGACACGCATGGTCATCCTGATGGTTTTGGGTTTCTTGTTTGCTTGGGTTCCCTATGCCAGCTTTGCTGCCTGGATCTTTTTTAATAGGGGAGCTGCTTTCTCCGCACAAGCCATGGCTATCCCAGCTTTTTTCTCTAAGACTTCAGCTGTTTTTAACCCCATCATCTATGTGCTCCTAAACAAACAGGTGAGCCATGTTCACATTTTAACATATATCTTAGTGATTCAATTTAATAACTGAATACTGTAGATATTGCTAAAATGCTGCCACTATGACTTTTGCATCTTAAACATGTGAAACTGAGTGTATTGATGTTGTTATCTTCTTCTCCAGTTCCGTAGCTGCATGCTCAACACCCTTTTCTGTGGCAAGAGTCCTCTTGGTGACGATGAGTCCTCCTCAGTGTCAACAAGCAAAACAGAGGTGTCCTCTGTGTCTCCTGCATAGATCTGCCTATTCTGTGCTCCGCCATTCAAATGGGACAAATTCACGGACATGCAGTACATCTCTGGCCATTTGTAACTGCCGTTTCTTTCAAGACCATACATGTCCACTTAAAGGCATTTTATCAAGAATTCAAGAATGGCTGATTCTGAGGTTAAAGGAAAATGTTATATTTATTGGATTTATGGAATCATTTTCTCCACTGTTAGGTGGAAGTAATGGAAATGTATTGAATATAATATACTTGAATTCATCTGGATCTATGCACAATGTCTACTCCTGCACCAATAATTTCACTTCACTTGTATGTTTTGATGGAGGTCTTTATTTTATTTTATTTTTTTGGTCATTGTATTGTCTGCAAAAGCTGTCTGACTTGATCAGGTCAGATTCTGTAAATATTTTATAAAAAGTTTAGTTAGTATATTTAAATAAAAGCATGCATTCCAAATTTGTGTTGTTTTATTTTGGTTTTCAGACATATTGAATTTAGTTAGAGACATTTCTAATGAAGTCATGGTAACACATTATAAAACATTAGTAAACGTAAGGTAATGCTAGTTAGGTCAGTTAAATAATATTTACAGATACAATACTTTCCTTTTATTTTAATAGTTATTATTTGAGTAAACATTAGCTAATAAATTGTTCAGAAGATTATTTTTGAATCCTACATTTTTTTTATATCCACAATCCCCACTTATGTCACAAATATGTCATTATAAATAACATTCATTCATTCATTTTCTTTTCGGCTTAGAACCTTTATTAATCTGGGGTCGCCACAGCGGAATGAACCGCCAACTTATCCAGCATATGTTTTACGCAGCGAATGCCCTTCCAGCTGCAACCCATGACTGGGAAACATCCATACACACCCATACACTACGGACAATTTAGCTTACCCAATTTACCTATAGTTTCCACACAGAAACGCCAACTGACCCAGCCGAGGCTCGAACCAGCGACCTTCTTGCTGTGAGGCGAACGTGCTACCCACTGCGCCACCGTGCAGCCTATAAATAACATATTATTTATAATTAATATATAATATAATATAATATAATACATATTATATAAATATATTTGGTTGTATAGATATAAAGAATTCAGATGCAAAAACTTGCTGTCTGAAAGAATGAACATTTTTCTCATGCTCCTGTGTGCATGTTCAGTAAATACAATTTTATGGCAAAAAATAGGTTATTTTCATTGCCTTTAAAGTGAAATAACTAAACATAAACAGCTTGAGAAAATAGCAAATTTTCTAACAAAATTGCGGACGGCACTCTTCATCGGAACACTTGATATATACACACACGCACGCACACGCACGCACACACACACACACGCACACACACGCACACACACACACACACACACGCACACACATCAACTTTTATTAATCTTAGTTAAAGTTATTTTGCACATTTAGTAACATAAGAGTATTGCATTCATTAATATTATTATTTTATTGTTATGGATATGTGTTAATTCTTTTTTTCTACTTATGTATATACATTACACACAAAAAGTGATGTTTAATTGCTTCATATTATAAATATGTTAATTCTATTTCAGACATGTGATTTACTTACTTGATGAAGTTTATACAATTTATTCAAATGTGTAGCAATATATCCTTTATTAACAAAATCCAGTCAGTCATTTCAAAAATAGAGACCCTTGTCTTCTTCACAGCACAGCCAGTCACATCCCTAACATCAAACATTTCATTTTGCATTCTCATAGTCAGCCTTTTATAGTACCGATAGTTCTTCTGGTTTGTTCTCAACTGTGGCGTTTAAACATGAAACGTTTAAGTGTGAACAGAGGAATGTGAAGATGGGAGGACTGTATGCAACCCATTCCACTGGATAATCTCTCAGCCTCCGACTTAGAACAAAGATTACAAGGTCGAAGATTTGAAACTTAATCCCCTACAGAGGGGATGGATATCATATGAAAGTTGGTAAGGAGCCAAGTAGATTCAATCCAGTAGGTTATGAAGCTTGGTGTCCGCCAAATCTTCTTAATGGTGACACCCCTTTTGACAGGGGACTCTCCTGGAGATATAAAAGCGGGCAGTTGGCAGTCTTGTGGAGTACAGTTTTGCTGGTGTCTTCTTGGCATACGTGCAACACCTCCAGCAGGATGAACGGCACCGAAGGAAACAACTTTTACATTCCTATGTCCAACAGGACTGGGCTAGTGAGGAGTCCTTATGAATACACACAGTATTACTTGGCAGATCCATGGCAGTTTAAGGCACTGGCTTTCTATATGTTTTTTCTGATTTGCTTTGGGCTGCCGATCAATGTGCTCACGCTGGTGGTCACAGCTCAACACAAAAAGCTGAGGCAGCCTTTAAATTACATTTTGGTAAACTTGGCTTTTGCTGGAACAATTATGGCCTTTTTTGGATTCACGGTTACGTTCTATTGCTCCATTAGTGGTTATATGGCTCTAGGTCCCACAGGTTGTGCCATCGAGGGCTTCTTTGCTACACTTGGCGGTAAGAATATTTCAGCAGGAATTTGTTTGTTTTATTGTTTCAGATTGCATATTGTGATCGTTTTGTTTGTCCACAGGTCAGGTTGCTCTTTGGTCTCTGGTGGTTCTTGCCATTGAGAGGTACATTGTGGTTTGCAAGCCAATGGGAAGTTTCAAATTCTCCTCAAACCATGCAATGGCAGGCATTGCCTTCACATGGTTCATGGCCTGTAGCTGTGCAGTCCCCCCACTTTTTGGCTGGTCCAGGTAAGTCATTCACGCTAATTAGAGACTTTTAATCAGTGCAAAGGAGATTAAGGCTCAAATAATCACTAAGTTGAACCAATGGTTGTGCTTCAGTATAGGGATCAATTGTCACTTTTAACTATTTGCTTACTATGTTGCATATTGGCTGTTTATTCTGAATGACCATCCCTTAAGGGGATTTATTAACTTTACTTAGCCTCAAGTCCTTCCAAAACTTCATAAGTTTCTTTCTTCTTTAGAACACAAAAGAGGATATTTTGATGAATTGTATGGAATTCAGTGCCTTTTGGTTTCAAACATTCTTCATATATGAAGAAAGAATCTCAAAAGTTTTGTAACAAGTGTAGAGTTAGTAAATGATGACAGTTTATGTAACCTAAATATAGTCATTGTAACACTGCCTTAGTTTATTCAGACGAAAGTTGTTGTTCAAAGTGAATATGTGTTCTATGTGGAAACACTTAATTGTCTCTTGCTAAATATGAGAAACTACATGTTAACTAGCATTTGAGTGTTAACACTTTATTTGAATAGTCTCTCAACAGACATTCAGTTGACTAAATGTAACTCTGCAAATATTTATTCAACTAACCCTAACCCCTAACCTAACAGTCTACCGATACTTTAATGCAAGAGAGTTGACAAGTAGGGTCTGAAAAGATGTGTGACGATCCTATTTTATTGTTTTGACACAGATACATCCCAGAGGGCATGCAGATTTCCTGCGGACCTGATTATTACACCCTGAACCCAGAATTCAACAATGAATCATATGTCTTGTACATGTTCAGCTGTCATTTCTGCGTTCCTGTTACAACCATCTTCTTCACTTATGGAAGCCTCGTTTGCACAGTCAAAGCTGTAAGCGAATATAATACTACAATAACACTTAACATATAGAAATGTTTTAAAGTATTTCAAACATTGTTTTTAATTCTTTTCTTTCAGGCTGCAGCTCAACAGCAGGAATCTGAGTCCACCCAGAAGGCTGAGAGGGAAGTGACACGCATGGTCATCCTGATGGTTTTGGGCTTCTTGTTTGCTTGGGTTCCCTATGCCAGCTTTGCTGCCTGGATCTTTTTTAATAGAGGAGCTGCTTTCTCCGCACAAGCCATGGCTATCCCAGCTTTTTTCTCAAAAGCCTCTGCCTTGTTTAACCCCATCATCTATGTGCTCCTAAACAAACAGGTGAGCCACTTTTTAATACAATATCTTTAGAATATACACTCCTAACACTGTAAAAAATGGTTTTAAATAATGGCAGCTGTGGGTACCAGAATTTGTTTAGTTAAAATTACAGTAGAAAGTGTAACATTAATGTCAAAATTATGTAAACTACTGCATTTCATTAACTTATAGAGTTAATATACCAATGTTTTGAAGTACTAGCATCTACATCTAATGTCATACATCTAATGTCCCTATTTAAAATGCATAAAAAGTCAAGTGTCATCCATTCTGGAAAAGTAAATTTTATGGTTATTCACCAAATAAATATTAAGAAAACTTAACCGTTAACCAATTCACAGATTTTTACTCTAGCATTGTTACAGTTTTTTAATTGTTGAAATCATGGCCATTTTTACAGTGTACATTGTATTGAAAATTTTAGCCTATCAGCTGGATTTCTCCACATTTTCTCCAATTTTGTTTGATTTAACCCATCATTTCTCTTCAGTGTACCTGATTTCATCATGATTATTGAATTAGAACACCACAAATCTGATGTTGTTTTATTACATATATGACATTTCAATTCTGAGATCATCTGTGCATTGCACACCTAGGTAATGAAATTAATTTCAATTTTCTCATCCTCAGTTCCGTAGCTGCATGCTCAACACCCTTTTCTGTGGCAAGAGTCCTCTTGGTGACGATGAGTCCTCCTCAGTGTCAACAAGCAAAACAGAGGTGTCCTCTGTCTCACCTGCATAGAACTATTTGCCAACTGCTTTCTCAATGATTCTTTTAATGCTTATGAGTCCACTGTCTTCAATAAGCATAAATATCCACTGATCAATCTCTGTAAATGTTGAAAAATCACAAATAGGGCCCTACTCCCCCTCTCTCCCCCCTATTTCTCTGCCTTGGATCCATTGAGTTTAAAGAAGACATTAGCTGACTTTCCAGACACATTCTCTTCGATAAATAGAGCGTGGGTAGATTAGTTGTGATCAGCACTAGTTTATCTCACGTCTCTCCAATGATGCTTCATCTTAAGGTATAGCTCACCACTAAATCTAAGCATAAGCCTCTTTTCTTGTCATCATCACATCAGTAGGTTGTGACCAGAACCGCTTAAACTCACCCAAGGGTTCAGCGAGATGCGTCATCATATACTGAATTACCTTTTCACATCTGCGACATTATGGATTGTCACTCCTTTATTTTTGTTTTCAGCTGCTTTGTCAGCTTTTCTGTATATATTTTCTATATGTTATATTTGTTGAAAAGTAGAATAATAAATACATGCATTCAAATGTCTTTTTTCTTTGTAACCTAGTTAGCATCTACATATATGAGACTGCAGTTTACTCAATTTAATGTGGCGTTTGAAGTTTATTCATTGTTTGATTGAATGTGGTTCGCATGCTAAATGATGGACTCAGTACTGAATAATGATGTGTATGCATAATAAAGAAAAATAGCAAAGAAATAATACAATAATTACATGAAATAAATAAACAATGCTTGCAATTAATTTATTATTTTATATACAGTGAAAGCTGAATGCAATATGCTAAATGATAGGTAAAATAATGAATTATGAGTTTTATTAATATTAAACTCACACGCATTCAGAACTAAAATATAACCATTAAGTAATAAACGTACTGGAATCAAATATTTCATTTGACAACATTTCATTTAAATGAATTAGATGATTGCAACTAGTATATTGGTTTATAAACTGTTAAACTTGTTGAAATGTGATGTATATGCTATATTATAGCTGCAGCAATGAATTACGAGTTTTTAATTAATACTTAAAATGAATAATCAAGCACAAAAGCTACATTTTCTTTTTTTTGAATCTGACTTTTTCACATTTATTTGCAGTAAATTTGATTCCTGAAACGAGTCTATTGTTTAATAAAGTGTTTTATATAAGTTATTTAAATAAAACGAACAACATGCATTCAGAATAAAAGAAAGATAACTACAAAAATTAAATAACCATTGAATAAAATAAAACAATACAAAAACTACACTTTCTTTGTACACTTTCTTGGTGCTTGCACTTAATTTGTTGTATGATATACTGTTATTTAAAGTAATTTAAATACAATTCATATGCTAAATCATGGCTACAGTAATGAATTAGAAGTCGTGATAACCTACCGTGAACCTATGTGCATTCAAAAAAAACAACAATGCATTGGATAAATAGTCAAATAAAAATAACTTTTTAATAAAAGAGTCAATGAATTCTTAATGGATAAAAAAAAAAAACATTAAATTGAATGGAATTGTGGTGCTTACAATTAATATTATGTCTAATGTACTGTTAAAGAATGACAACCATGAGCTAAATGATGGCTATCCTGATAATTAAAATAAGTTTTGATAAACTACCTTGAACTCATGTACACCCAGAATTAAAACAACAAACATTGAATGAATTAATTGAACATTGTTTGTAAACCCTTGTCATCTTATTTAATCAATTTCTTAAACAATTACTTACCACTTTAATAGTGTTTATTCAACTTTCACTTTAACTGAAAAAACTGTGCATTTGATTAGAATTTTCCTTAAATCTCAGCATTTTCAGAAAAACAACTTTCGAAAAAAGAAATCACCCAAAGCACTATTGCTAGGTTACATTTCGCACACAGAAGAAAACAACCTATCGTGTACATCCTGTTGGTGCTACTACTTGTAATTAAGCTAATTAATCTTCTAATTAATCTTCCATCAACCTCATTATCGCAAATCTTGTGGCACAAAACAGAACATGGTTCAGCACAAGTGTGAAACCTTCAAAACTCCACGACAAACTACCATAAAATGATAAGAGAACAATTTGGAAGTCCTTATCTGACACGAAATCCCCTTTAAGCGTGTTCTTGTCACAAACAGCAGAAATAAACGTACAATCCCATTTTTCAATAAAGCACAGTGTTGCGTATACTCACTCTGCACTCAAAATCGACATTGTCTTATATATATACAAGAATCTCAGATGTCAAAAAGATCCAAAGCTTCACTGACTGATTAGTCCAAAAGTGATTATGTCTGCTCTTATCATTCAAATCCCACATTGTAACACCCTCCCTATCTTGCGCTCCTGGATTTATCCCTTATAAGGATCCCCACAGGGATATATAACCACAGCTGATGCATCTGTGCAATAAAGAGCAGGTCCACTGTAACAGATTGCATCCTCCTCGTGTTCTGGATACCTAGCAGGCAGAGATGAACGGCACTGAAGGAAACAACTTCTACATCCCCCTGTCCAACAGGACAGGGCTTGTGAGGAGTCCATACGAATATCCTCAGTATTATCTGGCTGAGCCATGGCAGTTTAAACTACTGGCCGTCTACATGTTCTTCCTCATGTGCTTCGGGTTTCCCATCAATGGCCTTACATTGGTGGTTACAGCTCAACACAAAAAGCTCAGGCAACCTCTCAACTTCATTCTGGTCAATCTGGCTGTGGCTGGCAGCATCATGGTTTGTTTTGGATTCACGGTCACTTTCTACACAGCCATTAATGGCTACTTTGTTCTGGGACCAACTGGCTGTGCGATTGAGGGATTCATGGCCACACTGGGAGGTGAGTGAAATTATTATGCTCTATGCTTTTTGGATTAATTTGATTGTTAGGGCAATTTGTGATTTCATTGTTTTATTTGCTACACAGGGCAAATTTCCCTTTGGTCACTTGTGGTGCTGGCCATTGAGAGATACATTGTGGTTTGCAAGCCAATGGGGAGTTTTAAATTTTCATCCAACCACGCTTTCGCAGGAATTGGATTTACATGGATAATGGCCCTGGCATGCGCAGCACCTCCTCTGGTTGGCTGGTCCAGGTCAGTGTAATAATAAAGTCAATATAGAGCAAATTTATTGTGTGATTATTAAGTGATTAAAACAAAACATATTTCAGTCATATATATGAGGGAATGTCTTTTTTATTTGATCCGTATATAGAGTACAATCTTTTGAACAATTTAAGGATGTAATCTTCACAGGTGACCTTAATTGCATGACTATTCTTATTCTAGATTAAACTGAATAGATTGTACACAAGTTTCTTAAAAGAAGAAAAAGAAACCAGTCCAAATGTATTAACCTCAAGTGATTTCTTATCAGGTATATTCCAGAGGGAATGCAGTGTTCATGTGGACCAGACTACTACACCTTGAACCCTGACTACAATAATGAATCCTATGTTGTCTACATGTTCTGCTGCCACTTTATATTTCCAGTCACCACAATTTTCTTCACCTATGGGCGACTTGTTTGCACAGTCAAAGCGGTATGAAATGTCACTTTCAGCATTCCTGTAAGCTTCCGCAAGCATCAGAACAGTATGTTCAGTTTGGTTATGTTACTCTTTCAGGCTGCAGCTCAACAGCAGGAATCAGAATCCACTCAGAAGGCTGAGAGGGAAGTGACCAGAATGGTCATCCTGATGGTTCTGGGCTTCCTGGTAGCTTGGACTCCTTATGCCAGTGTTGCTGCTTGGATCTTTTTAAATAGAGGAGCTGCTTTTAGTGCTCAGTTCATGGCTGTTCCTGCCTTTTTCTCAAAGAGCTCTTCCATATTTAACCCTATCATTTATGTGCTACTAAACAAACAGGTAAATCCAACAACATTAGACTTGGAAGAACGGAAAATCACAATCTACATGACTCAAAATGTATTAAATAAAATCTTGTCCTTTTTTTCAGTTTCGTAATTGCATGCTGACCACTCTATTCTGTGGAAAGAATCCTCTCGGCGATGATGAATCCTCTACTGTGTCCACCAGCAAGACGGAGGTGTCTTCTGTATCTCCAGCATAGACTTTTGAACTTCTTTCTGGATTATGTTCTTTTAGTTATATGCAATTTGGGCATCTGCAAAAAAAAAAAAAAGAAACAAAAACAGCATTGAATTAGTTGATCTATCTCATTCTATATCTATATGATTGTGCTAATTATGAGAATTAAACTGGTGAACTCACAAATGCGTTATCAGTGAACATTTTTTACAAAGGCTGTCATTTATATCCTTGGGTTAAAATCTGTATATATTTTGTAAAAAATTATAAAAAAAAAATTGATAGGAATAAATACTGGCATTAAAACTGTTTGTGTTTTCATTATTCATTTACTGATTTAGTCTTCAGTTTGTTCACACTCACACACACACACACAAACAAAATACTGAAAGTTAATTTGATTAGCATTGTGCACACTGCATCTTTAAATCAACATGTAGATATGCCATATAGTATAGAACATAAACAAATCCACCCTATATTTAGTTTGACCCATAGAGTTTACTAGTTAGTTTACTTGAATAGAGTTTACCTCTATTGACCAGACATCACATCATGGACAACAGAATTCACTGTGGAGACAGTTATTCTTTTTTGCAATTTATGTCTTGAATTCAGAAACAACCATTCACTGGCTTGGTGTTTTTTTTTACTTAGATGAACTTTTCAAAACTGTGGACTGTAGAAATTTCTTTGATTATATGGTGTTTTCTATGGCAGATCATGAAATAATATGAGTGAAATAATAATGGTACCTTTATACTTATGTAGAATGGTACATCATAATAACCACAAAAAAGAAACAACATAACCCCCCCACCTATCAAAAGGATGAAACCTTAACAAAAAAAAGTCCAGGAGGGTGCAAAAGTTCAAAGGGTAAACAGGGAGAGGGATGAAGAGTGAAGCCCATGAAGTACACTGTAAGCAGAACTGGAGCATGAAATGGCAACAAATGGTGGCAGATTTTGACTGAGGAGCAAAGGCCAAGAACGTGAACCGTGAAGCAGTAGTTGGCCTGTACAAGGGAGCGGTGGCAGACTTGGACCATAAAGCAATGTAAGCCTGGACAATGGAGTGGTAGATGAGGTCATGCACTTTGACGCATTAGATGAGACCATTAATGAATCCCATGGACTGTGAAACAGTGGTGTACCTGAATCATGGATCAGTGTCAGACCTGGAGTGTGGAGCTGTAGACAATACAACGGAGCAGGATACAAGGCCATTGAGCAAAAGAGGAGACAACTGACCAAAGAACAGGTACCCATTCCCATTACGGATCAGATGGCCATGGTTTAGCCAGCAAAGTTGGAGACCACAAGAAAGGAGCTGCCCATGTAGGGCACCCCAGTCCAGCAGAACAATACTGGAGATAAAAAGGACAGAGTGGAGCTGAAGACTGCTGAGATTTTGGACCATTTACACGAGAAGATAACTTTTGGGATTGAAAATGCATAAATCTGAAAACGCTGCCAGTGTTGCATCTGTTAAAACACCTTGAACATGATGACATCATGGATTTATTTCACATTACAACAGTGGATTTACCTTACATTACAACCAAAATGTATCTTACACAGACTGCAAATTCTACATACACACCAGCACCAAGCCACTGATGACACGTCGTCACTTCCTTACAGGTACTGTTTACTAACAAGGTGACAGTGCCAAGTACTGGCCTGGCATACATAATAAAGCATTTTTGGCCACTTCACAGAAGTGTAAATGTGGATAATTTTAAAAACGTTGTGTAAACATCAAGCATTTTTTTTTTTTAATGCAAGGAAAAAACTTTTCAGTTTTTGGCTGCATTGTTGTCATGTAAACGTAGCCTTGGGAGGTGATGGCAGGGAAGAATCTGGCCCTTGACAGTAACAGAGCAGGCACATACGCAGAAAACATGGACCACCCTCCATTCTGACTGAGTCACAGTTGGTGGTTGTGATTGATGCCACCTACTTGGCATGAGCTATAGCGCACACCACTGCCCCAGATGTACATCACATGTCTAAGGGAGTCTTGAATGGTTATGACATGAAGGAGACACAAGTAATCCTCCTGGAGTAGTCATAGGACAGCAACTGCTGAGTTTGTGGTTGGTCTTAGTGATAAAGAAAAAAACAACTAAGGTTTAGATGCTTTTAAAGGAGTGTATTGAAGCTTCATTGCATCACAACTGTTAAGAAATAATATAGAAATTTCAGTGGTTCGCCACTGGGAGGTCAACTCTGTGTGGCCCTGGTGGTGAAGCACTGAACAGGTGTCTATAGTTTTTACCTGGTCTACAATAGATGTGTATTTATTTTAAATGAAACATTTGAGTAATTTAAAAGAAGTATGGCAGTTAACAGTCTCTAACTAGCCTAACTAAGCTACTGTATCCATAGAACAAACAAAACAATGGCAAAAAATAAAAGAACACATATACAAACACCGTAATGTTTAATGGTATAAAATGAGTACAGTTACATTGTATGGATTATAATGTCAATTAAACATTTACAATTAGTTGTATGTTTGGGCATTCTGACAAACCGGTTTCAACAGCATAGGGAATTCTCAGTGTTGAACTGTTTAACCAGATGACAAGACAATGAAAAGACAGAACTGATAACAAGAAGAGTGAACAAATGAACCAACAAAAACATGACACATAAAACAAAGGGAAAATAAGAAAACACTTGGCAAAAACCACATGAGGGGCATAGCCAATCACATCACATCACATGACTTTGAACAAAACTTTAAAAAAAAGAAGTGACATATTAAGCCACTAACAGGACTAAGAGGAATGTTTTATCCAAGTTGGAGTTAATTGTGTCTGCTTTCCTCCACTACCTGCTACAGTGTTTCATCTGCACTCCTGTGTTTGCTGTGCAATTGCTGAAACCAAAGCAGTTGCATGTAAGTGTTCCTCACATGTCCTGAAAAGTGAGGCCAAACATTTTGAGCAACCCCTGGTGGCTATGTGCAGTAGCCTACATATCATATGGGATATTGCCTTCTCTGTGCAAACCAAATGGACTTGAGCCACACTACAAAATGTAATTAAACTTCAAATAAATTTTACCCAAAGTCGGTTTCCATCTTGTCATGCCAATATAAGTTCTGGTGTTTGTTTTCCAATACAATTGCATTTATGTCGTTATTTGTGGCAATAAAAAGGGATGTCATGGTTGTTTGTTTGCGGTTGTCTGAACCGGCTTGGGTTGATTTTGAGTTCATGATCACTCAATGACAGAAACCAGGCTCAGTCAGTTTAGCCACACTTTTCTACTTTTAGTACACGTTTAAACAGCAGATGAAAGTGGAGATGTCTATTTTTTACAATCTATGGCTGCATTTTTGATTGATATTTGGTTGACTGCTGGTGTGGGAGTGGTCATTGCGTGTTCCCAGTTGCCATTAGGTTTCTCTCGTCTTGGCTTTTTGGCATGGGAAATGCAGGACAAGGTTGCCACCACTTCACAATAAATTACAGTTAATGCCATCATTACTGAAGTGCTATATAAGTTAATATCCTATATTTATGTCCAGTTCCTATCTCTTCCCAAAATAAAAAGAGATAATATATTTTGCTATTCTCATAGGCATGTTGTGTTGTGATTTTTACTTAGATTATTTCACTGCATCACTTGATTTGGTTAATAAAAAGGCTTAGAGGTTTGTTCATGAATAGGAATGATAACACAAGTGCTGAACAGCAATTTGAGAATAACACCTCGAGCAATCGAGCTCATATGAGTGAAAGTGCAAGCCAAAATTGAATACGTTTAGCCAAATATCTAGGTCAATAAATAGGCTATACATAATTCTCAATAATACAGTTTAATGTGTACTTTTACACTTTAACAGTGTAACGTGATAACTTTGACGACTTTACAATCATTCTCAAGAATGACTTGCCTCACAAATAGCTAATGAAATGCGTCGACAGTGTGTGACAGGCTAACGACTGTGCTGCCATATCAACAATAACAATATAGTATTTTTAAGGAGATATTCAACAAACCTGGGTAAAATCCACTGCAGAAAACTGAAATATACGTTTCCTTTTTCACCAATAGTTCAAGCCTCTAGCTCACGTAGCCTACGTAATATTTCCATTTCATTCCATATTTTATTTTGGCTAATTTAGAGCAATTTCTACGGAATTTCAGCCCTTTACGGTTGGCTAAGAATTTTTCTGTCATCAAATTAAGTCAATATTTTACTTACCCTATTGATGTTCAAAACCTGTAGGCTATGCTTTTCCTCAGTGGAACACAAAATATTCGCGAGGCTTATTTCCATATTAATCCACAAAGTGCAGAAGTATCCTATTAATAGACGGGCGTCGGATTTGATATCCTCAGGGTCATCGATTACAAAGTAGCCAGATCACCGGCACACAGCGCAGAGTTTCATGTGATTCCACTTTCTGTCTCTCTTTACCGCCTCGTTGCATTATCAGTAGTTTTTATCAAGGCAAAACACTACCAAACCAAACGCTTAAAATCTTCCATCACAAGCGTAGATATTAGCAAATATGACAGGTATCGTGGTTTATATTCCAAGTCTTCCTAAATCATATTTTATCAGTGTGAGGTGTAGACTGGAAAATAATTTGTCACAATTTACAATCACCATCTCCACCGCTGCGCGCACCTCTCCTTTTTCTTTTTTTTGGTGTGCTTGGCGAGTTATAGTCAACCACTGGTTCGTGAGTGAGCGCATAACTCATCGAAGTATGCCTTTTAAAACAAACTGAAATATTTTAAGCAATTTCAAATAATAATAATAATAATACATTTGCAAATAAAAAAGTGGAAAGGCGCTGTGCATTTGTATGGATTTGTGGAACACAAATAGACTATTCAAACTCCACCAAGCCACTGCAACTGCTTTGGTAAGAACAAAAGTCTAATATTTAAATAAAACACGTTATTTTGTTGATTAAACACGTTAGTGTGCTATTTTGTTATAATCTGTTTTGCACTGCATCAACTGTTTTATAACATGAAATGTATTGTACTCACTTTGTGCTGTCAATCAACATTGTGCCCTAGTTTAAAATCCTAAATCAAATCACTTCAAGATCCAAATCTTAAATTGGTGATTAGTACAAAGTGATTACGACTGCTCTTATCATTCAAATCCTACACATTGTAGCACCCTCCCTTATCTTGTGCTCTTGGATTTATCCCTTATAAGGAATCTCAGAGGGATATAAAACCACTCCTGATGCAACTTTGGAAATAAAGAGCAGGTTTCAACTGTAGTACAGAAGCAGGTTACATCTTTCATCCATCTGGATCCCTAGCAGGCAGAGATGAACGGCACTGAAGGAAACAACTTCTACATCCCCCTGTCTAACAGGACAGGACTAGCAAGGAGTCCGTACGAATATCCTCAGTATTATCTTGCTGAGCCATGGCAGTTTAAACTGCTGGCCGTCTACATGTTCTTCCTCATCTGCTTAGGGTTTCCCATCAACGGCCTTACATTGGTGGTTACAGCTCAACACAAAAAGCTCAGGCAACCTCTCAACTTCATTCTGGTCAATCTGGCTGTGGCTGGCACCATCATGGTTTGTTTCGGATTCACGGTCACTTTCTACACAGCCATTAATGGCTACTTTGTTCTGGGACCAACTGGCTGTGCGATTGAGGGATTCATGGCCACACTGGGAGGTGAGCTTTTATTTTGACCAAACCAAAGTTGGCTATTATTTGAGAAAACTCAGCTTGTAGATTGTGAATTGTAGGTTGTGAATTGTATTTTTATATATTTTTTTCCCACACAGGTGAAGTTGCCCTTTGGTCACTTGTAGTGCTGGCCATTGAGAGATACATTGTGGTTTGCAAGCCAATGGGGAGTTTCAAATTCTCTGCCAGCCACGCTTTCGGAGGATGTGCATTTACATGGATAATGGCCATGGCATGTGCAGCTCCTCCTCTGGTTGGCTGGTCCAGGTCAGTCTTAGAAGACATTACACAATTAATATGCTTTTCAGTGCAGTAATTCTAAGAAATATTTCAACTGAACATAAGATATTTTTCAGTTTTCTGTTCCATGTTTTGTTGCTCAATTTGCAGGAATAAGATATTGGCTTTTTTGTTCAGTTTAAAGAAGTAAATAACCTCTTGTCATTGTTTTCCACCTGCCTAAACTCTTAAAAAAATAAAGCCTCCAAAAGGTGTTCCTAAATGTGGAGAAAATTCATATTTTCTTAAAACCTTTTGTGCAATGGAAAAGTTCCATATATGACTATGCTTCTTTGTAGAACCATCTACCAATAAAAGACATTTATTTTTAAGACCACAAGTACAAAAGACTTGTAAGACAAAATTCACAAAAATCTGTTGCTTTTTTCTTTTAGATATATTCCGGAGGGAATGCAGTGTTCATGTGGACCAGACTACTACACCCTGAACCCAGAGTACAACAACGAATCATATGTCCTCTACATGTTCGTCTGTCATTTTATACTTCCAGTTACCATAATCTTCTTCACCTATGGGCGACTTGTTTGCACAGTCAAAGCGGTATGAAATGTCACTTTCAGCATTTCTGTAAGCTCCTGCAAGTATCAGAACAAAATGTTCATTTCAGTTTGGTTATGTTACTCTTTCAGGCTGCAGCTCAACAGCAGGAATCAGAATCCACTCAGAAGGCTGAGAGGGAAGTGACCAGAATGGTCATCCTGATGGTCCTGGGCTTCCTGATTGCTTGGACTCCTTATGCCACTGTTGCTGCTTGGATCTTCTTTAATAAGGGAGCTGCTTTCAGTGCTCAGTTCATGGCTGTTCCTGCCTTTTTCTCAAAGACCTCTGCATTGTATAACCCTGTCATCTATGTGCTGCTAAATAAACAGGTTAGTCATTTATCAGACTTATCCCATATATCCCAGACATCCCATTTCTTCTTTATCAATATCTTTTTTGTCTTTTTCAGTTCCGTAATTGCATGCTGACCACTCTATTCTGTGGAAAGAATCCTCTCGGTGATGATGAATCCTCTAGTGTGTCCACCAGCAAGACAGAGGTGTCTTCTGTATCTCCAGCATAGACTTTTGAACTTCTTTACAGAGTATGTTCTTTTAGTCACTGAGCAATCTGGGCATCTGAAAGAAAAGAAAAAAAAAAGTTCCTGGCTGCGTTCTCTGTCATCATTAACTTGGTGAATATGGTTCTATTTTTACGCGCTGGAGTGCTAGCATTTACATATTTTGCTTAAAATGTATATATATTTTGTAAATAATGAAAAAGAAATACATAGGAATAAATACTGGCATTAAATACTGCTTTTGTTTTCATTATTTATGAACTTAATGAATTTGCTCCCACACATACACACTCTTAAAACTATATATAGTAACAAGTAATACAAAACAATACTTTAAATTGAGATTATAGCCTCTGTGTAGTATAAGAAAAAACCTAAGTAATGAACGTATATCAATATTGTGTTTTGTATGGCAGACCCAAAATGAATCTTCATGAAAACTTCATTTAAAAAGTCAGTTTGTTTCTCTAAAGTTGGAATTGTGGCAGATTGGGTGATCTATTTTAATTAGAGATCAGCAGGTGAACATCAGGACCAATTTCTTTGTACCACTCTGATCCTGCCAAAAATACTCAGTGATGTTAACGCTGTTGGCCAAGAGCAGACATTAACAAGTGCATTTCCAGGAAACGTGTTTTCACACATTAACAAGGATCAGCAACAGCTTGGCAAACTGTTTATTAGAAGTACTTTAAAAAATGACCTTTTTGGAAACCACAGTATGTAGTAGCCTTTAGTAAAAACACATTTTTAAGACTATGAAATAGTCCCTGTATAATTAGTCTATTGGTTCAGTTCAATACAATGTTTTAATATGCAGTAAGATGTAGTTTTGATGCTCTACCCTTGTTGGAAAATTCTCAATTACAAAGTAGTTTGAAAGATTTAACCATGATCACAGAATTTGTTTTTCCAACTCAGTCTTTCACAATATGGAGAATACACAGTGGGTTAATAAAGCTACAGTAAGATTTTTAAAAATATATTTAGTTGGTTTATTCCACTGTGGCGACTCCTGATAAAGCAGGGAATAAGCCAAAGGAAGTGAGTCAGCGAGTGAGATATTTAGTTCACCTTTATTTATTTATTTCATTTTTAAAATATCTCATATATTTAATTCTGGTCCTAATATGGAACTTCAAATAATTATCTTCATACAGTTTCAGTGGTATTAATTTCCCTAATTCTGATAAAAGGTTGTTACAATATTGACAGCATGACAGCACACGTTGCTTAAAATTGCTTGATGTGGCAGCAAATATGCCAGTCTGGTTACATTTACACCAAAATAACTATATTAGTGACACATATTGATCTCAGTTCAGAACCAATCCACTACGTCATGTTTGTTCTCTGTGTCATTTTAATCTGACCTTCAGTGTAATTCATGTCCACTGTTGCCTATTTAATTTTATTGTCCACATGCTGCTCAAACCAACAGGCAAGGAATGCACTAGACATATTTTTACTTAGTAAATGTACATTTTAAGCACTGTATGATAGTAATTTATTTCTCAGCATTATTTTAGAATTCTAATTATTTTCGATTTGTCCTCTTGGTGATAAATCCTCAACTGTCAACAAGAAAAATTTACTCCCTTACATAACTTTCACTTAATTTTACGCAGTGTATTTTCTATTGATCATTTATTACAGTTGTATTGCAATTTTGTATTCAATATCTGTTTCTCTTTCCTCAGAACTTGTCCTCAGTGCACCTTGTAGTCATGCCGTGTATGTGCCCAGCCAGTTCACTCACCTAAAGTCCTGACACAACTAACTCTGACAGGATTACGAGATAAGGCTCTGGTAGTTTAGGAAATGTATTGACTTCTCTGTGGGCACAACTCAACAAGATAAAGATAAGACAAAGATCTGCTTAAGCCAATTTGCAAGGTGCTCACCCAACTGTGGTACTGAACACTAACCTGGCTGCTCTGGCTAAAGGAATTACGGGTTTAAACTAATTGGTTTCTCCCTCATGCTGAGACGCATGTAGTCCATTTACATGCAGTCCTTTTTGAGTTATGATTTATTTTGTGTGTAAAACAGGCATGCTTTGGAGATGTTACTATACATACAATACTATACAATCATTTATCTCATTCTGCTTGATTAAATTTGATATTCATCCAAACAGACAAAAAATGTTAAATGGGGAGACGAGCAATACGCAGCAAACTAATAAAAAGGTGAGAGTTTCTCAAATATATCTGGCCAAAAATATCATAAAATCTGCTCCCACTATGTCTCAAACTTAAAGGGATAGTTCAGTTTTGAGTGAACTTTCCCTATTAATTGTGGTTGAGATCTGCACATATAACTCATTTCCAAACATCACAGCTCATCAGCACTTCTCAAGTTATGCCTTTTTGAAAAGTCAAATCAAACAACAAACAAACAAAAAACAAACAAAAAACCTTTAGATTAGAGTCTGTTGATATTCACAAGAATCTATTCATTGGTGATGGTTGGTTTCCAAAATAAGTTGAAAAGCAAACAGATACTTTCTAAAGTATACTGTACAATTGATTAACAACCTCTGACCTCACATCAGGTCTGAATGTTTTTAGAGTTTCTGTATAGAAAAAAATGGGTTTTTATTTTCTTTGTGCTCAGAGTTTGACTTCTGCAACTGCAGCAGAATTTTCACAGCCAAGCAAGGGTGCTATTATTAACACACGTCTATACTATAATTAGCGTTAAAAAACAACACATTCTCACCTGTGACAAGTTTTTTTTCTTTATGTGTTTTTGTCACCGCGAGTCACGACATCACTTCAAGATGGTGGACTCATCAAGCGTCTGATCAGTTAATATTGTGATCAATACAGTACATCTGTGCTCTATAAAGATCATTAAACATGATTTGCGTAATTATTCAAAGACAAACATAACCGAGATGTACTCTTCTATTTCAATCCAGAATGGAATCAATTAGGATTTTTGCTTAAAACGCTACATTTTAAAGGCTATGTTAATTTATCTATCGTTTATTTACAATTGTCTGACTGAGAAGAGCTGTTTCCAACTGAATTACTAACTTTCCTATGGCGACATCTCTAGGTGGTAGATGGAAATGGTTTTATATTGACTATATAGAAATGTATTAAAGGGGTGGTCCACAGTGGGTTTTTTAAGGTTTGATTGTGTTTATGGGGGTGCAAAACAATGTGTGTTCGTGATTCATTTGTAAAAAATCACGTTATTTGTTCACATATCTTACCTTCATTTTATACAGCTACTGAGCTAACATGGAAACGACCATCATATTTCCTGGTTCCTCCTATAAACCCTCAAAGGGCTCTGATTAGTCAGCTAACCTAATGTGTTGTGATTGGCGGATCGGCTTCACGTCACCAGGAAACGTCATGGCTCTCTGGCATGCTGTCTGTCAGACTGTAAATAATGTCAGTAAAGCCGTATCAGTTTCAGCCTAAGTCAGACACAGAAAATGAAGAGGACACAGCTGAACCCATGCAAACGCGACTCTTGCAAGATGTTTCTAAATGGTATGTTGTTTTTTTTTGTTCGTTGGTAAGAATAGGAATGTGGTCAAGCCATCAGCATTTCATTTCAGCATCTCATATTAGTGTATATAGGAAATAATACATTATAAGATGGCTGTAAAGTCTCCGTTTCTAATAGATAGCAGGTAAAACAGTCTACTTTCGTTTTCGAGGTTTAACCACGTCATAAAAATGCAATGGTAATGACATTGTACTGTAGTAAGCTAAGACAAATTAAAACGCACTTCAGGTATTTATAAAGAGTATGTTTATGCTGAATAAATAAATGAAAATATAATGAAAGCACGGACAAACAATGCACTTTTGTAAATAAATAAATAATGAAACATACGTTGCAGAAAAAGGAATAAACGATATGTGATATTTTCTTTATTCTGAGTAAAACGGTTCACGAAATTACCCTAATAGTACGCGTGCTCAACAATGCATTGCTGCCGTCTTTACTGTTTTTCTGAAGTGCTGCTGGGACCGCAGTGTTGTACATCCTTTTTTCTTGTTTTACATCTAGTAAAACAAGTAGGGGAGGGGGTGTTACACCAGATTCTGTGACCATCGTATTCTGTGACCCTAGTAGGCGCTGTTCTCACGGTTTGGCTTGAACTCGCTCCCACGGGCGGATTGGACACGCAAACAGCGTACATGCTCTCGCGTGAACGCGCTTGGCGCCCGCGCACGATATATTTCATCGTTCTCCGTTCACTATGATTATTTTTCTTGCCTTTGATATATAGATGTTAAATTCATATCTATTTAACAGGCCGTCCAAGGAAGCAGTTTACTATAATATGAACAATACAGTGAGCTTTTACATTAATTTTAGGATTAAAAAAATAATAATAATAAATAATTAGTCTAGTATGTTTTTGCCTTCTTTTTCTCCTGTAAGCGGTTATGTAGATTACTGTTGATCCTCTTAAATGTTTTCCTAAATATGTTTATACAATTTCTTAATTGGTTTTTAAATTAAAAAAAAAAAAGTATTAAAGTTACTGTGGAATGTTTGTGTAAAATACTGGTTAATAAAACGTAGGCACACAAATTAAAATAAATAAAGTCCATACTTTAATTTACAATTAAATGTTTTTTTTATTTTTTGTGTACATCTTCAAAAAGGTTAAATCCAAGATAACATTTAACTTAACAAAAAGTTGAAAACTATTAACATAAAGACAGGGTAAGGGATTAACATGCTGCACAGTTGTAGGGCTTCGTGGGGTCAGGCTCTTGAACACATTGCATGTGATACCACCGGTCACACTGAATCTGTAACGAAGGAATAAGGCTTGCAGGGTAAAGCAGAGCACTGAGATTGACCATCTTATTTTAAAAGAAGGTTCTTACCCAAGAACAAGGTGGTGGAGAACATTACATTTTTAAAATACAAGATATTTTATAGATACTTGTATTGAACAGACACAACCTGAGTGCATTAACGCGCGAGTACAATGTGCGCGGGCGCCGAGCGCGTTCACGCGAGAGCATGTACGCTGTTTGCGTGTCCAATCCGCCTGTGGAAGCGAGTTCAAGCCAAACCGTGAGAACAGCGCCTACTAGGGTCACAGAATACGATGGTCACAGAATTTGGTGTAACGGGGGCGGTGGCGGCGCCTCAGGGAGACTTGGGATGTCTGTACATAATATATATTATTTCAAATGTAAAACTCACGGAATGCTGACGCATACCGATACATTGCGGTCGCTGTTGACGATTGTGGATGTTTACAGGGGTAAAACGGATACATATGTTTCTAGCTAAATTATACCCGCCAAACTCCCGTTTTTCCAGAGAGTCTCTCGTATTTCACACCCATCTCCTGCACCCTCCCGTCTTGTTATTTCTATCGGAAAACTTCCATAATTTCATCCCCACGCCAGGTCATCAATTTTGGTATAGCATCTGATCTGACACATACACCCGTTTGTGATCTCATTAGCCCGGATGTATATTTTTGTAGTCCACAAATTCGTTCGCTGTAGGCTTTGCTAAGCTAACTCTGTAAAAGCCAATGTCTCCCTTTGCATTAAACTTTGAGCATCTTACACTCAGAGATGTTGTTTATGTCCACACAGCTACGTTACACATCGACTAAAGTTTAAAATATGATATCGTAGTGGACCACCCCTTTAAATGCAAGTGTGTACTGTAATGTTTTAAATAACTTGTTAAATCAAAACTTCAGAATATGTTTGAAATAATATATAATATGCAAAATTGTCTTTCAGTGTAATGCCTGACAGAATTCTTTTTGTATTTTGACCCTTTCTACACTGAATAATACGCAGTGGGTGTCTTCTGTACATCATAAACATGTATGACCACAAACCAATTTCTACGAAGAAACACTTCAAAATCGGATCTAAAATGCAACCCGAACTTGATACTTAGTTAGAGGCTAATCTTATTAAGTTTAAACATACCGCAACCATTTGAAATCTGTTTCTCTAATCCACAAGGATCTGTTTTAGACATGTTAATTAGAGCCACATGTGACCTTTGATAACCTGTTGTCTGCTACCTTGTGTCATTTTAGTAAAAATGACACATTATATAGGGTCATTAATGTCAGTTTCAAACCTTGACATGAGTATATATTGAGTGTTTTTAGTTTTCCACTGAGGAAAGGGAGGTTTGGAATGGCATGTTAAATATCCTATAAATTCTGAACCAGATTTGAGAATCATTGAATTACAAACTTACAGTTCATCAGCAACACACCAGTTAAACCTAAAGATGTAATAGGTATGGAATACATATGAATCTTGCACCAAAAAATCCTGCAAGAGGATTGGTGTAAAGGACAAGAAATATGGTCATATCAGAGCAGCAGGAATTGGAAAGCGAAAAAAGCTTTATCATTTCTCATCCCCTTCTGTGAATGATGTCCATTTATGCCAGCAACCTGCTATGCACACTGTTCACCACAGCATGAGCCCATTATGTAGACGAATACTTTGTGCACATATTAAATGTCTCTTGTTTTAGATGCAGTTTTGGGTAATTAAAAATGTTAAATATATATATATATATGATTATATAAAATCAAATATTGGTGAGGTGTTTGACCAGGTGTTTGAGGCTCTTAATCATAGTCATAATTTAGAAAATTATGAAACCAACCTACTTTTTTTTTAAACCAAGCAAAATAAAAAAGTAATATTGCAAACAGCTTGCATGTACAGCTTGCAATGAAGCTAAAGAAAGACCATCTTATCTGCATAGATATACTTTCTAAATAACATATCAAAATAACATAGTAATTTAGCAAAAGGTGTAATAATGTCAACAAAAGCCGGGTGAATTGCAAAGTTTGCGCAAACATATTTACAGTGCAATGATTAGATGCTTTCTTAGCTGCTGTTTTCTCACTGATGTCATTTTTCTTGAGTTTATTGTGTTTTGTGAGAGGAAAGTGCAAGGCATTTAATTACATATTCATTTAAACATCAGTTTCATCTGTGTGAACAGCATAAATGTGATGTTTATGAATTTTAATTTTTTCATTTCCAGTTTTTGTTAAAAAGTGTTTGTAATTTTGTTGCATTTTCTCGTTATTTTATTATTATTATTATTTTGATATGATTTTTTAAAAATGTATTTGTTTGCACAAGCTAAACTAAATGAAAATGTGAAACGTTGCTTTGTTAGCTGAAATAATTTTTTTAAATTACTTTATATGCCTTTTCTTTTCTATTAACCACAATAAATCAGTACTATAGTTACTAGGGTAGAACAGGGATTTATTTATTTGTAGATTTGGGTAGGTGGTGGTGTCTGCAATGAAATGCATGTACAGTACAGCTAAAAATTTTTTATCTTTAAGCTTACGGCCATGACCCTGTCCAAGAGCCAGAAATGACAGATGGATGAACAGAATGACAAAAACTGGACTGCAGCAGAGGAACAGCAAGAGTCAGTCCAGCCTGCTCTTCACATACACTTGTACCTCCTAACGTCCAACACCATGACGTCTTTTTATTTGCTCGGCTGAGTCTATGATTAGCCTAGACTTCCCTCCCTAGAGAAATGCATACTCTAAGTGCCACTGCGACATCATGTGTCACCATGTAAGCTTTTATGTAATTAACTATTAATTAATTAAAAACAATCTCTAACTAACACTCTCTAGCTGTTCACACCAAGGACGATAATGATAATGATATAGTAAAAATCTGTTAAAAAAATTAAGTCACACACCACAACTATAATAATAATGAGACAGAAGATTATTACTGGAATCGCTTTCAAATTTTATTCCCCAGATGATGAATGATAAAGCACTCACAGTCAATTATAATTCATCATTTAAAGTTCACCCCAAAATTAACAATGTCCTGTATATTTATGCATCATCAGGATTATCCAAGATGTATAGGTGACTTTTCTCTTCTGGGGGATTTTAAGGGGAGAAAAACTGTTCACTGACAGAAAATGTTTTCAGTATCTTGTTGAAAACCTATTGAGTAAATGGTCACATTTTGCCAAAAGAATTTCAGAGGTTGTGCTGGTGTCATTACCAATTTGGTGAACTGACACGAGATACATCAGCAAACAGGGAATGAAACAGAAGTACTTTATTGAACCGCGTGCCACACAAACCGTTTTTTAACTTGGCTCAAAAGAAGAGATGGAGTGTTTTGCTGCACCATTCATTTATATTACCATGTAGATCTTTCATTCTTCATAACACTGACATGAAAAACAGCTTTAAAATGTACGTTATATCAAGCCTTTTCATTCAACGAATCACCTTTTTACTGTCATAACACTAATGGGAACCACTGGCAGAAATTTGGGATTTTCAATATATTAAATTAAATATTAAAATGTGGAATTTTATGATGTTATTAATGTTTTAAATATATAAAGGAGATATATTAAAGGAATATAAGAACATTTTGTAAGTAAGTCATATTATGGCTGCATTTCTACTGAGCGGTACTGTTCAGTATATTACAGGGTATGTGTACGAGTATGTGTACTGCAGTGTATGTCAGAAAGTAGCAATAAAGTAACATGGTTTATTGCTGCGTGCAGCCGTTGTATTTTGTTGTCATATTTTTACTGTAACATTTTTTTAAATGCCAATTCGTGTGTTCGAGTGACGAAACAGAAATAATTGCATATTGTAACGTACTATACAGAAATCATTAGCAATACATTTGCAATTGGTTTCAAAGGTTTTTTGTTTTCAGTAATATCATAGACAGTATGAAGTTAGGTCAAAACTGTCTGTTAATATTGTTAATAGTGGATGTGTCACTCTATCAGTTCATTTGTTTATACCACCATTTGTAGATCTTAGTGTACCAAAGTAAGAGCCCTCAAATGTTAGTCTGGAGCCTTGTTTTAATAATTTAGTGCTTGCAAAATATAACTTAATTCCTTATTTTTTCAGCACTTTTACAAAAAATATTTCTCTGTAAATTAGCAGTTTTCCGTATTTTGTAATTCATGTTTTAATTTTTTTTATTTATTGTATTTTCCCCCATTTATTTATGCTTTTGAATAGCATTATGCAACCTTGATCTTTCTTCCAATAACTTTTAACTTTTATAAGTTCGAAAACATGACTTTTATTAACATTTTTAATAGCTTAAATTGATATATCTGGGTTGGAGTTGTATATTATGGTACAAAAACCTTGTAATAAATTCCAAGTACATTTTCTGTTATTTTACAAACTTAATTCTCTATATATTATTCTAATACGTTATATTATTTAAAACTACTGAAATGTTAACAAAAAAGTAACTTTGTTAAACTGTAGAGTTGAAATTTCAACATCAAAAGTCGACAGAGCAGAGCATCAAGATCCCATAATGCAATTCACAACCATAAATAAGTGGAAAACACTTGTAAATCACAAACTACGGAAACTGTTAATTAACAGATATTTTTTTACAGTGTACTGTCCACATTGTGATTATGATGATAACAGAATAGACAATTCCTTGACCATTTCCTGTATCTTACATGTACAGCTATAGGGGGGGAAAATACGTCAGTTTAAAAGCAAAATATAAAAAAAATAAGGCTTCTTTGACACCTGCTAATCAAAATTATACCCGCATTACCACCACTCCATTCTCATTTCTCTCTGTTTTCTACCAAGCTCTTAAAATCACGCTCATTGCACTCTTTAAATCCAAGACATGTAATTGAACAGCTGTTGGGTTTCTCAGTGGTAACCTTTAATTTGGCAAAAGCAACATGCCATTGGCTAAAACCTGATGATCACCTAAAAGCTGCAATTTGGATCCTAGGCAGCTGCAAGCAGTTTGCTTCGCTGCAGTGCTAGATTTACTCTGAGATATAGAGACATTAACCACATGGCTCTGACAAGCCAAAAGATCCTAATTGCTCCCTTACACCCCTTTATTAAAAGGCTTAATGGGGAAAACAAGCAGCTTCAGCAGTGGATGTTGACTCTTTTGTAAGATGCCACAAAGCAGTACAGATACAATAAAAGATAATTCACTTTGAGTCCTCAAATGGGCTTTGAATTCTTTTTTCTTATTTCCACCTAGATTGCTCCTTTCATTGTTTTACCAGGAATGAATTGCTTTAGTGATTGTGGCATTCATTATGTGGAAATTCATAAAACAGCCATTTAGAGGAATAAGTATAATTGTATTACTGTTATGAAGCAATCAGTTTGCATAGTAACATTGGTACAGTTTTGAATCTACAATAAACCGAGTGTTGAGTTTTATCAGACAGATTTATCTGTTTGCATGCATTTTTACTGAACAGTGTGTGGTTTGACAAAATGATTCATTAAAAAGGTCTCTGACTGGACATCATCCTGGAGCTATGGGGTTTCATGCCATTCTCTGACTCAAACCTTTTGCTTTCCCCAGACATCTACAGGTAATTAATCATTATTCATAACAGAACATAGAAAACACAGATATCAAAAACAACACACTGTACAATAAAGAGGAATAATATGAATTTGGACATGCTAGTATGATAACACCATGTTTTGCTTAACATTGCCATCTAAAAACTAGATTCTACCTTGGAATGAATGAATGAATATAACAATCAATTAATCAATCAATAAGGTCATTTTAACTTTATATCTCATAATTCAGATTTTTTTTTTCATCACAACATGAGAAAGGAATTAGAAAACAGATTTTTTTATCTTGCAATTCATTGTTTTTTGTCAATACGAGATCATAATTGTAAATTTAAAAGTCAAAACTGAGATGAAATTGAGACGAGATGAGATGAATACCCATGAAATTCACAGGAAAAAAGGAAGAACTGTAAAATGGAAAATCACAGTTCTTAGAAAAAGAAGAATCGCAAAATATAAACTTCAAATCAAAGGGTCAAAGTCACAATAGTTGGCTAAAAGTCAGTTACTTTTTTTTATTCAGTGACAGAAACAAACGTACATATAATGATAATACCATATTTGGCAATTAAGTTCCTCAGAGAATCCCAAAAATACCATTTCAAATTAAAGGCCATATTTAAAAATGTAAATATGTTTTGAAATATCAGAACACAAAATATACTGTTTGAATGTAGGTATGCTATGCTAAACGCCATTCAAATACTGCAGATATATCACAAAATATCACATCTCAAACTGTAAATTAACATCTTTATATGCAAATCTATGCTTCATATGTGTGTGTATCCTGTAGTTCTATATTTACAAAGATAAAAAGAGGTTATATACTGCATTATATCAAGTTATCACTTAACAGGACTTAATTATATAGCTACAGTAAACACGTATGTCTATGTCACAATACAGTACATCACATGATAGAAATATATGGCCCGTTTCCACTGAGTGGTATACGGTACGGTACGGTTCGGTTCGGTACGCTTTTATGGCCTTTTCCACTGTCAAAGGGTACCTAAAAGCGAACCGTACTGTACCACTTTTTGGGTACCCTTTCGGAAGGGTACCTAGCACAACTGTAATAATATATACATATAATAACAAGCCATGGTCGACCCGAGCTCAAACAAACCTTATCGTCGTCTTGATCAACAGCCACAAAGCGAAGAAAAACAAAATCTGCTGTGTCCTGTTGTTGTTTTACGAGCCCGTCTAAAAGTGCGAGCGGTTTCACTTTCTCCAGAGAGCTCGCCACGCGTCTATATTTGAAATAACGAACTTCTTGAGCTCATATTAATAACGTGTGCTCGATTATTGAAGTGCTTCTGACATCCGATCCTTTCAGAAAGGGACAAACGCGAGAGTGAAGCGTGAAAAAACAAAGGAGAAGCCGTAAAAAACAGCAGCAAATGATTCTTTCTGCAACATAAAACATGAACAAACTGCCATGTTTAATTATTATCATCGCCTTTTGGACTATTATGAACTCGGAATGACGGAATTACTTTCTAACAAGAGGCTACATGTGCTGGTGAAGATTAAAGATATAGATGAGAGATTTTTACACTGACTGGGCTATATTTTGTGTTGTTTTTGAACACAAATAAGGACTAAATGTATGCTGTGTGTAGTTTTTCTGTAATTGATAGCATATCGGAGACTGTAAGGGTCTGTATGTGTTCATATATATTGCATATATTTATTTATTTTATATAATTGCAGACGTTATTTTATATAATTGCAGACGTACATTGATCTGCAGTTAATCAAATCATGTTCATACAAAGGTTAGTAATGAACATTTATACACAAGTATTTATGTGTATAAAGCATCTGTTTTGTGAGAAGTGCTTCTCACATGATATGTGATTGACCTTTACTGTGACATTTCCTCGAGTAAAAATGACATCGTCTGAAACTTTCTGTCGTACACCACGCCCATCAAAAGGGTACCATTAGTACCCTTTTGGCAGTGGAAACGCAAGCCTGATAAAGGTGACCCGTACCGACCCGTACCGTACTGTAGGCTACCACTCAGTGGAAATGGGCCAATAAATGCACAATGACATATTACCTGTGTTATTACTGAGAAAACATCAGAGTTGTATTTCTGTCTCACATCTCATTAACAAATATGAGAGGGCCTCTGGATGTGGGACTCCCCACCTGTCGGTACAGCATCGGCTGTCCCAGATTGGTTTGTGGGAGACTGAAGCCTCCACTGGACAAGTCAAAACTGCCCTGGTTGTAGAGCCTCTGACCAAAACTGTCTCCAGTCTGATCAAAACTGGTCTGACTGAACTGCCTGAAGCTGCCACGCTTCTCAGAGGGCGTTCTGGAGGGATACCGCTGGAAAGACTTATGTAGACCCGTCTCTTTATAGGCAAACCAGATATTACCAGCCCAAAGTAAGAAATTCAAAAAACCAAAGGCCTGGAAGCAGACAAGGAAGAACGGGAAATTGTGTAATTGTAATTTTGTAAAATGAAGATAAAGTTTGACATTCTTATACTGGCTTGA
Organism: Danio jaintianensis; assembly: GCA_903798115.1. Lineage (NCBI taxonomy): Eukaryota > Metazoa > Chordata > Actinopteri > Cypriniformes > Danionidae > Danio > Danio jaintianensis. The sequence goes on along the minus strand of CAIGQV010019356.1, from coordinate 11,683,135 downwards.
CAAACATTGAAAACAATATAATTGTTAATTATTATACAGCTGTCTGGTATATTTTATTCTGAATAGTCAGTCACAACATTCTAAGCTATGTTATTTCCAGATAACAACCATTAAAACTGAAAACCCTGTTGGAATTTATTCTGTGATAAATATACCGCCTGGATGTACTTTGTCCTTTACATAGAAATTAGTAATCTAGAACTTCAGAAATCCTTCTAATATGCTGATTTGCTGCCAAAGAAACACTTTGACAATGTAAACTATTAGTGGTTGCTTTAAACTTTTATGTTAAACCAAAGTCGTTTTAACTTTGCATTAAACTGACTTTAAACAGCTTGTGTGACTTAAGTTGAAATAGTTATTTTTACAAGTTATTGAAGTTACAATTATTAAATTAAATTTAAGTTAAATTTAAGTAAAATTAGCACAAAACACTTGCTGTCACGACTTACTGACCACATATATCAGTATATTATTAACAGTGTTGAAAACAGCTGTGTTGCTTATATTTTTTGTGGATGCAAGGTTCATTTTCAGGAGTTTTTGATAATAAGTGCAAATAAACATAATTTGCATGAATTTTTTTTGTGGCATCAAAAAACGTCTTTACTGTCACTTTTGTTCAATTTGATCAATCTTTGCTAAATAAAAGTATTAATTTCTCACTGACCCCAAACTTCTTAAAGGGTTTGTTCAAACAAAAATAAAAATTACCTCATCATTTACTCTTCCTTAAGTGGTTTTTAAACCTTTATAAGTTTTTTTCTTCTGAACATAAAAGAAGATATTTTGATTAATGTTGATTGACTTCCATAGTAGGAAAAAAATATGGATGACGATCGTCCCAGCAACTTGCATTTTTCAAAATATCTTCTTATATGTTTAACAGCAGAAATACATTCCAATAGGTTTTTGAAGAAGTGAAGGGTGAGTAAATGATGACAGAATTTTCATTTTTGGGTAACCTATGCCTTAAATGATAATATGCAAGGTGCTAATGATTCACTTGATGTTTTTCTCTTTCCCGTATCCATACTAAAACAGAAAATACAAAAAAGTATGCTCTCACAGCAGACATGTTGAGATTGGTCCAGATGGGCTCCTGCAGGACCTCACATGTGTTCTCCTGGGCTCTGCATGCAGACATTAACAGCAGGATTTGATGCACATCAGTGGCCGTTTTCACCCCAGACAGAGTTTTAGCCCAGGCAATTGAGCTCACCAGCCACAGGCTAGAGAAAGCTAAAGTCACCAAGAAATCCTGTGAGAAGAAAAAAGAAGAAGAGAAAACAGAAAGATGATTCAATTAAGCTGTATTGAGTTTTTGGGCACAGTCCTTTTCTTCTAACGGCAGGCATTTCTCACAGATATTCTGAAATACACTCACAACCACTGGACCTCTGTTCTTCTCTCTGTATTTGTTCTGGTAGAAGATGTAAACAATGGTGGCCAAAAGGGAATAGAGAAAAGCCAGGACTGACACAGTGACAAAGAACTGTACAGACGAGGCATAATCGCCTTCGAGGAAAAGAGTCTCTTTCCTGGTTCTTTCACAAAGAGGAGCAGTGAAGTGAACCTGTTGCAATCTGGGAAGAGAAATCATAGGAATTCACTCTTTTAATCTGTTTTAAGCTCAAATAATGGATTTAGTTAATCACAATAGGTTGTTGCTAATATGGATATAGTACAAATATATGGATTAAGCAATCAAATTCCAATAATATAGTGCTATAGAAATCAAACTACTTTGTTTTTTTTAAATCATCATAATCAGTCTACAATTACTTATTTATGGATTACATAAAAAACAAATGACAAATTACTCACACAGTGACAGTAAATTATTCAGAATGGATCTTCCCTAATTAGTTTTTTGTTCTTTCAATCTTTCCTTTCTAAACTAATTTGAACATGCATCATATAGTAAGCTTATTAATAAATTCAGAATAGTTTATTCACAATATATCACAAATATTTGTAAATGTCACACAAATTAATTTGTGATCATTGTCTCTGAATTTGTAATCAAAATAAGGCAAAAAGTAATCTAAATGTAATCCAAAAGTTCATACACACATTACATAAAATAATCTAGATTACATTAATAAGAGCACATATATACAGTATATATACAAATAGTATACTAAATGTACTATTATTTAAAATGAGCTAAAACAACATAAGTCTTGAGTTTTTTTGGGGACAACATAATTGTTTTATGTTCAATCCACTTAAATTTGTAAAAATAATAAGCTAACTTAAATCCTTCATGTTATCCCAACACAAATCGCTTGTGTGGAATCCAGCATTTTTACAGTGTACTTTCACTATCTAATTAGTCTGACGTTTTTAAAATGATTTATTGGACTCCTTAAAACCAAATAATTCAAACAAAACCAATCTAAAAAACAAACCAACTGTCTAGAAAACTGATAACATTTTACATTACAGTATAGTATAAAATACAGTATAATAATTGCGAGCACTTGCCTGAAGGGGTAGTTGAAACCAATGCTGATGTTGTTTTGGGTTTTGTCCAAACACTCTACTTTAACCATTATCTGGCCAGAATATCCCCCACATGTTGCAAATGCTAAAACAGCAAAAAGCTGTAGAGGAATAAAAAAAGAGAACCAAATGATTAATGAAAAGCCCTGATGAACAAAAAAAAAACCAGTGCTCTCTTGACTTGCCATCAGAAGCTTTACTTCATCAGAAAAAAGTCAAGAGAAATTAACCTCACCGAACGTTTAAACATCCCGGTTTAATTATCCTCCGGTTTTCTGATTTAAGGTCAATTTAAATGACCTCTCGTCTAACCACCGCACAATTAATGCTGCAAAATTAGATGGAGATGCTTTAAAGTGCACTAACCCCCGGCAGTCGCACGTTTGTCTGAATATGTTTGAATATTTTTTCACCAGTTCAGAATTTGGTTTGGCATAATGAACGAAAGGGCAGAAGGTTTACTGGAAAAGTGCCAATGCTTTATTTTCTGCAGCGTTTGATAAGAAATGTGTCCAAGTCTCCTGCTATTCTCTCCTCTCTATTTTGCTATTTCTGATACTATACAGCAGGTGAAAGGAAGCAGGCTCTGTCAATTAAGATTTAATGCCTGCACTCTGTATACTAATTAAATAGAGACTGGAATATGTACTGTATGTAATGAGTGTGTGGGTCTGTGTGTGTTTTAAAGAGAAAGTGCATGGAGATTAAAAAAAAAATACATTGTGTTATTTCTCCTAACTAGGTAAAACAGCTAAGCAAGCCCTAAAAATGTGCATAATAAATATCACACATAAAGGGCATCTTTATAGCTTAATAATGTCATACACAGAATAAAGAAAAAAGGTAGCTTCTTTGATGAGTCTCTGATGAGATCCAGTGAATTATGCAAAGGTTACCCAGGGGTTGCCAGCAGACCCAGAAACACACACACACTCATACACACACACACACATACGCAGGCACAAATTAATTCAAATTTACATATATGCATACATGCACACTACGAATACACATAGGCAAACATTCTGCATTTCTCTCAGCTCAGATTTAACATTAAAGTCTGTCAAAGAGCTGGATGGCATCGATCTTTTGCACATTTCAATAAGAACAGATGAATTATTCAAGCAAGAGAGACTACAAACAGCGAGCTGATGCTGCGACCCCAAAGAGCATCTAATAATTAAACATCATTTCTGATGTTTCATAATTTGGGAATGTGCACAAATATTAGCAAAACTTTATTTTCATTCGACACTTTACCTTGTTCCTGACTATATATAGGCAAACCCATTTATTTACAAAAAAAAAAAAATCTATAGTGTTAACATTAAACAGAACAAAAATGAATAAAAATAAACAAATGACATATTTCAAGTTAGCTAAATGACATTTAAGTTAAGTGGTATAATTGTGCGTCATGGTAAAATACAGTTGCAGATTTTGAAAATTCAAACAAGTTTTATAAAAAGAGAGCTCTTACCGGAGCAAATATGACCATGCACATTGATGAAATGGATCGAGCATCAGCCTGTGTGTGTGTCTGTGAAGGAGTGTTGAGCTCCTCTGCCAGCAAAACCCAGAGATACTGAGTGAATGAACACCATGGAGATGCTTCTACAAGGGAAACACACATGCATGTTCACGCACACACACACACAATGGGGTGCACTCATAATAATACAATGCAAACACCTTATTATGTGTGTGTATGTACAGCATGTTTCTGCATTTTCTTTTCGTAGACTTAGACTCGTAGCCAATAAAAAAATACAAAATTAAGCAATAAACTAAATCAGCATCACTTGATAGTTACGTCAGTGTTTTACATACAGGGAAGCAAATCTGACACAATAATGGCCTTCTGTTTTCTAGATTTTTTTTTTTGCAAATGAGTACAGTGAAAACTAGATGGTTGGTAAATGTATTTAATCATCATATTCAAATGATATTGTGCTGCTTTAAAATTCTGCCATAGTTTACTCTTTCTTCACTTCACACAAAACCTATTTGAATTTCTTTATTCTGCTGAACACAAAAGAAGGTATTTGGACAAAAAAATGCTAGTTGTTGACCCATTGACTTTGAAAGAAATTTTTTTTCTCTTATTGGAAGTCGATGGGTCCCACTGCATCCGGCATTCATTATTTTATTGTTTAAGTAAATAAATGGGTTTGCCTATATATAGTCAGGAACAAGGTAAAGTGTCGAATGAAAATAAAGTTTTGATAATATTTGTGCACAATTGTGTTCAACAGAAAAAATAAACTTTTAGAAAGAAAGAAAGAAAGAAAGAAAGAAAGAAAGAAAGAAAGAAAGAAAGAAAGAAAGAAAGAAAGAAAGAAAGAAAGGTTTAAAACCACATGAAGGAGAGTAACTGATGAGGTCATTTTCATTTTTGGGTGAACCATCCCTTTAAAAAATTACAACGGGGCTGATAAAGGTTTGATTCTGATTGGTTGATGATTGTTCTAAAGTGCAAAATTAGAAAATGATTCTCCACACAAGTAATTAATTAGTTCTAGGCAGGTTTTGACCTCATTAGAGTTCCAAATCACTTGCATATTGCATAAATGGATTTGGTCATTTTGAAGGTCTTTGCAGCCCATTTTTGTCTGCATTCTAGTATGCATTACATTTAAAGAATTCAACAGCCTGTCATCAAGTATTTCATATGTATACAACACATAGATTACTAATGAAATGTGAAATATTTCCTTTCTGTAGCAAGCCTGGCTGCCCTTTGAGATATTTTACATTTAAATCATGAATAAAGAACAGTTTTCTGAATGTACCAAACAAAGCAGGCATTGGCGGCTTCAGAGGATCTGAGCCAAATAGTTACTTTGATCAGTGAAAAGTTCATTGAGCCAAGAGATACTTAAGTTGCAAAAAGAAAGAATGAATGAAAGAAAGAAAGCTAGTCAAGTGTTAAGACCCCATCAAAAGAAATGGGATTTTTCTATAGACAAAAATAATGCTTAATGGTCTACTTGAATTTTTCAGATAACTGTGTCAAAATAATGTCAAAATATGGGTGAAATGTTCCAGTAATCAACATTATGTAAAAATGAAAAGAAAGTACTCCTAACTGTACTTATTAAAACCAATAAAAGTATAAGTGATCATATTGAATTCAGTTACATTTACATTGACAAAAAAAAGACTTGAAAATAAACTGTTTAGTGTTTTGAAGTATAACAGCAGTAAAATATATATTTTTCAGTTTTTTTTAAGATTTCGTCGAATCATTCTTACTCAAAGTATGCCTGGCACGAGTTTTTAAAATTCTTTGTTCACTTTGGGTGCGTGTTTATAAAGTATTGTTACACTAAATCACTTTCAAACGACTGTGTGTGTTCTGTAAATCTTGTTTTTGACCCTCGTCTTTGAACCGCGTTCTGTTTCTGTGTTGTTATACAATGCTGCCATCTGCTGTTCAAAGATGTCTCCTGCATGCTACTCCTTCAAACATTCACAGCTTTTAATTGATTTTTTTAAATTTACTCATTCATATTCTTTTTTTTTTTTTTTTTTTTCATTTCCACAAACAAGCTTAAAATCATGGCTTACTGAACATTCCACTTACTGAGAATTCTCTATTCTTTCTAGGGTGTCTTTAAGGTGCTGTTACTTATTTGTTCCACTAGGAGGACTGTTGCGTTTTGAATGAGGTTCAAGTAAACAATTAACCACTATACGTGATGAACATGCGTGAACTTTTTTCCTGTTTTTTGACACTGGATGATACACAGCGTGGATGTGAGAAAAACTATGTGCAAACTTGTAAACCGAAACACACTAACTGCCAAGTTTTTCTGTTTTCCCTCAGAGATTTCCGTAAACAGTCATTATGTAGGCACTAGTGGCACAAAAACTACCCACTTCAATTTTAATGGTGTTTATCCTTTTCTTTTAAGCGTAATGGGAAGACCTGAAATGCGTTTTCCTCTTCTTTCCTGTTCCTGTGGTCAGCTTTTCTTCTAAAAGCTACAGAATTACCTTCCCGGTGTTAATTTTTAATGGAACATGTTGACAGCTATACTGAAGAAATGTGTCTCAGAAACATAATAAAAGCCTCAACAATTGTGAAGTTATTTCACAACTGTCTTACTCTCCATCTTTTTTTCCCCCCTCACACTTAATCTCTCTCTTTGCTTCACTGGTTTAGATCTCTCAAATGCCAGGATCCACTCAAAGCTAATTAAATTCTGGGTTCCTATCAGCTCTCCAAGTGTGGAAACAGCCTTTGCCTAATAAGACGGTATGCATATACAATAAGTAATTATTCAATTATGCTTGAAGTGAACATCAGAAAAGAAAATGTAAACTTAATGCCCAATTAGAAGTGTCATAATATAAATCAATCAAAAGGGTTTGATTGTACTGCTCCATGGAGAGTATATCAGGTAATTTGATAACAGATTTCCTTCATCACATGTATGCATTAGTGCACTGTTAAATGAATCAAAGCGTTCAGTGTCTTTAGGCATGTTGACTATTAATCTTTTATGAGGTGACACACCACGAATGAGTAACAGATAAAGAGTGATTTACATTTATAATTGACAGAATAACCAGAACAGCTTCATCTAAACTAAAGCTTGTGTTGTACAGATACTTGTGTTTATCCTGGCTTATGTCTTGAGGAAGAATGAAAGAATTGGTGTTTCCAATCCTCTGACAGCAGTGAGTTTTTCACTATGCCTGAAGTGCTGCTGCTCTTCACTGCATATTTAATGACTCTTTTTCTGGCTCTTTCTTCTCTCATGTTCCTGTCTAGTCTGATAGGTACAAGAGGGTGAGGAAAGAAAGAGACTGATTACATGTTAAAGGGTGGACAAACAACGCATGTTCAAGTGTAATTAAAGTGTGACCTAAATCAGCATTTCGAAACTCTTTGAAAAACAGATTTGTTGGCAAGGTCATTTTAAACAACAACACCTAGCCAGAAATGTGCTATAAAAAAAGACAAGAGAAAATGTAGGTACTCCAGAGAACCTGCTCATATTATTACTTCATCCAAATAAGATCTGTCTACAATTTTTCATCATTCAGAAAAAAATAATAATAATTAATGTGCAACAGTGCTTTTACTATATGGACAAAAAAAATCTTTTCTTGAGTGAACTATCCTTGTAAGTATCCACCACTTGAGAATCACAAATCATTCTGAAGTGATATCCTTCTCTATTGCTCTGATAATGAAGATGGAAAGAAGTGAGTGCTAAGATGAGACTCACCTTACAATGAGAGAACTTAACAGTGCAGATGCAGCCTTTGGTGTCACTGCCTTTCTGCCTGCTGTTGTACCAGATCAAGGACCGATGCATTAAAGAACTCTATATTTAGAAATAATGGTCCTCTAAAACTCAGCTCTGTTCTAGGAAGGGGTACAGGGAAGTAAGAGGCAGACGCATGGGAGGATGAATGTAAAGTGCAGTCTTTGATGAACCATATACGCATATGAAAGATGTCTGAATCATAAGTGATGTGTTGTTGTGAGCTCCACTTGGAAAGGGTCTTAATTCTGATCAATAATGTCTGATGACCTCTATTTATATGATGCATATAGACCTAAAAGTCCACATGTGGCCATGGAAACGGAATAAGAGAGGCCTTTAACGTACCTGTACACAAGTGCTTTGTTCCTTTCGAACATGTAAAGAAAAGATTGACCAAGGAAGAAAAAAAAAAACGGCAGAGATATCGAGTGTTTTAATATTTTACAGAGTTTTTCAGCCACGTCTGTAAGCACTCAGACTTTGCTACTGAGCCAGTGGTATTCACACATCCAGTCCTTTTACCAAGACTCTGTCTTGTATTTTCACACTCTGAACAGACAAACCCACATCCATTGTTTAATAATGTCACACGGTCAAGAAGAAACGCTGAGCTTTTTTAGATACTCTTTACTAGATGACACTGTAGGTTTATGAGCTAAAGAAACAGTGAAGCAGCTTGATAAACACATTTCTTCCTATCTATGCTATTGAAACAGAAAGGTATGCCACAAGTGCCATAGTATGAACCATATTATAGTAAAGTACTTGAATTAATCTGTTGTGGTGATTGTATAGTTGCTATGGTAACACAACAATAATATAAATAAATGACCCAATACTGTAGTTTTCAGCAACTATATTATACTTCAACACACCACAGTTTACCGTAGTTAAAAACTAAAGTATACTACAGTTTTTATTACAGTTTATCAGTTCACTATAGTTAATACATTATGCTGTAGCTTAAAAACGAGTAAATACTATAATATGTACAGTATAATAACTTCACTATATTATAGTTCTAAAATATACTATTTACAACGCTATCTCACTGCAATTCAGAACTTTTTCAATTAGTGGCTAATTCGTATTAATTCGTACATTTTAATATCATTTGCTGATCCCCCAATGAGGGTAGGGTTAGGGGTTAGAGTTTTAAAACACATCTCCTTTTAGAAATTGTATGATTTCATACAAATCAAATCATGTACATTTATACAAATTAGCTACCTTTCTGACAATACGTAAAACAGTTACATTTCCTCATAAGATTGGGCTGGTATTTGCCAAATTTATAAATGACTACAGTATTTTTTCATGTGGGAGGGCAAATTGAAATTAAACACCCTGGACCACAAAACCAGTCATAAGTGTCAATTTTCGAGATTTATTGAGATTTATGCATTACCTGAAAGTTGATTAAATAAGCTTTCTATTACTGTGTAATATGCTATATATTTTATACAATATTCATTCATTCATTCATTCATTCATTCATTCATTCATTTTCTTTTCGGCTTAGTCCCTCTATTAATCTGGGGTCGCCACAGCGGAATGAACCGCCAACTTATCCAGCATATGTTTTACGCAGCGGATGCCCTTCCAGCTGCAACCCATCACTGGGAATCATCCATACACACTCATTCACACACATACACTACGGACAATTTTACCTTACCCAATTCACCTATACCACATGTTTTTGGACTTGTGGGGGAAACCGGAGCACCCGGAAGAAACCCACGCCAACACGGGGAGAACATGCAAACTCCAAATTAAGTTTTTAACAATGCACATTACTAATTAGAAATTGAGTTTTGATATATTTACAGTAGGAAATGTACAAATTTTCCACATGCAACTTTATTTAATATTTTTAAAATTTTTGGCATAAAATTCCATACAATGTTCTCTATTTGCTAAAACATACCCATAAGACTGGTTTTGTGGTCCAGGGTCACATTTAGGATTTGCTACATTTGCTACATTCTCTACATGTTACAGACCATTTCATTGGACAAAAAATTGTATACGCCCCTAAATGCAAGCTGACATCATCATAAAATGTTATGCTTTTTAGGAACAGTTAAAACTAGTTCTGTTCTAGAGACTGAACTGAAACCCAGTTTATTCGTCAGTAGGTGTGCATATGTTCAATATTTAAAATCTATCAGCCGAGGGAAGTGCAACAACTTGATGAATATGCAAATTATGTTTTTTCAATTGATTGATTCCCAGAACAGCGCACCTCTCTCCACTCATCCCCTCCGTGTTGTATATTTTCTGATTGGTCTAATTGCCTTACATGGAGTGAAGAAAACAATGTTTATACGATGTTTGTAAAATGAACGTGTCTAGCATGTCTGAAACTTGCACAAATATTCGTTTGCATTTTAATATGCATTTTAATATGCATTTTAAGTTGCTTATGTTTCAGAGGGAATGTGGCCGTATTAGACTCTTATGGAAAGAATGTAATGAATTATTAATATTTGTCATTGTTTCTACATCATATTTTCACTTAATGATCATTTGTCAGCAATTCATTGACAGAAAACAATGATAGATATTTGCCCATTATATTTAACATTGTGTAGTTTCAGAAATACTTTACCTTTTTCCATGTTTTTTAAATTTAAAATGATCTGAGTAGTTTATTTCATTAAGTTTATTATTCAATTATTATTAAATTATTTAAATAAAATATATACAAGCCTGAAATTATTCATACCCCAGGCAAATTCTGACTACCACTTTTTGTTCAAAGGTAAATAAAAGCAGAGAAGTGTTTTTTTTCTACAATTTCCCTTTCACACATTGCCTTATTATGTTTTGGGAGAAGCCTGTGTCCTTTCTGGTCAAAAAATACAATTGCTACTTGAATAAAAGTCTATTTAAGTCAGAATTTGCCAGTGGTATAAATAATTTAAGGCTTGACTGTATTTTTTCTAACATATACTAGTTAATATATAATTATCTGATGAGAATAATTAATAAAAAAAACATATCATGGCTATGAGTGGAACTACTTTCATCTACCATGGACTCAGATCTCAAGTTAACAGTTTTGTAGTTAACCACAAGCTTCTGTTACTAATTAGAAAATGTAGCTTTGTTAAATTATGTACAGTAAAAATGAGACTGATCAATAGCAAAGATATTTTTGGGAGAGTTCGGTTTTAGCGCTGGAGAAAGTACAACAGCTGACTTTAACAATTGCATTACAGATTTAATGTCTATTGAATTTCCGTTGTTGTGCAACAGTCACAGTTTGCAGAGACCAAATGAAAGGGATGTATGCTGTATTGTTTCTTTACAAAAATTTATTGAAAATAATATTTAATAATATTTAATAGACAAATATATATAGCTATATATATGTATTTGTTGTTAATGGGTTAGCTCACCCAAAATAAAAATTACCTCATTCTTTACTCCCCCTCATGTAGTTTATAAACGTTTATGAGCTTCTTTCCTTTGTTGAACACAAAAGAAGATATTTGGAATACTGCTGGTTGCTGGACCCATCGACTTCCATAGCAGGAAGAAATTTACTATGGAAGTTAATGGGTGCCAGGTACCAACGTTTTTCAAAATATCTTCTTTTGTGTTCAGCAGAAGCAAAAGACTCAATTAGATTTTACACAAGTGAAGGGTGAGTAAATGATGGCAGATTTATTTTTATTTTTTGGCTTAATTATCCCTTTAAGCAATTCAGTTAGATGTTCAGTTAGCTTTAAAGTTATATAAATATCAAGTTATGAAATTTTGCCCTCAGTCAGATCTGTTTGCATTATAGTACAAATAATAGATTAAAACCAAAGATAACTCTTTAGATACCCAAAACAAATTACATGGAATGTTAATTTTCCACTATATTAGTATTTCCACTAAAGGGAAAATACATCAAACTCAGAAGTAGATTCCAAATTTATATATACTTTTTATTTTCGTTCATTCATTCATTCATTCATTCATTCATTCATTCATTCATTCATTC
>CAIGQV010019356.1:11615806-11671335 GCA_903798115.1 Danio jaintianensis | reverse complement strand
TTCATTCATTCATTCATTCATTCATTCATTCATTCATTCATTCATTCATTCATTCACTAACATGCCACAAAAACCTTATGTGTGGTCATACATGTCCTGGCCCCGTTTGATTTGACATGGCACTTTTGAGCACTCAGCATTATTTCATGGATAGAGAGCAAGAGGGGGAGAGAGAAAGGCAAGGACTGGTAAAAATCCTGAAAATATAGCAATTATAGAACTGTCATGGCTAAGGTATTAAAATCAAAGTAGACCGAGTGAATACAGAGAAAGGATGGAGAAAATGGCAGGGTCAAGACCAGCTCAATTCATTCTATTAATAACCCATTTTGTCCTTTTCCGATATGGAGAGAGCAAAATGAACTTCCTCAGGATCTATTGTGAGTCATCTCTGACATATTGTCACATTTTACATCTAATTAAGAAGAATGTACCACACATGCACACACTAAATTAATAATAACTAAAAAAAACAAAACATTCAAACAGCACACTCTTTGACTTTATTTTATTTATCACTCAAATATTTAATGCATTAGAGAAGTCAATGTAACGAGATAGCACAAGCTTAGTTTGAGACGATAATACAGACCTTGGGAAAGCAAATGAATTCAACACATCACCAGGAATTGATTCTCCCTTGGCCTCCAAGCCAAACCTAATGTAAGCCAAAATTAGCTTTACCATACAAGTTGCTCCGATCTACAGAGAGATGGCGAAACATACATTGAATCTGAAGTAAAGCAGGGCAGAGAGAAACTCAATCAATTATTGATGGTTAAGATGCAGAGAGAGTGCTGCTGCAGATGGAGCAGGGGAGGTGGGGTGTAAGGGGGATCTGGAGAACCATTTGTGCCAACATCCACTGGAGAAAGCCTGAGCAGGAGCAACACTACTTCTGGAAACTCGGGAAATGGTTCCTGTGGTCTGGAACGATGAACGTCTGTGCTGCAGTACATGAGAGAGAATTAGATAATCTGGTGACTACTATTGAATGAACGGCCATGAGTTAAACGATAGCGAAGATGAAATTGAGAGATTTGACTTTTACCATACTTGTCAGAAGTTTGGCAAAATGAAGGTTTTTAAAAATGTTTTATTGAAATCTCTCCAGTGCAACAAGGCTGCATTTGTAAGCTCAAAAATTCAGTACAAACGATAATACTGTTTATGATTGTCTATTGCAATTTATTTTCATATGTAATTTAAAGAGCTCCTTTTACAAGATGTAAGATAAGCTTTTGGTGTCTCCAGTCTAAAGTGTCTGTAGTTTCAGCTCAAATTATCCATCTGATTATTTATTATACAATGCAGGATATCACAATTTCAGGGTCTAAGGACAATGTAGCTCTTTTTGTAGCCTGTGTCTTTAAATGCAAATGAGCTGATTCTCCCTGCCCACCCTTCCCACGTGTCTGCTTCTCATGTCAGATAAACAGCAGTCAGTGACAGAGACAGACACAGATAAAGCAGAGATCCAGCTCATTAGTCAAAAATACCAAGCAAGTTTATTTGATGTATTTGTGCAGAAGTTTATTCAAGCATTTATGAAACGACGAGTCACACACAAATGCCGTTACAAAGTTTGCAGTACACACACACACACGTTTACTTACACTATGCGGATGTAGTGATTTCAGCGGTTATGAATTACAGCGATTTTACTGACTTTATTACAAACACGCTGGTTTAAAAGTGTTTTTAAACTTGTAAAACTCATTCTTGAGGTGCAGCTGATCACAGAGAGTTGTAACAGATCTTTTAAATCCCAGTTTCTTTGCAAATCCTGTTCTGTGGACATGTGTATACGTGTTACTACAGAGACATGTTAATACGCACCTGTCAATCAATTCAGTGGATGGGGAAAACTGCACTCCTACGTCACGTTGCGGTGGGCCTCAATATCACTGGGATTTGGATCCTATTTTAACATCAGGAAATTTAATGCAATGATCTATGCTAAACTAAGCTAAAAGTGCTCCTGCCAGACCTGGAGATTAGCTGAATGTACTCAAAAATGGTAAAGCTCAACTTTTTAAACTCTACGGGACTTGAAAATGAGCATATTTTTTTAAAAAAGTGGAGTGTTCCTTTAAAAAGTGGGATTATTCTAAAATAAACCAAACACGTAGCTATATTTAGCAAATGTGTGAACATGCAGACATGTATTTGGAGAGCACCACTTTTACTGAACATCTGGTGTGATAGTCTGAGCCACTGGGATTTATATTTATAGTCTTAACTGATAACTCCCTGGCAAGCCCTGTGTTATACAGTAGATTTGATTCCTAATTTTTAAGTGAGAATTTTTCTCTTCCTTTTTCTTAGAACTAGGATTTCATACTGTATGTACATAATTATTATTCAATGTTCATATTAAATATGGTCAATCTGTCACTATAGCTTTACTTTTGATTTCATAGTGAGTAATAATCCTGATCAATGATCAAAACTCAGTCAACCTGATTGGAGTACATTTCCCCTATCCATCAGGAAAATTCACACAAGCCTTTAGATATATGACTGCACATAGTCAGTGACTAATTTTTGCCACAGGGCCGTGTGAGATGCTGAAATTTATCACAGTCACAAGACTCGCTGCAAGCCAATAATGTTAAAAAATACAATGCTGTCATAAAATCACTGAAATATGTATTTGTTTTTGAAGGCAACAGCTCTTAAATCTTTTACCGTGAATGTTATTCAACATGTCACAGTTGAGGAAGCGCAGGAGGAGCTTGTCATAAATCAGACCATCCTTTTATCAACTGCCATTGTAATTTATCTGATCGTCTCTCGTTGTGTCTGCTGTTTATTGATTTCATCCCCTGTGGCTACAGTTGGAAACACCTTATGTTGTAGTTTGGTTAAGGCTAAGCTCTCTGCGACTTGCTGCCCTTTCAACATGTTACTTTAAGCAGGAGAAAAACTACAAACAAACCCCCTTCCATCCACGTGCCCTTGAGTCAAACGCTTAACCCAGGTTGCTCCAGAGGGACTGTTACCATAGTAAAGCAAGTTGCATTGGACTGAAAAATCTTTTGCTTAATGGCAAACAGCTTGAGAGGACTATATGTCTCTCAGTGGAGTAAAATATTTAGCCAATAGTGCACTGCTGGATGATGTCATTTGTTTATTAGTAATGTTTCACTTTATTACTAAAATATATATAAATATATATACTGTATATACTTTTTTCATTATATTGTTTGGGCAGAAACAATGCTTTTAGGACAACTTTAATTGATGTAATCTAATGTACTGGTCCACCCAATATATATATATATTTTTTTTAAAAAGAAACTAAATCCTTAAATAGAAATAAGTGTAGTAACATAAAAATTATTAATTTAGGTATTTTTTGTGTGTTGTATTTTTGACCTTTTTCTCCTTCAGTCAAAACCTTACGTTATCGTTTTTGTTGATATACTACTGATGTCGTTTTTAACGACTTTTGTATTAATTTGCATAAACTTCACATATTTCAATATGACTTCCAAAAACATGGTTAAACGATGGTTAAACCATGGTTTACCTGGTATAAACAAATATGGCGATGATGTAATATTGCAAGGGCCTGTCCTGTGAGAGAAGTACAGAGGTCAAATGAAATAACAGCACATTCTCGGCGTCCGCCAACCAGCCACACACCATTTCTGCGCCCGAGTCGAGCCGCTCTCTGCTCCAGCACCGCGGACAGCGCCTGCGCCGCGCGCGAGACCCAGCAGGAAGTGGCCATCATTCGCTCTCCTCAATGCGCGCGCCCCTCCCATCCGCTCTCCTCCCGAGTCCCTTGCAATGACTGGCGGACGGAGGCACAGCACGGAACACGTATGCAGCAGCAGCAGCATCTTCTCTCTGGCCGTCTGAAGAGATTGCAGTCTGCTTCCGGACCCGAAGTGTTTCAGGATATTAAAATTTCATTTACAATCGAGCAGTCCTCTGAATGCCGAG
This sequence comes from Danio jaintianensis, assembly GCA_903798115.1. Classification (NCBI taxonomy): domain Eukaryota; kingdom Metazoa; phylum Chordata; class Actinopteri; order Cypriniformes; family Danionidae; genus Danio; species Danio jaintianensis. The sequence continues at coordinate 11,667,381 of CAIGQV010019356.1, read as the reverse complement.
CGCGACGTCAACAAACTGATAGCTTTCCGCGCCGTAAACATCTCATCGTGCGTTTAATTCGCTTGCGCGGTTAGGCGAGAGCAAAAAAAAAATGTTGGATCCATCCTCCAGCGAAGAGGAATCGGACGGGATAGTGGAGGAGGAAAGCCGAGAGGTGATGGCACCTCAGTCCGGCTCCTCTCGCATCTCCCCCAGCAGGACCAGCGAAAGCTCCGACAGGCTCCAGCCCTCCAGCCGAGGCTCCAGCGCGCGACCGACCAGCCCGAGCCCGTCGGCCGCCAGCGAGGAGAAGGAGGACGTGGAGAAGCTGCAGAGGGAAGAGGAGGAACGGAAGAAGAAGCTGCAACTCTACGTCTTTGTGATGAGATGCATCGCCTACCCTTTCAACGCCAAGCAGCCGACTGACATGGCAAGGCGACAGCTGAAGGTAAGAGCACGCGGTGCCCAGGTCTCACCTTGAGAAAAACGCAGCATAATGCACCTTTTATGTCATGCCATCATTCACAAACACTGCTGTGAATAGACTTGCATTTCTAGAAGATATTACTCCTAAAGCGAGGGGGTATTTGTTGTAAAAAAAAAAATCACCAGATCTTTCATGGGACACCTAGCTTTTGTTTGCAAGGTTTGTTTTAAGCTCGCAATGTCCTGGCGCGAGCCCTCCGAACTCGGAGGAATTCGTGCAGATTCGGTTAAATTCGGCAGCACGAGACGAGCTCTAATTATAGAAATTCTTCAAGAGGCTGATGGACCAAAATAAAGCCGTGTCATTGCCGTAGTACAGTCATGTGACTCGTTCACATTGGAAGTCAGTGGTTGTGTGCAGTCGTGCGGCCATAGGATGTTCAGTTTGCGCCATCTCTCGCGCCACTCATTCATCCTCCAAGGTGACTTTTGGTGGAACAGATGCAAACGCGAGAACCAGCGCTCGGAAGGTCGAAACAAAACGGCGAACGTATTTCTCACGTCACATGTTTATGTAGATACTTCGTGCGTTTATGAGTTTTACACCGTTTTACTTGACCTTTTTTTAGTTATTCTGCGTAATTATAGTTAATTTGACAACGCACTTTTACTAAGCCTGTTGATGTTCAGTTTTGTAACATGGGCTGTAATTTGGCACTTTAAAGAGCCACCTTATTTAACCCATACAGGTTGTAAAAAATGATTTATTTTTGACATTTAATTTTTTTTTTAGAATAAAGCATGAATTCAGACGTTCCATTGTTTAGGTAGCCTTTTTCAGTCTCTTTATAAATGATCCTGAGAGCTTTATTTGCAGACAATTGACTGCAAATGTCTGAAAGAAACAAAAGAACCGGTTATAGATTAGTTACTTCCATAAAAAAACGTTTCCTTGTTCCAAGCAGTATCTTTCAGAGGTCCCATCCAATTTCCCTCAGTTATTGATCCAAGCTGATCTCTGACTATTTACAACATGCTCTGAAACCACAGTTAACAGCTTGAGTTACTGCTATAGTAAGTGACAAAATGTGTAAACAAAATAAAAGAGAAAAAAACTCTTATTTTGTCCATTCTTATACTAACATCTGATTTGCTTCTGTATACTTTAAATAGATGAAAAAAGTCTTAAAACAATTAAAACTTTGTGTTACACCCTTTACTTATATAAAAAAAACTTCACACAGTCATTATTGTGCAACACACTTCAAAAATGTGCAAATAAAACAGACTGATTGAAGTGACAAGTAAACTGTATTTGTATTGTCTTTCTACTTTAGATTTTTGCATTTACTTTAATGTTACTTGTTTCTCTGTAATTAATTTTGCTTCCTCAATAAGCTTTTACCTATAGAATTATCCAGTAATTTAATGATAGTGGAATTCAGTTAGTTGCAATTAGTTGCTAAAAGAAAGAATGTCATTTATGTTTTTACTCACTAAATAAAAAACTGAACATGCAAACATGCTTATGAATAGATACATTAATAAATACATTGATGATAGATACACAAATTGCACTCAGGTCACAATATTTTATATTAAAATGAATGAGTTGCACGTATTAATTTTTTATTGGTGTTTGTGTATTTAGAATTTTGCACTGCACTATATTTTGTTTTTAGGTAAAACTACTCGATAATGTCCTGCCAGTACATTTATTTAACAGTAGTGTTACTTTCACAGTATGAGAAAAGAGAGAAAAAAAATGTGTAAATGTGAAAGCATCACATTCTTTAATCAAACAAAAAAGCTCTGAAATGTCAGTGTAGCTGTAGATTCGGTTATGCAATATGGCTTAGTCAGACGAGAACACAATAGAGCTCATTATTACCCACAGTATTATTATTATTCAATAGGCAGCCTCACGTGAGGTCAAAGAGGCTTTTATAGATGTAAAAGCTTTGATCAATAACATTGCATTGGAATACCTGCTGTTTGTCTTTACAAAAAGTCAAAGCTCTGATCTTTTAAATGCATGCAGGTTCGGTTGAGTGAGTCAGTGCTGGTGGTATTTGGGTCATTACAACAAATCTCAGAGTTGAGTCACTGTTGAGGTCCTTTAGGTTCAATAGAGTCATTGCAGTCAATCACTTTAGTCTCTCAGAGTCATCCATGTGAATCATAGACATGAAGGACGTCCAGCAAGAGCAGGGTCGAAGGAAAGGTATTACTTGTTTATTTTATTATTTTGTTATTTAACATGACAGTAACATCATTGAGTGGTATGGTGAATTAAAATATTGTTTTATCTGTGACTTTTGTTTTTGTCCATAGATTTAAAAAATTAATTTTGCAATTCAATGTATTTTGCAATACACACATAAAATGCTTTTCGAATTTATAAGTAAATTAAAAGTAATGTATTTCTTTCTGCTTCAAAATTGTACATTTATGTGTAATATAGCTCTTTGTAATTAATTAACTGCATAATGTACTACCATTGTTTTCATTATGGTAGTTTGAACTTTCTCCAACTTTCTTCAGTTTCTTGTAATTAGTTGCTAAAATAAAGCATAACTTTTTTAATTTACTCACCAAATGTAATTCTGAACAAACACGCTAAATCAAAGACAAATTAATAATAATAATTAAAAACATTGAGAGTGAGATGAAAAGGATTGTTTTATCTGAATGCGAAACCAAAAACTGCACACATTAACATTTTGTAGGGGTTAAGATATCATTATGAAAATCATCATTAAATGCTTTTCATCTCTGTAGGCTGCACCCATTTATTTGCAGAAAGCTTGACTAGTAGTACTTATTCAGCTAATGTGATAGCGGAGGAGCTCAGGGGATTGAAGGTAATGGCTGTAGCATATGTCTCATTAAGTAATCAGTTTTCCTATCATGAATAAAATTAAATCTCCTTCATGCATTATTTCTTAGTGTATCGTTGTCTGCGTTTGCATTTTGCCTGTAAAAGCAGGGAATTGTTGTGATCTTTATCAAGTACCTAAAACATTATGTTATATAAGACAGTTTGGTCGGCGTCACGGTGGCGCAGTGGGTAGCACGTTCGCCTCACAGCAAGAAGGTCGCTGGTTCGAGCCTCGGCTGGGTCAGTTGGCGTTTCTGTGTGGAGTTTGCATGTTCTCCCCGTGTTCGCGTGGGTTTCCTCCGGGAGCTCCGGTTTCCCCCACAAGTCCAGAAACATGTGGTATAGGTGAATTGGGTAGGATAAAGTGTATGTGTGTGATAAGTATGCTGGATAAGTTGGCAGTTCATTCTGCTGTGGCGACCCCAGATTAATAAAGGGACTAAGCCGAAAAGAAAATGAATGAATGAATGAAGACAGTTTGGTCATGCTGGTGATTTTGTTGCAGGGAGAATGACACATCATGTGCTTCTTTTCTATAAAGTCATTCTGAAAGTTCTTAAGTTCTGAAAGGTCAACTAAAGCCCTTATAAATGACATTACACTCTCTTATAATATGATGCATTGTGTCTCATCCGAGTACCACAGTTTTCTCCTTCAATTATAAATTTTATCCATATGTTGCCAATATGTTTGAGATATTATTAATACATTTGAAGTCAGTTTGCCATCTACAGTAGTCAACTTTTGAAGTGGATCAAAACGTTTCGTCAAAGTTGTCGTAAAACTATTCATCTACACCCCATTCTTGTCTTAGGACAGTTTTGAAAAACTTTTTTGATACGTTTGATACGTTTTTTGATACGTTAACATACGTATAATGTTGACTACTGTATTTCTACTCACTGAGAGTAGCTGGTGGCTAATAACAAAATGTATACTGCTGAATACTTGGTTCTGATTGTTCACAAGCATGTTTTGACCAAATTACATTCAAATTCATCAAATGTCTTAGGGGTTTCGAAGTTTCTTACAATCTACAACAGCACATTAAACTAAAAACCCAAAGACCGTTAGTCAGTGTGAAATTTCTGAACGAAAATATGATCTAAAAGTTTCGTCAACGACAGTTTTCTTCCCCCCAAGGCTAAGAAAAGACGAAGACGGCATGACACACTAACAGTGACTACATCAGCAAGCAATATCGTTGACAGATAAAGATAAGACTAAAATGTAGTCAAACAAATAAAAACTAAACCACATTAATTTTTGTTATAATCCACTGGAGCACTGCATTACGCTGTTCATTCATTAAATGAGTAAATCAGAGCGTGCGCTTCCTAGTTTCCAGTCATGTTACTGGCGCAGTTACTTTTTTGTCCTTTTTTTTCATTGACCAAGGTAACACTGCAGTGAGTAAGAAATTAAATATAACAAACAAAAGGATACAAATGGCTTTTACTTTTTTTTTTTACCCATAAATTGTATTATTTGCGGAAAGCATTTAGTTTTTTTCCTCCCTGACTCAAGTAGTAACAGTTATGTTTTTGAAGCAGTTAAACGAAAGGTTTTTTTTTATTTGTAGATATTCTGCTGCTGGCACAGCATGGATTTGGGTGAATGGATTGCCAGAGCTGTTAAATAACGCAGGCTAAATTTCAAGATGAATATTTAATTCAAAATGTATCCGGTATGCAGGTAAAAAAGGTTAAAAAAAGAGTATTTATGAGTAAATATTTGGTGAGAGGCTGTTAAGTAAGGGATAATGTAATTTAAGGTGGTTGTTCTCGCAGAGGGCTATTGTATAATACTGAAAGACTTTATTCTGCAAATATAACCGCCTAGATGTTGTATAATAGATTATCTTGTTATACGACTACTTGCCATAAAAGTAAACAATTAGACACAAAACATTGATCTGAGACTTACTAACTCTTAAATTAAATGTAAAGTTAGCAGAAATAAAAATGGCTGAATGCAGCCCACACTAACCTACGTATTATTCAGTCAGGCACCAAACAGACAAGAACAGTGGCGTGAAAGTCATGCATATAAATATGTATATGAATATACTCACTAACAGTAAAGATGATTTATAGTAACCGGATGAGCTTCCGAATGATGTTATTAGCTTCAGCGGTTGTTATCTGGGAATAACCTTTGAATGTCCTGATTCTCACCAATCAGAATCAAGTATTCCAGATTAATATAAAATAATGAAGTGATAATACGGTCACAACACGGAGTTCATTATTCTGCTTTTGCAACAGCTACCATGCCTAAAGACATGCTTCAGATGTTGTATTTTAATACATTAGTCAGGGTTTTATCCTCAAACCACTCTTGTGTGCATGACTAGTTTGTTTGTTATGTATCTCATCCAAATCGTCACATCAAGTGTGCATTATCTTCTAATAATTCAGTGGACTGGACATAAATAATTCCTTACTTATTTAGTTTTTGGACAAAATATGATGAGGCATCCTAGCATGCACTTAGTGTTTACACCGCAAAGAAGTCAGATCGAGAATAAAATGTAAATCTTAGCTCTTATAAAATACCTTCCTATAGCTTGCTTTTTCATCTAAGTTTGGAGCTCATGTCTCAAGTAAACTTCTCATTAGTCAGCCTTCCCAAGCTCAGTCGCTCCATTATAAAAAGCAGTATGCTAAATGACAGCCTCGTTGTTTCCACAGCACGCGAATCACGTTTCATTTTCTCTCCAAGTTTTAGTCCAGGGGGTCACGTTTACTGTGCATCCTGCTTCATTTGTATGCGGTCAGCAGCATCTCTCCTGTACTCTCTCATGAGCCTCTGGTCTGGACCCGCAGCCCTCGCTTGAACCCCAGATGATACCGGCACACGATAGAGATCTCTCAGCAGTTTTGTTCACAGGCCTTGGGGGAAGATTGAATTTCAATTATCTGTATCCTTCCCGTGTTTGATTTCATCACTGATAGATGGTAGATGTCCCCCCTATTTCATCTGATAAGGTTGTCTTGTAACAAGAGCACATCGGTGGCCCTATAGACTCCAGACCCTCCAGCTTTATGATGCGCCTATAAACTGAAAGCGTTGGGATTTTCATCAGATCAGAACATACTTCCCTGTGTGTATATCCTGCCGAGAGATCACTCCTCGCAGAATAATACTCCCAGTGACAGCTTTCAAGGGCTTATTGTCTTTTTGTCAGCTGGCTAAGCAAATCTATATGTCATTTCAGCTGGACTTTTCTGCAGATGAGGTCTCTTTCTTAGCATTTTTCTCATTTATCTGTTTTAGTGACGCACAATATATTGGTGGTCGTATTGGTATGTAAATAGTTCTTTTTAATCCTATCATTATGCTATTGTTTAATGTTATTGTTATCGTTATGGATTATTTACCCCAGATAATCTAATTTAGGTGTGTGCTGCTAGCTATGAAGGGTTTTGGATCGTACCTTCAACATTACTTTAAAACTTTGATTTTCATAAAAGAAAGATATAGATGTATTCTGCCAGTTTTCTTGTATTTTGCAGTTATTAATAAAATGAGCTATATGTGTTTGTGTTTTATATTTGTAATTCAAAATCAAGATCAGCTTATAGATATCAATCATCAGCTTTCAAATATGTTTGGTATAAGTATTGGCCAAAATATCTATGTTAGTGCATCCCTACTTTATTTTGATCTGTGTTTTGGCTAATAGACCCTTTTTACATTTCCGGTTTTCTCAGCAGCAGAAGTCGTCATAGTTGGGTAAACTTAAAGCGCAGTGAATGGGAGAGTACAACAAATAATTTTTTTACAATCTTATTTGCTGAAATAATAAAAGAAAAACACCACAATGGTGTTATCAAGAGTTTAAGAAAAAGGAAACACCTTGCATAAGCGTAAGTAATTCGTTTTTTGTAATTTGACGCAAAGATGATATAATACATACATAAATGCATTTAAATGTTCATACGTTTAAAAAAAAAATCTAAATATTAAAAACTTTAAGGATTTAAGATTATGATGACCGTTAAACGTTTCATAACAGTCTTGTGAAAAGGGTCCATTACACAAATACCTTTCTTGTTATAGGATCTGTTACAATGTGTTATTCGTTAGAGCTATTCATTAATTTACATAACATAATGTCAACTCCCACATAAAGTAATATTTTATTAGGGCTGCAACAAAACAATATTGTCATAATCATAACTAATTCGTGATTAGAATGATTAACTTACTTTTTATTCAGTTTATTATTCACTAGGTATTTATTTAATCAAGTTTTATAGCTATTTGATGTATAAAGTGTTACATAAATTAACCAGACTTGTTGGATTGTTGAATTACGGAGCTAACTTGCAATACTGAAAATGAAAACTCTGAAATAAAAGTGCAATATTATAGTATATTAAAGCACAAAAACAGTGTGAAATTGTTGATAATGTAATCAAAAGTGTTTTTGTAGAACATTTAAATTTGCAATATATGCATTACATGCATCCACTGCGTAAAACATATGCCAGAGTAGTTGGCAGTTCATTCTACTGTGGCAACCCCTGATAAATCAGGGACTAAGCCAAAGGAAAATGAATGAATGAATGCATTACATTATAATTATGCACATTTCAGATATTAGCACAGCTGTGCCATTTCTAAAATAAGTCAAGAAGAAGCTTCAATGCTTTGGTAAAGTATCAGAGTCTCACATCTGCATTCGTCTTGTGCGTTTGTTAGTGATATCACATGTTGACAGGCTTAGCTCGACTATTGTTTGTGTTGCACACACTCACACCTTGTAAAGGCTGTTGACCTTGTGAAAAACGGCACAAAGGGACTGCAGTGCTATACTGTCACTCACAGCTTGGCCTTTTATCTATATACAAACTCTCAGCGGATGCCTATTTGAAATCTAAAACCAGTGACTTTTGCCACTTACAGTGAAGTGCATCTGCTGTTGCATTGCGAGGAAACCTGTTATAAATGAAGGGGATTTAAATATACTGAGCTGTTTGTCTCAAATGAGATGCATCACCTAGAGACTTTTATTAATGCAATGTCTGGTGCCCGCGCATTAAAATGAGGGTCTGTTTATAGTCTGTCTATCTAGGAAATATTGCCTGTCCTCCATAAAAAAGCTTTACCAACCAGTTAAACATCTGCATTGCTTTAGGGCTCGCAAAAGGAGATGCTGAAAGATTTTTTTTCAGTTTATCAGAAGAGCTTGAGAAAAAAACTGGTGAGTGAACTCAGTCACATACTGTGTTTTAGAGTATTTAGCACAATCAGACCAACAAGGATGACCCTGAAAGAGCCCTACTGGGTCGGCCTGCTGGACACTTGATTTTATTCTTGTTCAGTCGGGAAGGCAAATCAGAGCAGCTTTGTGTGATGGATGAAGTTACCATGCATGTATCGAGTTGCCAGGCTCACAAATTCAGTTTCATTCTCCACTGATTTCCAATTGAGGTCTTTTACAGAGCGACACTGCTAGTATGTATTGTATTGTGCGTGTGTGTGTGTGTGTGTGTGTGTGTGTGTGTGTGTGTGTGTGTGTGTGTGTGTGTGTGTGTGTGTGTGTGTGTGTGTGCGTGTGCACGTGTGTGTGTCTGTACAAAAGCTCTGGCACAATCTCACACACACATGTTGAAAGACAGGTCAGTTTTCAAGACAAATGAAAGCTTCTGATCAGTGTGAAATATAAAGAAGAGAGTGTAAAAAAGAGAATTCCCTATAGTTAATTGAATTAAATACACTCAAAAAATTATGTTTGCTGATTGTTCAAACTACTTATTTAAAATGAGCTGAAACAACACAATTCTTGAGGTTTTGGGGGAACAACTTAATTGTTTCATGTTCAATCTACTTAATTTAGTAAAAACTGGAAAAATGTGAGTTGAGAAAAATCCCCCAAAAATCCCTAAAGAAAAACAAGTCATATCTTTTGGGCTTTTCTGTGATGGGCTTTGAATCAAAAACAAGACGTAAACACGAATTTGCATTAATAAGCCAAAACGCACGTTACTAGAAATTCAAATTCAAGTGATGCGCTTTGTTTTCGAGCAAAACGAAAATCCCAGGCAAATAGCGCACATATGAAATGCAGTCGGTAATGCAGTGTGGGTTGTGATTTGATTTAAAACAGGTCAGTGAGGATGGGAGAGATTAATGGATCCACCTTATATTTGCTATTTTTGTTTCTGTGCATGTCAAATCACTGACAAATGACTTTTGCAGAACAGTTATGTAAGCAAATTAGGTATTTTTTGCGCATGAAAGGCAGTGTTTGCATTTTAAATATGGCTGATAGGAGGCTGTATAACTGGACACGCCCACATCTTACCAAAACCAGCCCTCAAATTGTAATTATATACAAAGCTGAGCTGCAGCAACGCATCTCAGTGTTGTCAGAAACAGTCAGAAAATAGCACTCTGGAATAGCAAATTGACAACAGCTTATGAAAGTAAATCACACTGTCAGATTCCTTCTTTCCATACATGTACAGTTGAGGGCAAAATTATTCACCCTCCTGTGAAATATTTATTATTTTTTAAATATTTCTCAAATGTTGTTTAACAGAGCAAGAAAATTTTCACAGTATTTTTGATAATATTTTTTCTTCTGGAGAAAGTCTTATTTGTTTTATTTTGGCTAGAATAAAAGCAGTTTTTAATTTTTTTAAAAACATTTTAAGGTCAATATTATTAGCCCCCTTAAGCAATGTTACATTTCAATTGTCTACAGAACAAACCACTGTTATACAATGACTTGCCCGATTACCTTAACTTGTCTAATTAACCTAGTTAAGCCTTTAAAATGTACTTGAATACTGAATACTAGTATCTTGAAAAATATTGAAATAAACTATTGTGTTTAGAAATGTGTTGAAAAAGTCTTCTCTCCGTTAAACAGAAATTGGGGAAAAGTATAAAACAATTATAGTTTAACAAGAGGGCTAATAATTTGACTTTATAGTGAACATCCAAAATGATTGACAGACAGAAATTAGCTTAACTTTTTTATTTTTTTTTACCTCTGTCAGTAATTACATTTTAATTTTTATTTCCTTAATTTTTTTGTTTTTTTATTATATGTTATCTTCCACATAAAATTAGTCCAGGCTCATTGGAAATACATACCTCAGCGTACGTTTTTCCAGAAAGTAAAATATGTTGCTACGGGTACGATTCGTTCCATGTTTCAGATGGCAAATCCAATAGAGGGCACTGTCTAGATTTTTGCAAATTATTTATTTCGTATTTTCTAAAAGTAATTTAAAACTGTAATTTTAAATAATTTCCAGTGCTTCATAATGACATTTATGAAATTGGCCCAAATTTTAAACAATTGTTATTCAAGGATATTCTAATGCTTAAGGAAATTTTCATTCATAATTTGAAATCAATTCTAATGCCTCACAATGCAGAAAGGGGAACATATAAGGGCAGATATAAGGGCAGAGTAGAGACATAAGGGTCTGCGGTGAAGGGAACAGGTCGAGGACGCAGCGGTGACAACGACAGTAATAGAAAGCGAGTGGAGGTCAGACAGGAGATTAGCAGAGCCCGAAAGACCACAGCGGTTATGACAGCTGGATGGAGCTGGAGTTAGTTAGTTAGAGGGTCCCATGGAGATAAGAGGAAGTTTGATTGAAAGGCCAGAGCTGGATCTCCTCAGAAGAGATTTGGAGATTCATGAAATTACCTTATTAATATAACAGGGTGAGAGGGATGAAATTTATCGCTTCATTAAACTCGCTAAAAGAGAAAAGGACAGGTGAGAAGAGGAAGACAGTGTGAGAGACTGGCACATTCGTTTTGTCAGATGTAATAAACATCCAGCCGGAAGGTCCTTAAAACCTCCTTTATATAGCTTGTCATTCACATTTAAGGTTGAATTATTAAACAGTGGAATAAATGGTGGCTATTTTTAGTGCTGCTTTAATTAACTTATGACCCGTGCTCTGGTGTAAATTTAGCCTGGCACTTTTGAAATGATCAATTCAGACTTAAATGATTAATTATACAGTTGAAGTCACAGTTATTAGCCCTCCTGTGATTTTTTTCTTTCTTTTTCAAATATTTCCCAAATGATGTTTAAATGAGCAAGGAATTTTTCACAGTAATTCCTATAATATTTTTTCTTCCGAAGATAGTCTTATTTGTTTTATTTCGGCTAGAATAAGAGCAGTTTTAAATTTTTTTAAAAACATTTTAAGGTTAATATTATTAGCCCCCTTAAGCAATGTGTTTTTTTCGATTGTCTAGAACAAACCACTGTCATACAATGACTTGCTTAATTACCCTTACTCACCTAGTTAACCTAATTAACCTAGTTAAGCCTTTAAATTGCACTTTAAAGTGAATACTAGTATCATCTACTATGACAGTACTGTCATCATGGCAAAGATAAAAGAAATCAGATTAGAAATCGGTTATTAAAACTATTATGTTTAGAAATGTGTTGAAAAAAATCTTAATCTTCCATTAAACAGAAATTGGCGAAAAAATATACAGGGGGGCTAATAGTTCAGGAGGGCTAATAATTCTGACTTCAACTGTACATTTTCAATTTTTTCAGATTGAGTGAATGTATATATCTGATTATATCTATATCTACGTGTAGAATGAAATTAGAAATAATTTTTTGGAGCTCAATGCAGTGTGAAAGTGGAAAACAGAACATTTTATGCATTCACTTTCATTAATCAAAGCTCAATGTGAAGGCTGGGTTCGAACTTTTGGAACAGAGTATTTGCATTTTAAAAGAGCCAGCGCAGCATGTGGTTTGCTTTCACTAAAAACTGCTAATTTTTGTTCGCATTTTTAAGGGCACTGCAGTATGTGTGGAAGTCGGTTTTTGTATGTGTTTGTACATGTGTGATTTTTTCTCATGGCTATTTAAGTAAGTGTTGCTCAGATCCAAACACTCATAGAAGAGGGACATCTGCTCGAGCAGTGTGATACTTTCCTGAAAATATGAAGAGCAGTATAGGATAATCAAGGAGACCATAAAGTGCATGTGAGTTTTAGAGTACCTCATTTGTAAAATCGTCAAAAGTTATGTGGTTCATTATGTGGTTGTTTATACGCCAAATAAACGCATTCACGCTTAGTATGGATAACTTACTTCTGCCCTAATAAAGCTACTAATGAGACTTATAATATTCATGGAAATAAAGTGTCCTGCCCATGATCAATTAGAGGCAAAACTTATGTGTAATTTATGTTGCTATTCAGCACTAATTGGCTTCTCATATTTTTGCACTTTGAAGATAGACGGATCAATTAGAAGTGAGAGAGATAATAACAAGCCTCTCTAGTCTACAGAGCAGAGGCAAACCAAAAACCAAACTTTGATTCGGCGTACAAAGGAATATGTTGAATTTTTATGGTTTTAATATGCTTTAATGTGCAACCAAAGTCGGAACTTTTTTTTTCCAGAGTTGAACATTACAGATGAATAAAAAGGCAATTAAAAGTTGCATTCAGGGTTGTATAGTGTTTAAAGAAGTTATTTAAAAGGTAAGTTCACCACAAACGTTAAAATTATGTCATCATTTACTCATTCTCATGTCGTTTCAAAGACTTTTAATCATCTTTAGATGTAAAAATGAAGAAGTTTTTTAATCAAATATGAGTGATTTCGGGATTTATGTCCTTCAAAGATCGATGCAATTTTGATTTATGTTCAAAAATCATAGTACATATCAAAAACAGTACATATATAAAACAGACAAATCAATAACTTTTTAAAACTTTTTTAATTAAAACTAACACATTTGTGGTGCAACATTACTGTCAGATCCAATATAATCGGCACATCATTGTCATTTAGTTTTAATTAGTGCTGGGCAAAGATTAATCACATTCAAAATAAAAGTTTGTTTTGACATAATATATATGTGTGTGTTATGTATATTTAATGTGGGATACACACATACTGTACATAAAAACAAAACTACACCCACACAAAACAAATTGTTACGTAGATATTTACATTTATATATAATTCGTATCATATACATTATATATCTAAATTTAAATGCACATTTTCTCAAATGTATGCATACATGCATGTATTTAAATATAGATAAGAAATATACACACATATATTATGTCAAAACAATCTTTTATTTTGAATGCGATTAATCGAGATTGAACTTTGACCAGCACTAGTTTTACTCATTCTGTAAATTTGGCATTGAATTGGGCCTTGTTTGTAGCAAAATCCAACGTAAAATGAAGTGGACTAAGAACTATTTACCAATTATTTAGCTTCTAAACTGTGAATCAGTGGGCGCGGAGCTATCTGGTAGTGTTGTAGGAGTAGGCGTTGATCATCTTCACTGGAGGCAGAGTTTAGCCACACTGTTGCATAAGTTAGTTAGTTAGGTAGTTAGGTAGTTAGTTACTTAACTTTCATTTGCAGCATACACACAGAGAGGCATCTGACAATTTCACATTTGGCATTTATATAAATAAATAACTTTTAAAAACACAAAGTACCATGGCACCACTACTCTAAATAAATATCCAGTCTACTGGCCATCAACTGCCACTAAGAGAGGAGAAATTAAAAAACTTAATTGCTTGAGGGATAAATGATAATTTTTACCTATTTCTTACGCATCTGGGAACACAGTATCAACGACCTGATGGTAACAATTTGAAGGTGTATGATAAAGGATGTCTCTCTTCATTGACAATCATGGTAGCCTTTTTTAATACTCTTTCTTTGTATATACTCTCAATCCTCTTTAATTTTGTTCCCAACAATTTACTGGCTGTTGTTACCACCTTCCCCAGTAACCTTTTCTGAGCCTCAGAAGCATTTCCGTATCAACATTTATTCATTCATTTTCCTTCGGCTTAGTCCCTTATTTATCAGGGGTCGCCACAGTGGAATGAACTGCCAACTATTCTGGCATATGTTTTACACAGCGGATGCCCTTCCAGCCGCAAATCAGTACTGGAAAACACCTATACACTCTCTCATTCACACACACTCATACACTACGGCCAATTTTATTTACCCAATTCACCTAAACCACATGTCTTTGTAATGTGGGGGAAACCGGAGCACCCAGAGAACATGCAAACCTGCGAACTCGGGGAGAACATTTAAACTCCACACAGAAATGCCAACTGGTCCACCCGGGACACCCCGGGCGATAGTGCTGACCACTGAGCCACCGTGCCCCCCCCTCCGTACCAACAGATCACACAAAATGTCACAATACTTTCAATAAAAGCACTATAAAACATTATTAACAATTTGTTGTCAACATTAAAAGACAATAGTTTCTTTAAGAAGTACATAATAAAGTGACTAAACTTGGCTTTGGCTTCAATATAAGCTGTTGTTACACAAAAACTGTTGTTAGAATGTTCTGAGTTCTAAAACCATTTTGGACCCTTTTAATAATGTATTACAGGAGATTTACATGCAAAACTATTAACATTCTATAATAAAAAATATTAATTTTAAATAAAGTAAAATACAAAATTATTCATTTTGATGGCTGTTCTTGTAATTTGGACACAAGGAGAAAAATAAATTAATCCGCCAAGTGGGAGCAATTATTGGCTGTCTGATGCTGATAATCTCAAAACAGCCTGTTAATCAGTCTGGCCAATATATACAGGTCTATCACTTGCCTTGAGCCAGAACTGTAGTTTAGATGCGTCTGCAGGTTTCTGGCCTCGAGGCATGGAGTGTAGGATGAAAGGAAGTAGTATTAGCGGGAGTAGAGAAGGAGGAGGAGGGTGTTACAGTGGATGTGATGAACAGCAGTAGCTACAGTATGACTTGTTGTGGCACTACAGCCGTGTCTCTGTAGGAGAGCTGCCTGGACCCTTATACTTATAAAGCATGTGACAGAATTCTCCCATCACCGCCACACACACCCACTCACCGGAACACACATACACACGCTCACACACATACTTGAATGTGTGGTTTACAAAGACTCTCCATAGGCGTAATGTATTTTATACTGTAAAAAAACACTTATTATATTGCCTTATCCTACTTCTACATCATACAGACGCCATTAAATATGATTTTTAAGAATGTTTACCACGTCAACATTGTCGTATCAACATCATAGCCATGTCCTTATATTAATGTGTGTCCTCGTAAGTCACATAAACAAGCACACACACACACATACTTAAATGTGTGTTTTACAGGGACTCTCCATAGATGTTATGTATTTTATACTGTAAAAGAACACTTACTATATTGTCTTACTCTACCCCTACACCCTCACAGGAAACCTGTGGCAAATTTTGAACATCAAAAGACGCCGTTAAGTATGATTTTTAAGAATTTTGAAATACGAGGACATAAGGCATGTCCTCATATACCAAATCAACATTGTCATACCAACATCATACCCATGTTACTATACAAATTTGTGTTCTCGTAAACCACATAAGAAGTACACACACACAGACACACGCATACAGACGCACACACTCCCATCCATCCAGCCTTTTCCATATCCTGTAATCCATTAATCAGCACTAGCACTCCTTCCTTTCACTCGCTCTCTCCCTTCTCCTCTATTTCCTGGCAGGCCGGCGTGACCTTCTGTTTTTCTCAAGGTCTCTATTTCGACAGTGAACATGCGAAGAGAGCATCCATTACATTTTAGCATGATAGATCCCTCTAACACCCTTTCATCATGATTTTAAGAGAGCAGAAGAAGCAGCCTTGGCCCATTTTGTGCCCTAGATGAAATAAGACATCGCCAAAGGAGAAAAATACACTTTTTGACAACTTTGTGGTTGATTGTGTAAATATATGCCTGCTAAACAACCCAGGTTTCAAACTGTTTTGGTTTTTTTGCCATAGAGGAGTCATTCTGATTTCACCAAAGAATCTTTAATTAACATTTCTTGAAACTATACGGTGAGGTTTTTTATGTGATAATGTTTTCATGGAGCCAATGATGCCATGTATGAAGCCTTTTTTTAAATAGTATATAAATTATTATTATTTATTAACTTTTTTAGCCTAATGTTTTTTGAATGTCAAGTTTAGCATGCAGTACATGTGCATTTTGTACATTTCCATAAATGATTATACACACGTTATGGACTTACATGCACTGTAAAAAATGCTGGGTTCTACCAAGCGGCAACATCCCACTCTCCCTCGTGAAGCTAATACGGAAGTAACTAAAACTGCAATTCATCAAAATTCTGCTAGTCCTGGCTCCATAATAGAGCACATTTCTATTGACTCCAATGTTAAAATGGCCAACTTTACAGCAGAAAAAAAGGTGTTTACAGTCTGGTACAAAAAACGATTTTGGTGTATAGCTAATATTACACTTCATGACAACTGTGAGGGGGTGAATTTTTTTTATAACTCATCTGTTTCATTTATATTGAGTTATATTAAGTCTGCATAGTTAAGGGCGTGGCCACTTGAGTGACAGCTAGGTATTGCTGGTCGCCGTCACGTCACCTGATTCCGGCTGATTAGTCGCTTGGACTCGGCATATACATCGTATTTTTGTTTTGTTTTATGTGGCTTTACACAGTCAATTTCCTTTTGGAATTATTTCTTACAATTATCAGATAATATGGCACACTGTGCACTTAATTGTGCTCACAAACCATTAAAGGGGTCTCGATTTCCCAGGTGAGTGAAATTCTTATATACTTATATATCATATCTATGAATGTATTTGTTTTATTTAAGATAATTTATCATTTGTACATTTCTTTAGACCTTGAATGCCCTCCAGAATCTGTCAGATTGATTAGCTGTAGGCTCTAGAACAGTCATCTGAAACGTTGTCATACAGTGTTATGCCTGGATTTCATAAATAGCCTTGCATTTACTAGCACAGACTATATTTGAAGAATTTGGAAGTAATTTGCGTCCTCCTGTAGAAAAACGTTATAAGAACAATACTTAGTGGCTCAATGTATTACAACAGTGTTTTTAAAAGACTAAACACTTTATTGATATAGTCTACAACCAAGCACATGTGGTCAGAACACAAACGTGTCACAGGTAATTAAATATTAACCGTTTCTCCCAAAGAAAAGCCTGTCAAAGCCAAATGCTAGCAGGCATCTGTAGCTCCGCTCACGCTCCGCCTCTTTACCCTTTTGTGGTTACCCCCCGTTGGTGCGATGACACATGAACAAAATGGCGGTGGTTGACCTCGCCCACTTGTAGCTTCATTTGCGCTCTTCAGAAACCTATGGGTGACGTCACAGATACTACGTCCATATTTTTTACAGTCTATGGGTTCTACACAGTTCCTTCATGTTATCGATTAAGTTAACAAAATTGTTTTTACAAATTTAAGTGGATTGAACATAAAACAATTAGGTTGTCCCAAAAAAACCTCAAGCATTGTGTTGTTTCAGTTCATTTCAAATAAGCAATTTGAACAAGCAGCAAAAATATATATATTTTCAAGTGTGTGCACAGATTTAGAAATGTATAAATTATTTATATTATATTTTCTGTACATTATATTTTAAAAAGATTAATAATATTTGCAAGCATATTTACCATATAATAAAAAAACAAACATATTTCAAATGTTTGTGGAAGCCAAACATAATATATTTGTTCGGTTTCCTTACTGTTTATGAAATGAAAACATGCAAATGTAATCTAGAACTGTACATTATTTACAAACACCTAATATTTTCAAAAATACATTTTACTTTGCATTCTTCAAATTGTACATTGCATTTTAAGCTGCATTTAAAACATATGCACATGTCACTTTTGTCACAGTCTGTCTGCTTTGACTACATCTTTTCTGTCAGCGTAGCATTAATTCTTCACAAGAGGAAGCCATCTTACAGAGTATGTGTGTCACATGGCACAAGTTCTTATTTCTAGCTGGATTAGTGGAGTTTCAGGCAAGTGCTTTCACCCACACACACACACACACACACGCACACAGTGTGAGACAGACACACACACACGCCCATTACCTCTAATACTGAGCACTCTGGAACTCTCACACACACACACACACACGCATACTGTCTCATACTTAGATCCCTCTCAGCTCGCATGGAAGCACCAAAACCTTTCTAAGGCACTTCTACTGTCTTTCCATCACATCTGACTTTCAGCTTTTGCCTTCATTTCTCCCACTACTCACTCTGAACATGCCTTTTATTTTGCACTTCTGTCTGAGAAAAGGCTGGCTGTGGGCTCTGTCTTTTGGAGCTGTGATTAAAATGCTATGGTTTGACTGTCTGTTGAAGCACTTGTACTCTTATGTTTCACTGATAGCTCACCAGCACATGTGCTGATATTCAGTAATGCAATACATCGCGATAATTAACATGCATGGTATTTTGCGTAAATATTAATTATTTAAACTTTTAGAGTGCCTTATAATGAAATTCAAATGGTTGTGTTGACAGTGTTGTTCCTCATATCACTAAATGCGTTGAAGACTTAATAGTACTTAATAAGACTTAAAGGTCCCGTGAAGTGCTTTGAAATGTGCATTTTTTTATTTGATGTTTGACGTAATCTCAACAGAAACATGAAGAGAGGGTTGGACATAGTGTAGCTCCTCCCCTTTTTAAAAAACAGCCAACAGTGATTATTTGTTTTATCACTGCTCTACCAGTGAGAGTGGTTGAGATCAAGTGCATCAAATGAGAAACGTCTTGAAAGGGGGCGGGGCATGTCAGATACTAGAGAGCATTTGATTGGTCAAGATTTAATGAGAAACTGAAATTTGAGGTGGCGTGAGTAAAACCATTGATCCATTTAGGCGAAGTGACAAACTACAAGCTTTACATGTTTATAATAGTTTTATATCTTCTAAAAACGAATTTTTGCACTAGCTTAGTATCCTAAAATCTAACAATACTGATACTAACATCTAAAAAACTTTATTTTGATTTCATGGGAACTTTGATAGATTTAAAGACTATTTATTTTAAATAAATAAATAAACAAACATTTTTGCATGTTAATCTGGCCTACAACATTCAGATATTGTTTGAGAATATTATGTTTCTTTATATATTGGCCTATATTGTTTGATAGTTTTAAATATGACTTCATTTGTTAACATAAGTTAAACTTAAGTAAACTGATGATAAAAAAGTACTTGTAAAGCATTTATTAATCTTAGGGCATGTCCGTTTCATAACAAAAATTCATAACTTTTTAATTTTTTTATTTAATGGAGCTATTAACTAATAAAGTCCAAGTGTAGTTTTTTAAACTGACATAAACATAATGACTTTTGAAATAAAGGTACAAAGAAAAAGGGACAGTTCACCCAAAAATGATCTCATTATTTAATGTTGACTCTCCCTTGAGTGGTTTTAAACCGTTATGAGTTTCTTTCTTCTGTTGAAGACAAAAGAAGATATTTTGAAGAATGCTGGTTGGCGGGACACATCAAATTGCATAGTAGGAAAAACAATTACTAATGACACACTATGCACTTATACACTTATACACTCAACTGTGTAGTCTAGGCGGCATGAACACCTACGTGGGAGAATTATGCTTGCACCATCTAAAATAAAAATAAAAATCAAACTTCAGCAGCTCCTCCTCTTCCGCTATGTGCACAAAGCTGCGACAGTTGAGTGCATAAAGTGTTCAGCATTCCACACTTCTTTTTAATGGTTGAATAAGTGCATCATCCGGGTATTTAAAGTGCACTTATTCTTTTTAGATTTTTTATTTTTATTTAAATGTGAATTCTCTATTTATCCTACAAAATGGTGTAGAATAGTGGATAAGTATGCGATTTGGGATGCACCTTATGAAAGTCAATGGATCTCAGCAACTAGCATTTTTCAAAATATCTTCTTTTGTGTTTAACAAAAGAAAGACACTCAAATAGGTTTGCAAAACTCAAATAATAGCTAGATTTTCATTTTTGGATGAACTATCTCTTTAATGCATACTGACATCTACTAATGAGAGCTTGTGGTGCTTCCTATTTTACTTTATATACACATTTGAGATTTTTTAGCAGTTTTTTTCATACCCGTTAAATTGAACCTTTTGTGTCAGTGTTGTGATAGTACTGTACACAGTGATAAAAGCTTCATCAAATATCACAACAAGTAAATTGTACCAGCTCCCAAATCCTACATCATAGTCTTACTTTGCTGTCAATATTCCAATGAAGGGTTTTTGAGACAATCTGCGCATACAGAGAGAGACACAGATATCAATCCAGGTCCAGGAATCGAAATGAACATACTGTTTTTTAGAAGGCATTTTGGTGCATGGTGAGATTTCGTGTAAGCAAATGCAAAGTAATCCGTTTGCATTTCTTACAACACTACGGCTCTGAGTTGAGCTTCTCTTGCTTGAGGCTTTATGTTTCTTCTAAAAGTCTGTATATGCTTGAGGTTGTTACAAAGGAATATTTTATCACAGAGCTTGCTAGCCAGCAAAAGAGCTGCTGTTGTATTGAGTGTCAGCATGGCTGTTATTAGGAGAAATATTGCTTTTGCGCAACACTCAGTTTTCTCTGTTGATTTTACGGTTTGTTCTTTGCAAGACAATAATACAACAATATAAAAAACAAGAACAAATACCAAATGGAAATTACTCATTGTTTAACAATGTGTGATTTGTATTGGAGATTTATGGTGATTATAATTCTACACAAATACTGTATGTTAGTTTTATGAATGAGTCATTGAATCAGTTCCTTCATTTGATTCATTCAAATTGCTAATTCAATCAAGAACAATATAAACAGGCATTGAAAAAAAGTTATCAAATTGTTTACTAAATTGATTCATTGAAAACACTGATTCATTCAGGGAAAAAAATCTCACCACTCACCAGGAATACACAGTTACAATGGGAAAATACGATCATTGTTCAAAACTCAATGCAAAAACAAAGTACCCAAAATATCATGTATAAAATGCAATTTTTGTTTTAAATTTGAATTATTTAGTCATTAATTTAGCTGATTTGTTCAAAATAATAATTAAGTCAGGTAATTCAGTCAAGAACAAAATAAATGAATAAAATGTAACGATTAATTTGTTCAAAATGCTGATTCGTTTAGGAATGAAACACATTACTGATATATGATGAATGAGTCACTGAATCATTTAGGAACCAAACATACCACTGCATGATTTTTGAAGATGCAATTACTGTACTTGGTGGAAATATGTTCCTTGTCAAAGCAAAAACAAAATACCTGTAAATATCATGACTAAAAAGAATATTATTCGATTTTACATGAGTGAACCACTGATTCATTCCTTTAACATATTCTTTCAAGACATTAATTCATTCAAGCGAGTCCATTTATAATTGGGTAATACATTCATTCATTCAAAATGTTGATTCATTCAGGAATTAAACAGTCAACTGTCATTATGAATAAATTATTGTATCATTCACTGAACTGATTTGTTCAGAATCTAAACAGCTTGATTTGCTAGAAGACTATTTTATGTTGTAGAAATACATTCATTGTCAGTCCAAAAACAGTCAGATTACTAGGAAATATAACATCTAAAATGTAACTTACTAAATTTAACCATTCTGTGGTGCTGGGGATGTTTTCATCCACTCTGGGGTGATTGTGAGTCTTAATTTGGCCACAACGTTTTCTCTGTTTCTGCAAATGTAATTATTTTTGGTGACAAACCTTATTTTGACACATATTTTTGGGAAAATCCTTTGAAATCTTTTAAAAAATTCAACAATACACTCAGGGCAAATTTACTACCCTTTCGTTATGTTCGTGGCTTTTTTTGCCCCATTGACTTTCATTACAATTACATTTTTTGATTGCAAAGCCATGACACCATATAATCATGCATTCTTAGTTATTGCTGGCTCTCTCTTTTGGGAAGAGGTAACATTTTAATTTTTTACTGTTAAACAGTACACAACAGTACACAATGGTTATATGTATATGTCTCATTCGTAAGACCATGATTTTTTCCTATGTCATCAGTTTTAGCTTTCTTCCATGTCTGCATATTGATATTCATTTGTATATTTGAATCCCCCCTGACTGACTCAAAGACCTGAAGTAGGGTTTATGCGATGCCAAAAGCACCTGCATTTGCATGCTTTTTTATTTTCTGTGCAATTTGCTTGTGGTGGCTGCACAGCGGAGGTCCATTCTTTCTGCCTCGTGGCTCACAGACACCAAAACTAACCAGCTGCTATCTTCAGCACTGGCTTTGTGGGTTCATAGCCTTTCAGCGCCACAAGCGTCATGCTAAACATAGAAAATGCCATGGAGGGATGCAGGGAGGGGAGCGGAGGAAAAGAGTTGCCCGTTTCAGGACAATGCAGAACAGTGTGTTCCCCTTTAGCAGATCAGTATCCCTGAGTTACAGAGAGTCCAGTAAAGCCAGGAAATGATCTGTGCTGGGAATTTTGGGATGCTAATATGTTGCTGAGCCATTGACGACTGAACTCTGCATTCTTATTTGACAGTATTTTCTCAGTGTGTATCACTGCGGTGCTGCTGGTATTGTTTTCTTTCATTTATTCAAGGATTCTTTATTTCTGCATTGTGCTGCATTTCTATCTGCTTGTTTGCTTATTATCCTGATTATTAATTACATCTAGTGTACAGCAGGCGATATGAACGTCTTCCGGGAAAGAACATGCGTCTGCTGTTATTTGATATGTTGACATTCTCAGTGGCGCACCATACTAATAGCTTCATCAGTATGGCAAGATGAGTTTTTGAGTATTATGTATGCAGAATTACACTATTTGTATTGCTTAACCATGCAATCTCATGCATTCAGTACTTCGTCCTATGTAATAGATATTTGATTGTGTAATAAAGCGTATGTGTTATGTCATTATTGTGAAATACGACCTATATTCTATATTAAAATGATATTTCTGAAACAAACAAATGCGGGGAAAGTGAAAATGACTGTACTCAATTCATGTCACATTTGCAGTGTGATAACTTCTTAAAGCAACACATTTTTTTCTCTCCAACAAGAAAGTTGTGGAACTAAGCATGTAAATGGTAGCACGTGTTCTTTAAAGACATTAAAGTAATGTAGAATACCATTCAGATATTTAAATAAATTATTTAATTCAAGGGCTGCACGGTGGCGCAGTGGGTAGCACGTTTGCCTCACAGCAAGAAGGTCGCTGGTTCATGCCTCGGCTGGGTCAGTTGGTGTTTCTTTATGGAGTTTGCATGTTCTCCCCGTGTTTGCGTGGGTTTCCTCTGGGTGCTCCGGTTTCCCCCACAAGTCCAAAAACATGTGGTATAGGTGAATTGGGTAGGCTAAATTGTCTGTAGTGTATGTGTGTGAATGAGTGTGTATGGATGTTTCCCAGTGATGGGTTGCAGCTGGAAGGGCATCCGCTACGTAAAACATATGCTAGATAAGTTGATGGTTCATTCCACTGTGGTGACCCCAGATTAATAAAGGGACTAAGCCGAAAAGAAAATGAATGAATGAATGAATGAAAGATGTTCAAAATAAGACAATAGTTGTTCAGTTGTTAAGCTCAGCAAGACTGCATTTCTTGTGTGAAAGAAACATTGCAATATTATTATTATTATTATTATATCAGTATTAGATTAAATGTGTATGATTCAATAAGCTAGTTTAATCATCAGGTAACATTTGTTGTTATTATAAATATTTTTGCAGAAACCTTTTTTTGTTCCAGGACTTTTTGATTAAAATAAAGTGCAGCACTTATTTGAACTGTTTTTTTTTAAAACAATGTTTAAGTCGTTTGATGAACTTAATAGGTATTTGTTGAATTAAATATTCATTCATTCATTCATTTTCTTTTCGGCTTAGTCCCTTTATTAATCTGGGGTCGCCACAGCGGAATGAACCGCCAACTTATCCAGCATATGTTCTACGTAGCGGATGCCCTTCCAGCTGCAACCCATGTCTGGGAAACATCCATACACACTCATTCACACACATACACTACGGACAATTTTAGCTTACCCAATTCACCTATAGCGCATGTCTTTGGACTTGTGGGGGAAACCGGAGCACCCGGAGGAAACCCACGCGAACACGGGGAGAACATGCAAACTCCACACAGAAACGCCAACTGACCCAGCCGAGGCTCGAACCAGCGACCTTCTTGCTGTGAGGTGAACGTGCTACCCACTGCGCCACCGCGTCGCCCTGAACATCTTTCATATTCCTTAAATTAGCATAGAGATACTTGCAATCCAAATGCATTTATCTAATTATTTTATGTCTTTATTTTAGACAAACTTTAAAAGAAAGTGGGATAATCCATTTAAAGTGCACATAATGTACCTAAAAATGATTACGACTATAGTGCTATATTGAATTTGGGCTTTTGTGTGTTGCATTTAAAATTTGCCTCTTGTTCCATTTCATTTAGTGTTCTGGGTGTGAATTTGGCAAACACCTTTATTTTTAAACAGCACCAGTTACGTAACATGTTTTTTTCATTAACTCCCCACCCCATATAGTTCTCTAGAGTTCTATCCTGGAAATTGAAACCCAAAAACAAATTTACATTGAGATAGCTTAAAATTTAATTAGGTGTAATTGAACTTTAGTTTCTATTACAAAATAATTAAAATATATGTGATTGAATGCATGCCTGATACTTCCCTTTCTGTGGAGTAACATTGAAATCGCTCATCCATATTTCCTGCCCCCCTCCCCACCACCTCTCTCTCTCTCTCTCATGCATCATTTCTGGCCCACAGCAAAAGCTGCTGCACTCATGCAATTATCATAATTACTAACGACTCTGCAGTCTGCTGCTGAATGTGCACATGCACACATTCAAACACTGCCTCACTTTCTTCTCCCGTTTCTTCATTCACACAAAAGAAAATGTGCACTGTTGTTGTTTTTTTCACCCAAATGGAATGCAAATGACTCTATAAATAAGATACGGCTGCTGAAATGATAACGTTATAGCAGGAGCACGGATTCATCAGGTGAGGCTGGAGTAAAAAGCACTGTTATAGATAGTGTTTCCAAAGAAAAAGTGTCTCGAGCCTGATTAGCTAAAGCTGAAAAAAAGACAGCAAGTCAACAAAGTTCAGTCCCAGATGAGCCATCTTTTATTTCTGTCTTGTTAAGTGATTTTGGCAAATTGCTCAATGGAGAAATCACTCGACAATTGCGGTTTTCCATTCTGTGTTGACTATTTCCTTTTAAAATGGGAAGCTGGGGCTAGATATATTGTTTCTTGTTAGCCAGTTCTTATTCTAGCTTTTAATTAGACTGCTTGCTTTAGATACACTAGGTGAGTGCACATTTGCACAAGGTGTTTCAGCGTTTCCTCCTCACATTGTTACGACTAATAAATGTGTAGGAGATCAGATCAATATTGTGTCAGCTACCGGTTACTAGTATCTTATATATGCAAGTGTTTAGGCGAAAGCTTAAATGAATGCTCAGTTACAAGAAAATAACAGATCTATGTTTGAAGTGGGCGGGACACTTCAGATGCAAATGTACAAAAGATCAGTCGGATCGGTCAGAAGATCTGAAGAGAAACTGATGAGAGCTTAGTGGTGTTATTAACACTAAAGTTTTCAGCCAAAAATGGGTAACTTTTTATTTTTCAATAAATAAATGTATTATTTTAAATTTAAAATAAAATTTAAATTTAAATTTTAATTTATTTATTTTTTATTATGGGTAACTTTTAAATTCAACATAGGCTCAATGTGAAAACGTAGCCCTGTATACATTTCTGGAGATCGCGAATTATGTAGCCAAAAGTACGTATGGCTGCATTTCATCTTTAAAGCAAACGCTACGGGGCGGTATGATGCCATTCCTTTTCACGCTTACCTGGTCAATCACTGGTCAATCGGTGCTTTTGAAAACACTATTGGTTGGGTTTAGGGAAGGAGGAGGGTGGGTCAGTCGATCGGTCAGTCAGTCAGTCATTCAATCATTCAGTCATTCAGTCAGTCAGTCAGTTGACAGTGGCCTCTGGTGGATGAGTTACCTGAGAACAGCAGGCGCGAATGGCACTCGCGAGAGAAATTTGAGATCTGAAAAAGCATACACAGCGGCCTCTGGTGGATTTGCGAAAACAAAAACTACAAAAAAACGTAGCTCCTGGGACGTATTTGGCGCTCTTCAGAAATGTATATAGCGGTACGCTATTTTCAGAATGAGCCTGGGTTGCCTAAATTTGCAATGATCACAGAGAAATCGCCTTTTGTGTCTTTCAAATCACATGTATCTTTTGGCCTTTTGGCTTTCAAGTAAAATATAATAATGAAGGAAGAAGTTGTGGGACCTAAATGCTTTTTTAGGCTATTAAAGGTGTTTCTGTCACTAGTTTAGCCTAGATTAATGCATTCAGAGTAGCTTCACAATTAATCATTAAAAGATCAGGATCTCAATTCAAACTCCCACACAACCTAAATTATATATGATGATGATATGCATATGTTTATTGATCCTTCGATGTGCTGCATTCAAATTTGCGTTTGTTCGAGAGAGAGTTTTTACCCTTTTCAGTAAAGTTACAAGCAATCAAGTATACTGGGATAACAGTTTATAGATTTGTGATCTGTTACACCACTACGGTTTATTAACAAGGTTACAGCGCTAAATGCTGGCATGACGTGCATGATACAGTTTTTGTTTGTCTTCACAAATGTGTAAACGTGACTTAACTTTTCAGTTTTTGTCTACATCAATGTACATCATGTAAGTGTAGGACAAGTTTACAATTTTGTTTTTTCAAATGTGAATTTTGTATTTGTTGAAGCACCCTAGCTTATAGATAAACTTACAACTAACATATTAATACAAACATTTTCATTTTGATTTCAGGAAAACTTTTAGCTTTGCTGTGCATGTTTGTAGTGCAGCATTATTCTTTCTCAAATGAATTTTTAGCCAGAACGTTCTATATCAGTTGATTCAAATGTTTTTTATTCCTCCTTTATATATGGGATGCCATTTAGCATTTCCCAAAGTGCATTACAAATGTGTTCACTTGCATTCTTCCTCTGTAGTGACGTGTGGAGGTTGAAGAATGTGTTTGACTCCTCCGCAGTGTGTGTAAATGAATCAGGCTGTTACAAGGCAATCATGATAAGAGGGATCCGGATGGAATAAATGGGGATTCAGGGATGGGGGTGGAGGTACCATTAAACTGCTGATGGCTGTTGGTCACTCCTGCGTCTTGAGGCTCAATGGAGAGAAATCTTCTTACTGTACAGCCTATTGTAATGATTCAAATAAAATGGTGATGATCTGCAATGCAGTTACACCATAATACATGTAGCAGGAGCATAAATCAACATTTTGCCACACCTGCAAGTGGTCGGTGACTTGGAAATTTGTGCTTTGTAATTTAAAATAAAGGAAATTTATCTTTTTTGTTATTATTATTCATATTTTTATTATTTATTGAATCAAATCATAAAAAATAATTATTGAAAATAGTATTGAATTATTGAAGTATTTCATTAAATATATTATCATAATGAAAAATTATAAAAAGAATTATGCTACTATTAATGTTTTTGTGTTAAACTACATTAACCATAGAGCTATTGTTTTGATAAAACCCATAAAGAATTTCTCTTTTGAGTTAAATCTGTTTTATAATTTATAACCAATTCTCGTTACAAACTTAGACGTTTGGTGCAGTTTGGTGCAATATCATTTGTCACTCAAGCTTAAAGCTCTGTTACTGTTAATAAACTAAATGTAGAAAAAAATGCTATAATAGGCCAATTGCTATAATGAAAAAAATGTGATCAGCTTTATGATTTAAACATATTTTTTCAATTTGTTTTGTGATTATCAAACATACAAACATCAATCATCAAACATTATCAAACAATGAAACATTCAACATCATTATCAAACATTTTTACATCAATACTGAAATGTGTCCCTTTTGACAAGATTTCATTTTAACCAATGTTTGTATACATTTCAGTTAAAGGTATTCATCAAATATTAACAATAAATATTTTGAGTCCTTCAATTGTTTTAATATCACAAAGAAAAACATTGCTAGAGGCTTGTTGTTATAATTCAAAAGATGTGGTCAGCTTTATTTTTTCTAGCATTAAATAAAATAAAAATATTTTTTGTACATTTGCTTCATTTCCAATCAAAAATCCTCTCTCGTGGCCTAGTCAATACATGTAGAAATAGTGTCCTTTGGATGTGTGCTTCGGCTTTATCTGTGTTTTTTCTACAGTACTGTTTTTCATATAATATGAATGTTGTCATTCTACTTGGCCCACTTACTGTACTGTTTTTCACATTCATTATATAGTAGGCAAGTATGTGATTTTAGATGCACCGAATGCCTGCTGTTTTTTGAGGCAATAGATGTTAATATGCTCCATAACATCTAAAGGCCTGATGCATTTAAAATTCATAATCTCTTTCTCTTTACAAACAATGTTCTCTCTCTTTGATGTGCACCTTGTTTTCAGCTTCCTGCTCTGTTATAAAATATGTCAACACAAGAAGCAAAACCGGGCTCTTAATTCCTTTTATCTTCACCATATATACATGAATGTTGGATAGATACACTTTCATATCATGTAGAGTGCTATCAAATACAATAGAGCTGTCAAACCCTACAGTAAGAAAATGTTTAAACTTATTTCAAAATGGACAAAAATATTTGTGTATTTTTATAAAGATATAAATTTTTGTTATTTTTTGGTATATTTTCAAAAAATTAAAAAACAATATAAATATTTTTGTAATAATTTTCAAAGAAATTACATTCACAAAACATTAGAATAAAACATATATTTATACAAATACATTTTTGTTATGCATTTTAGGTATATTTTTGAAAATACATTTAAAACGATATTAAACATCATTTAAAATATGTTTGTAATAATAAAAAAAAAACAATACACTAACAACATTAGAAGAAAATCTTTATTTAAAGTTGAATACAACTTAAGCAAAGGACATACTTAAAAATATTACTTTGGACATAAATACATTTTTTCTTTTCTAAACTATTTTACTATTATTTCATTCATTCATTTTCCTTCGGCTTAGTCCCTTTATTCATCAGGGGTCACCACAACGGAATGAACCGCCAACTTATCCAGCATATGTTTTACACAGCGGATGCCCTTCCATGCTGCAACCCAGTACTGGGAAACATCCATACACTATCATTCACATGCAAATTCATACACTACGGCCAGTTTAGTTTATTCAATTCACCTGTACTGCATGTCTTTGGACTGTGGGGGAAACTGGAGAACCCAGAGGAAACCCATGCAAACACGGGGAGAACATGCAAACTCCACACAGAAATGCCAACTGACCCAGCCGGGGCTCGAACCAGCGACCGTCTTGCTGTGAGGCGACAGTGCTACCCACTGTGCCACCGTGTCACCCCCATATTTGGTTATTCAAAAGTTGAAATTAAATATATATTATTTAAATTTTTTCAAAAATATACTTTATTGATCCTTACAGCTAGATAATATATTTAGCATATTTTAAAAAATATATTTACTCATAAATCAAACAAACAAACAAACCAAAAACCAAAAAAAAAGTATTATTATTTATTTATATATTGTTTACCATATGGAAAGTAAGAAAGTATCATCGATCAAAACATCTATGTTAAGCTGCTTTGACGCAATCTACATTGTAAAATTGCTATAGAAATAAAGATTAATTGATTTGAATTTAATTGAATCAACCCCTGTGTGCCCTCAAAAATATATATATATACAGTATATTGTGATCTTGGCCCTCTTCTGAAATAACAAAGAGAAAAGCATAGTCTGAAATATTGAGGGCTGCAAGCTGTTCTTGTGGGTTCTGGTATTCTCTGTACAGACAGTTCAGAAGGCAGATAAAGTCAACTGTGAAGGAGAGAGGACAGTAGCGAGAGATGAACACACAGATGGTGCGGTGATGCCTCACAGGCACATGCTACTTTGTACTTTTCCACCTTCCTCCTACACACATGCACACAGAAAACCCGCTTTCCTTTAGATTTTGTCACACTGGTGGCTTCAAGAGGAATGGCGCCGTAACATCTTGTTAAACTAACGTTTGCTTAAGTGAGCCACCATACGCATGACAGAGCAATAAAGCACTTTTAAATGAGATGATGATGATGAAAACGTGACATAAGCTGCTGGAAAAAAAATAAAAAATGTATATAAGAATGCATTTCACTGGCTCTATGATGCATAAATAGAAATAATGCATGCATACTTTGTGATATAGATAAACATGTAATGTATGTAAAGGATAATGTGGTCTTTTTATTGCAACATACTGTATACTCTGATAAGATGATTAGAAGAAGAGGATTTATATTTACTGACTCTTGCATAAACAGAAATAATGCATGCATGTTTTTGTGTGTACAATCTATAGAGAATAATGTATAGAAAATTATTTGGCAACATATACTATAATACATTGGTTATGAGAGAAGTTTTTTTTATTTTGTGATAATGACTTGTTCGCTGTAATCTGCTCTGCTTATTGCACTGGTACTTTCCAAATGAATAAATAAACAGCACTGAAATATTGATTTGAGTTTTTTTTATTATGTGAGCCGAAAGAATGGAGGGATATGAGAGACATGAATCTATAGCAGAGCCGCGAAGGGAAATACATTCCCAGCACTTTTAAATGCAAATGGCGAAATTAATGCAACCTTATAAAATAATATCTAAAAAAAAAAAAATACAAATTGAGTACATATTCATATTATAATTGAATACATATAAAAATTGAACAACATAAACCTTGTTGATGTTAATTGTTGTGTGTTCAAGTGAAAGAAAGCACGAGTCGGGCTTCATTAACTGTATGTTTAGCGAGGACAGTTTATGTAGAACACTGTGTTTTGTGATGTGAGTTGCTGTTGTAGTGGTAATTGCACTGAAATCTAATTGATATGTTTATGCATTTAATGGCTGTGCACTCGGCTCAGTGTTTGCAGTCCATGTGTTGGGCTGGTAAATCACATTTAGCTTTTTATGTACTTACAGAATTGTCCTATTCAACCTGTCATCATGCCATAATTTTGGATATTTGTTGGGGAGTTCATATAAATGTTGAAAAGATGTTAAATGCGACTCTGAATCTTAATAGCAGTGTTATGTTGCATAGATACATTTTTTGGCTGTTGTATAGATTTTTCTTTCATGACAAACATCTTTACAGTATTAAATAAAGATCATATTTTGTACATCTCTTACTGTATGTATATCAAAACAATTTTAAGGTATATGTGCATTGCTAAGCACTTTATATATACAACTTTAAAGGTGATTTTCTCAGTATTTATTTATTTTTGAACACTCCAGATTTTAAATAGTTGCATCTCTGCCTAAATATTGTCCTATGCTTACAAACCATATATTAATGAAAGCTTATTTTATTCAGATTTCAGATTAAATCTCATTGAAAAAATAAATGTGTGCTCCAGGGTGATGAATGCTAAAAATGTATTACCAAAGTATTACCAAAATTAAAAGTCTTGTGTTTATTCCAATATTTTTAGGTTTTGTTTTTCAAGGACAAGGACAAGTTTCCCCCCTCCTTTTTGTTTTGTTTTATTTTATTTAACCACTTTGCATTTGCGATTTGAATATAATTTCACATGAAGACTTTTCATTTTTGATTTCATGGTGACTTTAATATTGTTATGATTCACATCACCTGTCCTGTGTGTTTGTTGTATTTTTGCTTTGCACACTCCCCTTGTTATCTGTACCACACCCTGTCTTTTGTTACCATGGTTGCTTATTGTTCCACACCCCCTTGTTAACGTGTATATAAGCCCCTTTTTTACTTCCTATTACTGCGCTATACTGCAACAAACATAGATCAATATTGTCATTTAGAGGTTTGTTTTTTCAGAAAATAACAATTGATCAGAAAAACAAATGTTTTCATTTGTTGTAATTGGAAATCAGAGTTATTCCACCAAATATTATTTATTAACACGATTATTAGGTTGTCTAACACCGTGTCCTATCTAGACATGACACGCAATAAAAGGTATTTTTTCATGTTAAAACAAGTTTTTGACAAGTTTTTATTTTTATTTCATTATTAAATAGATAACCCTTACCATTTCGTTAAATAGTATTTTACCATTTGGTATTTAATTGTTTCTGTCATGTCGCATCACGTTTGGTGCAAACAGCCAAATTTCTTGTCGCTGGAATTTTGTCAGGTGTAGTTAGGACATGATGAATATAAAACATGGCATCTTTTCTATATTTTTGGCAGTTGTTATTTTAAGGAAAAAATATGTTTTAGATGAAAACATTCATTTAAATTACTTATTTATTCATTCTTTTTCCTTTTCGGCGTAGTCCCTTTATTAATCAGGGGTCGCCACAGCGGAATGAAACACCAACTTATCCAGCATATGTTTTACACAGCGGATGCCCTTCCAGCCGCAACCCATCACTGGGAAACACCCATACACTCCCATTCACACACATACACTACGGACAATTTAGCCTACCCAATTCACCTATAACGCATGTCTTTGGACTTGTGGGGGAAACCGGAGCACCCGGAGGAAACCCACTCGAACACGGGGAGAACACGCAAACTCCACACAGAAATGCCAACTGACCAAGCCGAGGCTTGAACCAGTGACCTTCTTGCTGTGAGGTGACAGGGCTACCCACTATATATACACAGTATATAAATAATATTTTTTTTGATTTTGTAATTATGATTATTATGATATTTATTTGTTTTTAAATGTTTAAAAAAAAATACGTTTAGATAATTTTGTTTTTAATCTGAAAAAGATCATCTTTTATCTGAAAAATACAATTACATGGTGTTAGGGTGCCACATTACAGCCATTACAAACTCTGTGTCCTGACGCAAAACCATTTGATAAGCACTGCCATAAAACACAGTGGCACTGTAAGTGTTGGGGCTTCACTGTTGTATTTTATGTGAAGAGGAGGAGGAGGAGAAGGAGACGCGTTGGCCTGCTCCTTTTCTTCTTCCCAACACTTCTCTCATTATGCTGCTTACTCGTTCGTCACTCTGTCATCTTGTGCCCTGATGACATTCAGAGAGACTGATGAATCACATTGGCAGAGAAGGAGAGGAGAAAGCGTTTGTGTACAGGCTTGCAGTGAAATAAGATATATTATGCATGGAAAATCAACATCTCCAAAATAATTTGAAGGATTTACGTACACATTTCCTGCGAGGGGAAAGTTAAAATTAGAGCATGCGAGTGAGAGAGTAAGTGTGAGGGAAATGTCTGGCTGTGAGAAAAGAGAGAATGTGTGTTATTGAGATGGAAGGTGGGTGTTTTTCTGTTTGTTTGTTTTTTTGCTTAAAGAAGGAAGAGAGTATTTTTAAGTGTAGACTTGAGAAGAGACTGTGTACATGTGGGAGTGTTTCAAGAAAAACAAGGATGTATTAAACGTCCCTTGCTAACAAAAAAGAAACTCACAGCGGTTTGCTTTGTCATTTATTTCTGAAAAAAAATCTCATTTGCTTTAGTTCTGAGCTGCTCTGGATCTGAGTGTGCAAAAAGATTCAGTGGAGATTGAGTCACTGATTCAAAAAGCTAACATTTATAATCGTGCATCTGTGATAAATACAAACAAATGCATTGGTGGTGTGAAAGGTATTGTTCTGAATTTTTTTTTTCAATTATTCCCTTAGATTACCAAGCAGCAGCTGCAGACGACCAAGGACCGCTTCGAGTCTTTTCTGAAAGGAGACACACAGATTGTGGCGGATGAGGCCTTCATCAATGCCGTTCAGAGCTATTTTGAGGTGAAGTATCTTTGAATGAATGGTGGAAATTGGTCCTTGTGCCACACGAGTAATTACCTGTTTTGTAATTTCTACTCCAAGGGCCTTATGGGCTAAAAAAATAATTGTTTAACTAAGACATTTTGACAGGAGAATACTGTAGCTTATTGCTTTTTTTATAGTGGAACGCACTGACAGAAATACATCAAAGAATAATCATACAATTTCTTCCGTCTTTTGACAGAAGTAGAACAGCATTTGAGGATTTTTTTTTTTACATTTAACCATTAAAATGAGTACAGAAAATGTTTAAAAAAATGAAAAATTCAGAAAATTTGTATAAAAATAAATTGAATTTGGAATAAAATATAACATGAAAAATAATGAATGAATGAATAGAAAAGCTAAAATAGCAGTCCATGTAAGATATTTTATTTTCCTAATTATATGTTGAATGTTATTTTACTTACAATCATCTGCTACGATGATATAGTGCTTTATACACTAGAATTAATAATAATAATTAATAACTAATAATAACAATTGTAATAATGCTACAGTTTCAATTTCATTTGAACGTAGATGCATTAAGAAGTCCAGATTTTTTTCTGTTTTGAGTCAACAAAAATATTGAGCAGAATATCTGAATATTAATAAATAAATGCAGCTTTGGTTGAGCATTAAACAAAATCATACCAACCTGAAATATCTGACAAGTGTGACTTTCCAGAAACAATTACTATATTTTTATATTAATTTACATTTTTATTAATATTGATTGTTAATTTATATTTATATTAATTAATTGTAATTTTAACAATTAATAAAATGTATATAAAATAAAATAATGATGTCATTATTTACTCATCAAGCACTTGTTCCAAACCTGCTTGAGTTTCTTTTTTCTGTTGAACACAAAATAAGATATTTTGGGGAATGTTGAAAACCAGTAACTACTGACTTCCATAGTATTCTTTTTCTACTACGAAAGCCAATGGCAACCTGATTCCGACATAATCAAAATATCTTCATTTGTGTTCAACAACATCAACAACAACAAAAGAAAAAAATACTCTATTAGCTTTGGAACCACTTTAGATTGAATAAATGATGAGGTTCCCACTTTATATTAAGTGGCCTTTATTACTGTAACGTTGGGTTGACAACAGAGGTGAGGGTCCAAATGCAGTTCATTTACAACTTAGTGCGGCAGGCAATGGTCAAAGCAGGAGCAAACGGTAGCATGAGGGTAATCCAAAAGCATAGTCGAGGTCACAGGCAAAGAGGTCGATACAGGCGACAAAACAACATAAACAAAGAACAAAACAAGGGTCAGAAAACACGGCAAGGCTAGACTAGGGTACTTACATAGTCCAACTAATCAGTCTATGATGAGTTTTCAGCTGTGTGTGAGTAGTCAGGCATGATCCGGAACTGGTGAGTGTGAGGTGCATTATGGGAGTTGTAGTTCATTTCAGTAGCAGATGTGTAGTTCAGGTGACAGTGAGTGTTCTCCAGCGATCTGTAAGGACTTCAACGCTGCCGATCGTGACAGTTGCTATGTACTTACATAAAAAAATAAGTACAATGTACTTATTGTGTTCATATAGTATTGCACAACACTTCTGGTTCTCTTGAAGGGGGATACAGGGGGTATGGTTAGGTTTAAGTTTGGGTTAAGGTAAGGGATGGGTAAACAGTCTAATTATTAATTTAACTAATTACAGATGTAATTATAAGCAGATCATTTTTTTAACATTAGTACAATGTAAAACATGTATGTACATAATAAGTGCATTGTACTAAATTATTAATTTAAATGTGAGTGCATAGTAATTAAGGCCACTTATGTACATGATGAGTACATGATGAGTACATTTTTTATTTTTGAGCAAACTGTCCTTTTAAGCAGAACTAGCAACAGAAGATAATCTAAGTGTTTACTCGTCCCATTATTCTGTGAATTCACCGAACTGTCCTCTATAGAGTAGTGCTCTGAGTGAATTTAAATGCGTTCAGCGTCTCGGTCCATTTTGAGGTCGTGCCATGTTAACCTCTCCTTCAGGTGATTAACTCAGGCTAATGATGGCAAACAACAATGAATATCGCAAACCGACCTCTTGACTATTGCACTGCATGTCTAAATCACAGTCACCGCACTGCAGATTAGACAAAACATTCAGATGATTATGACATGCCTTAGTAAGTGAATTAACATAGAGATGAGAGTCCTAAATAGCCCTTCGGGAACAACTCTCCTTAGCTAAAACACATCTTGTATACAAGTGTTTACTCTCGCTCTGTGAAGAGATTGCTATTCTAATGGATTCAAGTATTGTAATAAGGTCACTACATTGCTGTTGTTGTGGTTTGGACAACTGTAAATGATAATTACTTGTGCAATATGGCTGAAACGGGTTATTAAGATGCTTTAGGCTGCCTTGTGTATGAAATCATTAATACATGCTTTGGGTTTAATTGCATTTGTTGTAAGCAATGAATTTTGTAGCCAATAGCAGTTGCTAGGCACTCAAGAGTGTTGCAGTGTATATGAGTGCTAATTGAGAAATTGTTAAATATATGCAGGATTTAATAGGTAAGCAAATAGAGTAAATAAAAATGCACGTTTTTGATAGTGTTAACAACTCCTAGTTCCCAGTCTTACCCGGGAAATGGGTAAATAATAACATAATACAAAACAATATTTAATAAAAATTTGTGGTGGGCAAAAATCTATCGCGATTAATCACAGGCAAAATAAAAGTTTGTTTTGACATAATAAATGTGTGTCTACTGTGTATGTTTATTACGTACTGTATCTATAAATACACACATGCATGCATATATTTGAGACTATGTTTATTTATATTGAGATATAAAATGTATATGATGCAAATTAGTTATAAATGTAAATATCCATGTAACAAAATTGTTTTTCCAAAATCTTTTTTGTTTTATGTATGTGTTTGTATCACATACTGTATACATAATAAATATATATAACATACACACATAATGTAATATATATTATATATGTAATATAATATACACACATGTCAAAACAAACTTTTATTTTGGATGTGCTTAATGACTTTTGGATGTGCTTAAAGATTCTTAGTCTTAAGACTAAGTCTAAGACTTAAGTCTTAGCCCAGCACTAATAAAAATACACAAAAACAGATATTATAATAATAGAATATTATATCATAATAAAAAAACTATAATAATTACTAAAACTAAATTAAAACTATAAATAACAATGCAATTTATTATCTAAAATTATATAATAATAATAATAATGATAATAATAATGGATTTGACTAATAAAAAATGCTAAAATGTAATAATTCACTACTAAAACGATCCTCAACGCATCATGATGCCTCTTTTTTTATTAAAAATAAAATATATTTTTAATGATCACAATGTAGTAGTTATTCTTTACTTTTGTTGTTAAAAATAAAAATAAAGATGCAAATAAAAAACAGTAGAACAAACACAATGTATGAAGAAATATATATTATAATATAATATTAATGATACAGATAGCAGCAGATTTATGGCCTCAAGACCCAATGAACAGATCAAATATAATGATACACATCAGAGTCCCTCCAATTGCTTATTCATTAAAGCCAAAACGTACTGTGATATTATTATGAAACAATTTAAGCATTGTGCTTTATAACTCTTTTTAACACTAAATGTTTCATTTCGAAGAACATATGCAAATAAAGTTGCATATATTGCACATGATCTTTGGAAGGAAAGCACTTAAGCTGTGTCTGATATTTCGACTGAGTTTACTATTCATTTCCAAACTCAGGAAAGAGACGTTCACGGTAAAACTGCAGTCTGGATTGCGACCAGACAGCAATTTAAAGCTCTATTTGTCTTCTTGAACCGAGAACGATAGAAGGGCTTTTAAACGGAACGAAGAAAAACAGCTGCCAACTCTCCAATTGTTGAGAAAAATCATAAATCACGCTTCACTCACACCTCTATAAAAGCAGATCCGAATCATTGCGAATAGGAAAAGAGGAGGAACTCAATAGCCATTTCGCTTTGGCTGAAGAATAAAACCATGAATGTTCTCCACCGTTAGCCTGGGTTGAATTAGGAAATATCTCCTGAATAATTCAGATAGAGAGAAGGAGCCCACAGGACTGCAACGTTTTTGCCCACAGTGATCCCATCATTTCAAAGCTGTGAAATTTTACAGTTACCATTGCTTTCCGTGGCTTTAATGGCATCGGTTATATTACAGCCGTATATCACTGTAGATGATGTTGTATCTATCACAGCATAGAATATTAAAGCAAAGCACTGAGGCATAATTTCCTCCAGCAGATTGGAGTGATTGAAAACACAGGAAATGTTTTGAAGTTAGCCAGTTGAAACTTTTTGATGGGCAGACATATTTTCCTGCTTTTATCACCTTGTTTCACCTTAAAGGTCCAATGAAATGGCTTGGAGAGTGCACATTTTTTCTTATGTTGATTTTATTACAATAATATTCCAAAGATTTTTTTACTTAAAAATGTCAGTAGGCATCTAGTATTAGGTATTTCTACATTTTTAATGAAAAACTGAAAAAACAACTAAATATTTATATTTGCAGTATAATTATTAAATCAATCAATTATTAGATCAATTTAAGATATTAATGATAATAGTATATTTAATCTAATCAAACCATAATTTAAACCTACTTAATTAACATATATGTTGCATGTATACTTAATTATATAGTCAATTAAAA
The DNA here is from genome assembly GCA_903798115.1 of Danio jaintianensis. NCBI lineage: Eukaryota > Metazoa > Chordata > Actinopteri > Cypriniformes > Danionidae > Danio > Danio jaintianensis. The sequence continues at coordinate 11,628,601 of CAIGQV010019356.1, read as the reverse complement.
TAATAATAAAAACATTTTATTATAAACCATTTTTTTTATTTTGCATTAATACAGTGATTGCATATGAGTTACATATATTACAATTTATTTATAATAATTAGTACATATAGCTATAATATAGCTATTTTTTTATTACATAGTACATTATACACTGAAAATTTCTTGCTGCCTTACATTTTTTTGTTGAATCAAATGAATTTTTCTAGTCATCTCAACTTACAGCAATCAAACTGACTAAAAATATCAAGTTAAATGTTGTATAACTTAAAAAATGTAGTTCAAACCTGATAAACATATTAAAATAAGTTAAAGCAACATGAAAATATTTGTTGTATGGACTTTTGTCACTACATTTTTTACAGTGTATACAGTCAGAATTATTAGGCCCCCTGTTAAATTTTAATTCTTTTATATTTTTTCCCAATTTTTTCAACACATTTCTAAACATAATAGTTTTATTAACTAATTTCTAATAACTGATTTCTTTTATGGGTAAGCTAAATTGTCCGTAGTGTATGTGTGTGAATGGGAGTGTATGGGTGTTTCCCAGTGATGGGTTCCAGCTGGAAGAGCATCCGCTGTGTAAAACACATGCTGGATAATTTGGAGGTTCATTCCGCTGTGCGACCCCGATTAATAAAGGGACTAAGCCAAAAAGAAAATGAATGAATGGTTTGTTCTGTAGACTAAAAATAAAAAATAGACTTAAAAATATTGTTTAAGGGGGCTACAAATATTGACCTTAAAACGTTTTTTAAATTTTTACATTCTAGCTGAAATAAAACAAATAAGACTTTCTCCAGAAGAAACAATATTATAGGAAATACTGTGAATTTTTTTTTGCTCTGTTAAACATAATTCAGGAAATATAAAAAATAAATAAATAAAATAAATTTACAGGAGGGCAAACATTTTTGACTGTATCTGCACCATGTGTGTATGTTTATATGGAAAAAGTTCCGTATAATATTACTTAAATTATTTCTTTCTTTTCCCCTTGTCTGCATGACCTTCAGGTTTTTCTAAAGAGCGACCGTGTTGCTAAGATGGTCCAGACGGGAGGTTTATCCGCTCTGGACTGTCGTGAGGTGTTTAAGCGCCACATCGAGAAGCGTGTCCGGAGTCTGCCAGAGATCGATGGTCTGAGCAAGGAGACTGTGCTGAGCTCTTGGATGGCCAAGTTTGACACAATCTACCGTGGAGACGAGGACCCACGCAAAGCCCAGCAGCGCATGACAGCCAGCGCCGCATCCGAGCTCATCCTGAGCAAAGACCAGCTCTACGAGATGTTCCAGCAGATCCTGGGCATCAAGAAGTTTGAGCACCAGCTGCTCTACCAGGCTTGCCAGGTAGGTGGGGGACAGGCAGTAGACACAATTTGGCCATAAGACACTAGGAAAAGGAGTTTGGTTATGTAAAATAATAGGAAATATGCTGGTTGTACTAAGAGTAGGAGGATTGAGACTTGTACAGCACAGTAAAAAATGCTGGGTTCCACACAATCGATTTATGTTGAGACAACATGAAGGAATTAAGTTAGCTCATTAGTTTTTACAAATTTAAGTGTATTGAACATAAAACAATTAAGTTGTCCCTCCCAAAAATATTTGAATGAGTGGTTTCCGCTAATAATTGATCATTGTAAGCTAGAAAAAATGCTCTATTGCTTTTGATCTTTTGCTCAAAATATTAACAAAAATTAATTGAATGATTTCTTAGGAACAAAACATTTTTTAAATATATTCCCACTGATATATTTTTAGTATTTTTTAGTGTGTGTGTGTGTCTGTTAGGAGGAAGGTTTGAGTGGCCAAAAAATCTCCAAGAGTCACACACTTTAAAAAGTGATCAGTTACTTTACTTTAAAAAAGGGAGTAAACCTGTTGCCTTAAATGTAACAAGTTGATTTTACTTTAAAAAGTCAGTAAACCCATTGACTTAACTTTAATAATTATGCACATAGTTTGTTTACTTAATAATTATAAGGCAACCAGTTTGCTCTCTTTTTTTAAGTAAAGTCAACTAATGGCTTTTTACAGTGCAGCTAGAGAATTGATTAATTCAGTTTGGTCTTGAGGTCAGAAAGTATCCAAAACTACAACACGACATAACAAACATCACCACAAAGTGTATGAAAGGATATCAAGAGAAAAGCCTTTGCTCCAAAAAAAGAGTTCAGTTTTTCTGTAAATATTTGGAAGCAAAAGGTCAAAAAGTTAAACACCAAAGACATTTTTAAAACCTTCTTTGTATTAGTAGTGGGCACTGTATATAGAATTAATGTATTATTAATTTTCCTTTGTGTTACCTTATATAGAGTAAGTAGTAATAGCAATCCGTTGTTTTTAATGTTGGGGTTATGCATCCAGCACTGTTATGACGCTCCTTGTTGTTTTATTGACAAGTGTTGTGAATATCAAGAGCTCTGATTCAAGCCTTTGCGCTCGATCTACTTTGCATGCAAATGCATTTGTCATAATAACAGCACCTTCTGTTCTCATTCTAATGTTACGATAAGATCCCCATTGTAGTGAGATCTAAGTAAGGCAATCCCCCATGACTACTTCAAACAACAGAATATTTTTAGATCTAAAATAATATGTTCTTCTCAAGTGAAGGACGTGCTGGGCTTTATTGTCCTTGAGTTCATAATGAATCAAATTTCCCCTGCCTTACAGAACCTTCAGTGCTGGCACAGTCGTAATATATGTCTCAAAGCACAGAAACTGCTGTCAATGGGATAGAGAAAGTCACCTAGGAAAATTTGCACGTGTCCATGTTTTTACACACATCGCTTGACTGCAGAGAGTAAAACGACTAAATCTCATTGGTCCAATGTTATTCAGCATGGCCCTGTTTACACCTGATTTTGAAATATGTTTTTGTTTTTTCCACTTTTGACCACTTTCTGTTTAGTTTGTTGAAAACACATTTGACCATTTGACTAAGGTCGCTAGTTCCGTCGTTACAATTATAGTTCATTGATTTGGTGTTTCTAGATTCCGTCATTCCAACGAACATTCGCAAACTGCGTCGCAAATGTGTGTGGTTGCAACTACACCTCTGGAGCTGTAGTTAGAAGCAGAGTTCCTGGTTGTGTTCTATTCCGAGTTATATAATATAATTTGTGCAAAACAAAAATAATAATAATTGAATGCGGATTTTCTCTACAAAAGTTTTTACTCCGTGTCAATTGGAGCATCATTACAGACATTTACGGACGGATCTGCGACAGAGCAACTACAGTTTTGGGTAACACTTGTCACTACATCGTTCATTTCTCAAATGATGCATCATACTATGGTAGTTTAGCTGCAGGTTACGTCGTTGTTTGGGAAACGCATCCCAGATTGCTTATGTGGTGTACACACTTATGTGGTCACCAGCGTTCAAACCACACCAAAAGACCATCTACTCTCCACTTAAAATCTAAACATTTTAAATCTAAATATAACAGGCCAAACTGGAAGCACAAAAAAATGTACAAAGCAAATGTCCTCTTGCTCTTAAATCCCAGGAGGATTTGAACACAGCACAAGATCTGATCATCCAAAATACTTATAAATACCAGGTGTAAATAAGGTCTATGTGAGTGTTTTCATTCTTACTGAGGTAGTTATGCAGTTGTTAATAGTGTTTGTTTGATTAGATTTACCCAAATTGTATCCTTGCCTCTATTTTTTGGACAAACATTTAGTTCCACCCTAAACCTTCACCATTGGCTGAGCTAGAAGTGTACACATCAGCACAGCATTTACATTTCTTCAGTATAGCTTACTTATATTTCATCTGGGTTAGGATGTATCTACATATGTCACCTTAAGACAGCTTCTTTAAAAGGCGTTAAGCCAAAAGGTACAGCCATATCTAAAACACTTATTAAGCAAGCAGGTTTTAAAAAATCGCAGACTCTTATAGTGGTCATATTTTAGCTCTTTTTTTTCCTCAGCTATATTGAGAGAGATCTCATCTGAGCCTCCGCCATTAAATCTCCCTCTTCAAATGTGCTTTGAAGATGGCTAACCCACTTTTCATTTCGCCACTTTTCCTGCTTGCTCAGACTTCAGGGTGGAGAATTAGCATACAGTCTCCCCATGTTCGTCACTCAGGCAGCCGAAAAGCACAGCTAAAGTGACAGAAAATCAGTGTTAGTCCGTTTCGTCTTTAATGGATGTTATATCGCTCAGATGGGATGCTTTGGAGCATTTACTTAGAGACTTAGTTTATTTCCTTACTCAAATTAAAGATCCTCAGTTTGTAAATATGGCCAAATAGGCGTTCATTGAAAACACTTAAGGGATCTATAACACGCTGAAAAAATGCCTTCAGGGAAATGTGACGCTAAGAAATCGTTAATATACGAAGTGGTAAGCATGAATGGATGGACAAACAGCAGAATGGGGAGGAGGGGAGTTGAGCATGAAATCTCTTCAGTCCTGGCAGTGCTCGTGTCAGTGTAGTCAAAACATCACAGTGCTGGCAGGGGCAAAATTGCCGCATCTGCTGACAAATAAGCCCACAAGCAGCATTTTTTCACCATTTCTGTGTGACAAGCATACCTGCGAGCACTGTTCCTGTGACAAACAAACAATGTTTCGCCTCTGATTTTCTGCCAGTTTCATAGCCACTTTTTTCTATCGTCGAATGCAAATGGGACATAGACTTACAGAAATAGTTGAAAGTTCTGTCATCGTTTACTCAGGCTTGTATGCTTTTTCAAGCATGTGTGGTTTTCTTTGTTATGGTGAAAGAAAAGATTGTTAACATAGTGTTCTTGCCTCTCTTTTTTATACAGTGAAATTCAATCATGAACAGGGGCTGAAAGCAAACAAACGCATCACAAAATGACTCAAACCATAAAAATAACCAGTTAAAGGAGTAATTTTAGATGAAATATTCTGGTAACACTTTATTTTGATGGTCCATTTGAATATTAGTAGACTGTCTGCTTAATATCTGTTGATACTGCTCCTTCAACAGACATTTAAAGGACTATAAGAAACTTTGCAAGTACATGTCAACTTACACTAACCCTAACCCTAACCCCAACCTAACAGTCTACTTATAATCTAATGAGAATTAGTTGGCATGTAGATGCAATGTAACTTAAATTCAACAAACGGACCATCAGAATAAAGTGTGACCAATATTCTTTTAATTTCATTATATTCTTTTGTGACATAAGTAATATACATATTCAATACATATTAAAAAATATATATATTAAATCTTTTTTTAAATAAATATTAAAATATTGGTTAACTCAAAAATGGAAATGATATTATTAATTACTCGACCTAATGCTGTTCTAAATCTCTGAGACCTTGGTTCATCTTCCGAACACAAATTAAAATATTTTAGATGAAATCTGAACTCTTTCTCTCATCCTCCATAGGCAGCAAGGTTGGTCACCAGAAATACCAAACAAATCCTTAAAACATACCACATATGTCTTCAGTGATTTAATCGCAATATTATTGCTTTATTCAAAAATTTCTTCTCCTCAGTGTCAGTATAGGGCGCACGCTGTGTTTATGAGTACTGCACAGTGATGTATACAAGGGTTTTAGGTGTTTGGAACAGTTTTACTCTTTGGTACATTTCTCAGATCAGAATTGAAATTTGCAAAACAGTAAGTGCATTTCTCAAAACAATGCGTACAAATAGCAAAACAACATGGATTACCCAGTCTCTTGCTCAAAATCCTTAGTTCATCTCTCAAAATTAAATTTTTGTGTCAATGAACGTGTCAGTGCCTTCAGAATCAAAAGTCCTTGTGTTATTGTGTATGGGTAAGACAGTCAAATTACTTCACATTGTCAAAATAACAGTGTACTCTAGAGGGGTGTTCAGATGTAAACAACATAGGCTCATTCGGAAAACGTAGCCCTACGTTTCTGGAGATCGCGAATTATGTAGCCAGAAGTACGTATGGCTGCATTTCATTTTTAAAACGAATGATACGGGGCGGTATGACACCGTTCCTTTTCGCGCTTACCAGCTGACCGCTTACCTCCGTATGGACGGCTTTCCCACTGTTACCAGTTTGTCCAGTTAGCTCGCCATGTACGTCGATGGACTTGAGACGCAGAGAGGAGTTGACTACGACAGTGGGGTTCGAGTCTGGTGAGGAACGGTTCCAGAAAGCGGGAAAGACAAAAACTGCATCCAAAAAATAAAATAAACAAATAAATAACAGGGTGAGAATGTGGTAAAATCTGAAAACGTGGCAAAAATCAGGCGAGGGCTTTTCTTTTTCCTGATTGCTTTTTAAAATTGTCGGTTGGGTTTAGGGAAGTGGGTGTTTGGGGCAATCGGTGCTTTTGAAAATACTATTGGTTGGGTTTAGGGAAGGAGGAGGGTGGGTCAGTCGATCGGTCAGTCAGTCAGTCATACAGTCAGTCAACAGCGGCCTCTGTTGGATTTACGTGAGAACAGCAGGCACGAATGGCACTGGCGAGAGCGTACAAATCAGCCTCTGGTGGATTTGCGAAAACAAAAACTGCTAAAAAAATTTGCTCCTGGGACGTATTTGGCGGTCTCCAAAAATGTATATAGAGGTACGTTTTCAGAATGAGCCTGTGTTGGATGTAAACTATGGCAATTTTTTTTTGCTGTTTGTACTGTAATTTGTTGACAGATCATGTCATTGTGATACAGAAAGCAAAAGACAGCACTGCATAGCACAAAGAAAAAACACAACAAAAATAGAAATGTGAACATAGGACAATCTCCTTTCAGATGCACCTTCATTAGAAAAAGTCAAGATTCACCTGGGAGAAATGTACCAATTCAGGACAAATTTTGAAAAAAAAAGTCTAATTCAAATGCATTGAAAAATGCATTATAACAAAATATTATGACAACTTGTTCAGCACATGTAAAGACTTATGCCATGAACAAAACGATTAAATGTTGTGGGGGGTGAGACTATTCAACAGAGACCAAAATAATCAATTTTGATTGACATGACATAAGCAATTGATAATGTTGGAAACATCAGAGAGTTGGATGTACAAAAGCATTTGCAATTTGTTCAGAAGAATGAGAAACTGCGCAAGTGACACAATGATGCGAAGATTGAACAGGTAGTTTTGAGAATTTCAATTCTGATCTGAGAAATGTACTAAAGCCACTGAGAAAAACTGTAATAACATAATTTTCATTTTTAGGTGAACTAACCCTTTAAAATCTAAGACTAGACTTTTGAACATAGTGTACCTACCTTCTTCAATTATTAAAATTAATTGATAGAATAAGTGGAAACAAAAAGAAACTGTCTTAAAACTATAGCTTAAGGATTTTGGCTTGTAAGAGATTTTTTTGGCGTCCTCCAAAGCTTTCTGGTATAGATCGAGAACTCATGACACAGCTATAAGAGCTATTTTAAACCCACATTGAATAGATGCAGGCTCACATTTGGGATGACTCAGAGGCATGGGAGTCATATCATCCTATTAACAAGATCCACATTTTGTATGATCTAAAAGCTTCAGTAATCGCTTTGGGAGATCATCAATTAGGAGGTCAGTCCGATCTGAATTAAACCACCTCTGAAAAACTAATTTGGTGAAAGGTTACTCGGTTCCTTTTGATGACTTCATAAATGTTACATCTGAGCTGATTTTTGGGATTTCATTTAGGAGACAGCATCAAAAAATGTGAGATTGGAGACAGTAAACCAGAATCGATTGGGCCTCTCCAGATGAAAGTAAGCATATTTTATATATGTAGAGTAACTGAAAAGCCTCTATTGCTCTTTCCCTTTATCGTCAGGAAGGACTGTGTTGTGTGGGTCGCAAGGCCGTGTGTAGTAGGCGTTTTCTCTTGGCTGCCAAAAGATGCTTCATGCACCACCTGCAGTGTATTTAATGAAAGCACAATCACACATAATTGGCAAAAATTGTCTGGCGCCCTGTGCATTCAGCTGGAGCAACTGCGCTGTTGACTGCCCTGTACATACATACACACACACCTAGCATTGCAAATAAAAACAAACTTCATGACCCAAATTTCATTTTTCTAACCTTCAGAGCAGAAGTTCACCCAGAAATGAAAATTATGTCATCAGTTACTGCCATCATTTACTCATCATCATTTGAACACACAAGAAGATATTTTTTGAAACCTGTAACCATTGACACCCATAGTAGGAAAAACAAATACTATGGAAGTCAATGGTTATAGGTTTTCCAACACTGTAAAAATTGCTGTAAAATTTACAGTATTACCTGCAATTTGTCACGGTTGCTTGTTCACAAAGGCACGAAACACGGAATTTAGCAAACACGAAGATTTATTAATAAACACTCACTGGAAACTGGAGACACTGGAAGACAGAGACACAGGAACATGGACAATAGGTGGTGGCAATACAATACTCGACTAAGACAGACTAAAGGGTATATAGACACACACGCTAATGGGACACAGGAGGGGAACACAGGTGAAAACAATCAATTAGAAACAGCGGGAAACAGAACAAAGGAGCACATGACGAAAACAGAACAAACACCTGACATTACCCCCCCCCCCTTTGAAGGCGCGTCCTTGCGCCTTTAACATCATAAAAGGGAGGATGGGAGGGGGCCAGGGAGGAGTCTTAGGAGGGAGGAACCAGGAAGGGAGCTGGAGCAGGAAGACCCAGGACACAGTCAGAAGGACTGTCCAGGGCGGAGTCGAGGAAGGGAGGATGGGAGGGGGACAGGGAGGAGTCTTAGGAGGGAGGAACCAGGAAGGGAGCTGGAGCAGGAAGACCCAGGACACAGCCAGAAGGACGGCCCAGGGCGGAGTCGAGGAAGGGAGGAGCCATGGAGGAGGAGTGGCCGCCGACTCCAGGGGGCCGACCGAGGGAGACGCCGCTGATGGTGGTGGAGCCCAAGGAGGAGACGGAGAGCCGTAGGGTGAAGGTGACGCCGAGGTCCCAGAGGGCCGGGGTGGAGCAGACGGCTCACCCGAGCGAGGCAACGGTGGGGGTCCGGAAGCCCGCGGCGGAGCCAGAGCGACAGAGGACCAAGGCGTAGCTGGAGGGAAGGAGGAGCTCGACGTAGCTGGCCGGACGGAGTGACGAGGCGCAGCCAGAGGAGTGGAGTCCAGAGGCATAGGAAGGGCGACAACTGACCAAGGCGGAGCCGGAGGGACGAGGGAGCCTGGTGGAGCTGGTGGACTGACGGTCCACGGCGGAGACGAGGGAGGAGGGAGCCAAGGGTCGAAGGGCCGAGGTGGAGTCTGTAGCTCGGAGGCTGGAGGAGCTGACGCTGGGTGACACCCTCCAGAGGGCGATGCTGGCAGGCAGCACCTCCGAGCGAGCTCCACCTCTGGAGCTTGAGGGCGAGCTGGGGGGTTAGCTGACTGCAGCAGCGCTGGAGCTGGCTGACTGGCTGCAGTCATAGGTATGAGCAGAGGCGAAGAGGGTGGGATGGGTGGGAAGTCACTCATGACTCTGGAGCTTGGGGCATCGGGAATTAAAAGACTGTGTGGAAACAGTTGACTTGGAGAAGAGTCTTTGCTGTCTGGGAACAGCGGAAGGGGCTTGACTTCGCTCCAGAAGTCGATGAGTAACTTCCCAGTGTCCAGCGGTCGCTCACCGTTAGCAGTGGGAGGGTGGATGGGACCCTCGCTCGGTCCCTCTATCTCCACCAGGACTCCCACCTTGGGTGATGTTGCCGGCTCTCGCACCTGGTCAGACGGATCCTTGAGCTCCTCCTCCACGGTGGTATTTGGCTCTGTCGCTCTTGTTGGCGATGGCTCGCGCACCGCGGGTGGCTCTCCGTCTGCGGTGGGCTCTGGCAAACGTTCCCTGCAGATCGGTGGTGTTGGGCTGGTCACTGGGTCGGGAGTGGCACTGGCGAGCTCTTCCTCTGCACAGACGGTGAATGTCGATCCATTCCTCGCCAGTGTCCGCTCCACATAGGCGGCAAAATCGCCCCGAGGACCATCTTCGGACAACCGTGCTCTGCAAGCGGGATTAAGGCTGGTCTTGAAAAACCCGCAGAGCACGTTGTCCGGATAGCTGGTGGAATTTGCTATAGATAAGTACAAACTCGTATGGTCCTCGAGGCTGCTTTCCCCCTGCTCCAGCAGGAGGAGAAGGAATTCGGGGCTGTAGATGGGGTCCATGGGAACACGGGGGAGAGGAAAAGAAAACACTGGGGCAAAAAGACTATAAAAATAAAACGGGGGAAAACATGCCGCACTTTTTTTTTTTTGGGGTCGAGTATTCTGTCACGGTTGCTTGTTCACAAAGGCACGAAACACGGAATTTAGCAAACACGAAGATTTATTAATAAACACTCACTGGAAACTGGAGACACTGGAAGACAGAGACACAGGAACATGGACAATAGGTGGTGGCAATACAATACTCGACTAAGACGGAGACAGACTAAAGGGTATATATACACACACGCTAATGGGACACAGGAGGGGAACACAGGTGAAAACAATCAATTAGAAACAGCGGGAAACAGAACAAAGGAGCACATGACGAAAACAGAACAAACACCTGACACAATTTTGGTTGCCAGTAATACTGAAAAATATACAAGTGTACTGTAAATTAACAGTTACAATTAAGTTGTAGTTTTACAGCACAATTGTAATTGTTAATGATGATGATGATTATGATGATGATGTAGATTTTACAGTATTACACGCAACCAAAATAGCCAGTAATACTGTAAAATTTACAGCATTTTTTACAGTGAACATACTGTGTAAGTAAGTATTTTCCAAATGCCCCTTACGTTAATCACACCTTTAATTAGAATTATTGTTTTACACAAAGATCTCTCTCGGTTTGCCTGTAGTAGCCACACCCCAAAATCTTGCTATTGGTTGAGCTGGAAGTGTTTGATTGATTTGATCGGACGGCTCTTTCAGTAATGGTGCCTGAAGAATCATTGTTTACAATTTTAGGGTAGATAAACTTTCATGTAATCCATCAGTCATGGTTCCACAGCGGCTAAACACCCTGTTTAAGCCTGCCTGTACTACCCACATCCCTAACACTTGTTATTGGTCAAGCTGGAATTGACTGACAGATTTTAATCGACCATTCTCAATGTTTTAATGGTGCCCAATGTTTACACTTTTGGCAGAGATAAATCCATGAATGGCATACTTATTGTCGTCAATAAACTGGGTTGACAGTTTATTTTGACATGAAAAAAAGTCTTGCATCACCTTTATAGTTTATACACGTTTATACATCGAAATGATGCTAGCCCTGCTTTTTAATACTGTATTTTCTAATGGAATGGCAGCCACACAAATGATGCTTAAATATACAGACATATTTAGAGCCACTATGTGTTCATATTTATTTTAGCAGCAAGTTTGGCTAACCATTTGAATGCAGAGACGCATCTAAAAGAGAGCATTAATAGCAGCCATTTGTGCATTAATAAACAGAAACCTTTTACAGGAGAACTGTCAAAAAAGGATGGATGAGTATGAGCGTATGATTGCTTTCTGATTATTTCACCACGCAATGGTTAATGAACCATAGCGGGCAGTTGTGGCAGGAGTGTTTCGACAAATAATGTTTGCAAACAAAGCAGTGGAGACAGCGTATTTAATATTTGCCGCTGCCATAGCGACTGAAAGCAAAGTCAACACATCTTGATCTAATCCAACATTTTAAAAAGTCATAGAGATAAGGTGAAACTGCATTTCAGGGACATGTTGGGACTCAGATATCAGGTTTTTTTTTGCATTGCTTCTAAATATTACTTCCTGAATCACTGCTAAGACAAGTTAAATCTCTCTGAGATAATAGAAAGCAGTGAATGTGCTGTGTGCTGTAGTTAGTGCCAGCTCATAAAGCTCTCCATTCATGCTCATCTCCCCGCAGATACCAAAAGATTCTCTCTGTGATGCTCAGCTCTGCTGCTCTCATTCAATTACTGAATAAATTCATTCAGCCTTTCTTGTTTTCCCCCTTACTTTTGCCTGTTCTTTGATGTTTAGGGGACATGTATGTCTTTGAAATGTTGATGGAGCAGACGTAAAGAATTTTCTGAAGTTTGGATAGATGAATGGGTGGGTGGGATGATTGATGGATGTATGGATGGATATGTGGTTGGATGGGTTTATGGATGGATGGATGGATATATGGGTGGATGTGTTTGTGGATAGATGGATGGATGGATGGATGGATGGATGGATGGATGGATGGATGGATGGATGGATGGATATCTGGGTGGATGTCTTCATGAATGGATGGATATGTGGGTGAGTGGGTGGGTGGATGGATGGATGGATATGTGAATGATTGGGTGGGATGATGGATGGATGGATATCTGGGTGGATGTCTTTATGGATGGATGGATATGTGGGGGGTGGGTGGTTGGATGGATGGATATGTGAATGGGTGGGTGGGATGATGGATGGATGGATGGATATGTGGGTGGATGTTTATGGATGGATGGATGGATATGTGAATGGGTGGGTGGGATGATGGATGGATGGATGGATATGTGGGTGGATGTTTATGGATGGATGGATATGTGAATGGGTGGGTGGGATGATGGATGGATGGATGGATATGTGGGTGGATGTTTATGGATGGATAGATGGATATGTGAATGGGTGGGTGGGATGATGGATGGATGGATGGATGGATGGATAGATATGTGGGAGGATGTTTATGGATGGATGGATATGTGAATGGGTGGCTGGGTGGAATGATGGATGGATATGTGAATGGGGATGGATGGATGGATAGATGGTTGGATGGATGGATGGTTAGATAGATAGATAGATAGATAGATAGATAGATAGATAGATAGATAG
>CAIGQV010019356.1:11567408-11607230 GCA_903798115.1 Danio jaintianensis | reverse complement strand
ATATATATATATATATATAGTACAGTAACTATAGATTCTGTCAGTGGCACAAATCAACAGTGGCATTATGTATACAACAAAGTAAATTAATTCCTGGTAGTTATCATTAAGGCTGATAAGCAAATCTATGTCAGTTAAAGTGTAAAAATATGATTTGTTTTGACATTTTTGTCCTCTGTGGACCACGTGTACCTTTTTAAATCAACACACAAGGGTTAAAGTTCATTCTACTAGGCTGTTTTTAGCTTGAGAGGGCGAGAGAGAGAGACGTTTGAGGACCAGAGGTGTTCTGATCAATAATTTAAATAAAAGCTTTTAGCGGAGCACAATGCAGCTGCGCATTCTGCTCTGTGAAACGTGCGGGCTTCCTCTTTCCCCTGGCATCATGGTGCAGTTGTTTATGTGGTTCCAGGTTGCAAATGCGCACACAGAGGATTCGTGTATTTTCTGAGCCATGTTTAATGAGAACAGAGCCCCTGGAGAGCAGGCCAGAAGATAGACAGGGCTCTGGGGACGAGGACTCAATTCTGACTTTCCCACTCAATCCACACTGACTGTCACCATGGCAAAGGGTTTTTCAATTAATCGTTTTTTAAAATAGCGGTCGATTCCGTATTGATCCACAAATGGCTGTATGGGTGTTTCCCAGTGATGGGTTACAGCTAGAAGGGCATTCGCTGCGTAAAACATATGCTGCATAAGTTGGAGGTTCATTCCGCTGTGGCGATCCCAGATAAATAAAGAGACTAAGCTGAAAAGAAAATGAATGATGAATGCATTTATTATTATTATAGTGAGTCTGACATCTTCCAGGCTTTATTAAAAATGATCAAACATAAACATACATTATAAAAGACCCAACGACATATGCCAGTTAGGTGCTTTTATTTATTTATTTATTTATTTATTTATTTATTTATTTATGTGAACTTGTAACAAAAATGGGCAGCACGGTGGCGCAGTGGTTAGCATCATCGCCTCACAGCAAGAAAGTCGCGGGTTCAAGTCCCAGCTGGGCCAGATGGCATTTCTGTGTGGAGTTTGCATGTTCTCCCCGTGTTTGCGTGGGTTTCCCCCGGGTGCTCTGGTTTCCCCCACAGTCCAAAGTGCTAAAGGTGAATTAAGTAAACTAAATTGAACTAAACTAAATTCATGATGCTTTTGTGTCCATCATTATGAGTACAATTTGATCAAATGAAGTGGCATTTTCTGTCTGCAGATGAGGATGAGGTTATAAGATATCACAGCATCTGAAATACACAAATGAGTTTTTTGTATGGCTCTTCAATTGTTTTAGGAAAAACAAGTATGTTTATGAAAGCCCAGAGTATCAGAAAATGAACAGTATGTAATACATTTTCTGTGTTAAAAAGAAAAAGTCAATTCATGGGATAGCTTTTATGTTTTTGTGAATGTTTGTGAATAAACTCCAGTAATAATTTGGGGAAAAAAAGATATTGATATGGATATTGAATTGTTGAAAAGAGGCGTTCTTAACTAAACAGAGCTGTTCAAACACATTGTATTAAGCTAAAAACAAGATTGTTTGGAAACAAGTTACATTTTAAAATGTACAGTATAGATATATATTAAGAAAGAATTACTTTACCTGTTGAAAGAGTGTTGACAGTCTGGTGCTTTGTTAGTTACAGATTACAGAAAAAGGCGGGAAATTAAAAACCCTGAACACACATAAAAGGACCATTTCAGCATAAAACAGTTTGCCAGACTGATGCGGTTCTTAATAGAACTGGTAATATGTGCAACGAACCATCTTATTTTCAAACGTAGAACTGGGTGATGTATCATAATGTCAGTCGACAGATTTTCTATATAGTTTATCTGTAAAAATATCCTTGCAGTGCAGTACATGCTTATATATATTAGAGCAGCAAAGAAACATGAAAGATTGTGAAGAAAGAGCAGGACATGCTTGATGAGTCATTAATCATGAAAGATGTGTAGCATGAAAGAGACTGACAGATGCCTTTCTGTGGCGCAAACACCCGAAGCATTGTGTAGAAAAAGACAAGAGCTCACTTCACTGCACTTTTGTGGTTTATTGCAACTTAACGTGTCAAATACACGCTTAGGTGTTGAAATGCCAATCTTGCTGAGTATTCATGTAACAGTCAGTTAAGTCTAAAGCCAAAGCAGTTCACAGACATTTTCTGTGTATGAGGTCTTAAAGGGAAAGAAGCATTTTGAAACTCTGTAAATAACTGTTTACGCCGTTAATCAAAGAGCAACAAAAAAGCAACAGATTCACTTCTCTTAAAGTTTTTATTGCTTTATTATTATATGTAGAATTTATTCAACCTATTTAGAATTAATGCATATTTACACTGTAAAAAAATGCTGGGTTCCACACAGTTCCTTCGTGTTTTCCCAACACAATTCAATTAAGTTAGCTTAATTGTTTTTGCAAATTTAAGTGGATTGAACATAAACAATTAAGTTGTCCCCCAAAAACCTTAAGAAATGTGTGGGTTCAACTCATTAAGTAAGTCGTTTGAACAAGCAGCACAAGTTCTTTTTTGAGTGTATACATGTGTCTGTCTGTCTGTCTGTCTGTCTGTCTGTCTATGTACAATTGGGCTACTCTCTTTGACTTAAAAACGTTTTATATATTTTATATTCCCATGCAGCCACAAAAATATAAACTTCATGATCTTCAAGGTCAAAAATGTGCCCATTGAAACCCTTTAAAACAGCATTATTTCATCCCTGTGCCATTTAAGCAAAAGGTCATACAATATTTGTTAACAGCCTTCCATTTGGTTGGCAAGATTTGAGAATTAAAAAAAATGTAACAATTTTGGCATTTTTTCCTGCCTTTTCTGCTTTTGAGCACCAAAGGCCAAAAAATTTTTCAGGGAAAGAGGGTTACATCCTAAGGCGAGACATTCCCTATCAGTCGTTCATTAAAAATAATGTCACAACAGCATCAGTTGAATCTGAATCTGCAACGTGTTTGGGGTCAACTATGCCAAGCGGATAGCGTGAGCACACAAGCATGCAGCTATTCAACATCCCAGGCCCTAATTAACAGAATATGGGAATTTTAGAATTTAGGGGTGACATAACCGGGGGTCCTAGGCTAGAGATTTTTAGATATGACAGTACAGTAGGAAAGAGTTCCAGTCCAGAGGTGAAGGAGACTGCAGAAGCCACTCGTTACCTAAATGGGGAGACCTTATGACACTACGCGGGTTAGTGCTATCCAGGGGGAGCACTACACATGTGTAAGATGGTTAGCTGTTAGCTGGTGGGGAAGACATGATCTCGCCTACAGAGGGGAAACTCACCGTGGCTGATTTATCTCTATGGGGTTGCCAGCTCCAGAGGGAAATGCTCTTAGCAGGTGCTGATCTCCAGAAGTTGGACTGTGGATGAAAAAAAAAGCCATTTTCTGCATTTGAGCATGGAATGCCAAATAAATGTAAATTATGAAATTACAAGTACAGTCACAATTATTAAGCTTCCTGTGAATTTTTTTAATATCTTTTAAAAATATTTCACAAATGATGTTTAACAGAGCAAGGAAATTTTCACAGTATTTTCTATAATATTTTTTCTTCTTGAGAAAGTCTTATTTGTTTTATTTTGGTTGCAATAAAAGCAGTTAGTAATATTTTAAAAAACATTTTAAGGTCAATATTAGTAGCCATCTTAAGCAATTTTTTGGATTGTCTACTGAACAAACCATCATTATACAATGACTTGCCTAATTACCCTAACTTGCCTAGTTGACCTAATTAACCAATTAAGCCTTTAAATTGCACTTTAAGCTGAATACTAGTACCTTCAAAAATATCTAGCAAAATATTATGTACTGTCATCATGGAAAAGATAAAAAACAGAATTAGAAATTATCAGTTATTAGAAATAAGTTATTAAAACTATTATGTTTAGAAATGTGTTGAAAAAAACTTTAATTAGAAATTGGGGGAAAAAAATACACGGGGCTAATAATTCTGGAGGGCTAATAACTCTGACTTCAACTGTATGTGTCTGATAATTTTCAGAAATGTAAAATTTAGTTTTGTTATAAAATATAAATTCGAATCAAATCAAAACGAGAGCTTGTGTATCAGAACTGACACATTTTGCCATTAATTGTAGTAATCCAGGGAGATTTTTGTATGCACAGAGAGTCTGACATGATCCAGTCTGTAGAGAAAGACAAGAAGATTCAGAGCCATCTGAGAAAGACTAAATCTACTTCAGAAAACCTGCCTGCACAGCTACCTGAAAAATAAGTTTAACTAGGACAAAAACAGTTTTGTTTATATCCAATGGTGATTTTATTTAGCTATTAAAACTTCATTCATTTTTCAAAGCATTTCTTCACTTTACTGCAGTTCCTAAAACTTTTGACAGTATTAGAGCTTTTCAGATTTCTAGAAGTGTCTTGTAGATGTTACCAAATATTAGTGAAAATCCTAGTGACCTAGACTTTATGCACAGGATTGCATTGCTGTGGCCCCTGGACTGAGTGTTTGGACAGAAGCGTCAGAGTGACACAGATGGGACGTGACAGCTCTGATGTCATAACACACAAACAGACAGTGACACTCGCTCACCCACACATGCAGCAGAGTCATCAGACCTGAAGAGATGATTTCCTATTGCAGAGCATCAGATTTGCCTCTCTGTGGGGGTTTTCCATCTTCCCCAGGGTCCTCGGGGATGTGATAGTGTTTATACTTTACAGGAGGATTTATGGCCGTATATTTATGTATGAGTGGATGTGTATTTGATCTGTGTTACAGATGGAATATATTTGATTTTTTTTTATTGATGCAGACTGTGGGTTACAGTATTCTGGGGGATTCGAGGTCAAAAAGATGGTCTTTGATGTTGTGGTTGAGGTTGTTTCGATCTTTTTTGTTTCCATTAAAGCTAGATTTTTATTTGAGTTTTGGTTTTAGTCTTACATTTTTAACAAACATATTTCAGTTGTTTTTTTGAGGACAAAAACGTCCTGGTTACGTCCGTAAACCACGTTCTCCGAATAAGGGAACGGAGACGTGCGTCTGGAACAGACTATGGGAGTACGTCAGACGACCAATCACTCTGAAGAGTAAGAAAACGGGCCAATGAAATGCCAAATTGAATTGGCAGAGCTCTGCTCCACAGCTGGCAGCAATGAGCCATCAGCGCTATATAAGCTGCACGCTGCGGAGTGAGCCTCAGAATTTGCCTGCTGAAGAGCCGATCACTCAGCTAATCAGCTATAGACTCAGCTGCTGTGGCAGTGGAGATGCACGTCTCCGTTCCCTTATTCGGGGAACGTGGGTTACGGACGTAACCAGGACGTTCCCCTTCATACGGGAACTTCAACGTGCGTCTGGAACAGACTATGGGAGACTGTATGGAAAACGCCACAGCAGCTAAGCCCGTCACGCTCCTGATGTGAAGTTTGCCAAGCATAGCGTGGGCGCACAAGCATCACCAAGAGCGCAACCTTCCAACGTCCCCCAGGCCCTTCATTACCATTACATGGGAATAATTACAATTTAGATCGGGGGTCGTAAATGTGCTTTTACCTAGCTAATATAATCTAGGGATTTTAGAAATACGACAGTACGTTGGGAAAGCGTGCCAGTCCCCGAAGGGGGAGGATGCTGCGGAGGCCACCTGCTACCCAAGAGGGGAGACTTGATGGCAATAATCGGGGACCACGCATAGCCACGCATAGCTGGCACCGAACCTCAGCATGTGGGTAGACCAAGAGTGGGCATACCAGACATCACACTGAGCCAGGCACCCGGCTCCTCCGCTGAGTCGGGTGCTGGGGGCCTCGGAGGAATTCTCTAGGGTTCGCCAAGCGGGAAACTTACTAGCAGAATAGAAAAGGCGCACGTATCTCCGGGTTAGGGAGCATGGCGCAGCAAGCGTTTTTGACACCGAGTTTAATTTCGTCCCAATTGACCGGAGTGACCCAGTAATTGGGAGGAAACCGACTCCATTCGAGGATTATAAAATCTCGTGAATGTGTTAGGTGTCGCCCAGTCCGCAGCTCTGCATAATCTGTTAAGAGGCGCTGCGTACTCACGCCGAAAAGGAGGCACCGCTTTTTTTTTAAAGTGTGCTCTCTCTCCCGGGGGACACAGCTTGCCCTGGCATATAAGGCGAGGGCAATGGCATAACTATAAAATGGACCAACCTCTGCTTTGATACGGCACTTCCCTTCTGCCGTACATAACAGAAAAGAGCTACTTAAAGACGTATGCTCTACGTGTCACATTAAGCACAGTGCGCGGACATACAATAAAAGGGCTGGGTCTGCCTCCTCCGCAGACAGCGCTTGCAGGCTCACTACCACTTTTAATATAAAAAAGGGGTGGTAGGAACCTTGGCACAAGCTTAACCGGGGTCTCAGGTAAACGTGAGAGTAGGCCGGTCAATATTCCTGGCACGATTCGCTGACCGAAAATGCCACCGGAATCCTAACCCTCCTGACTGATACCAACTCGACCAGCAGAGCTGCCTTCATGGACAGAAAACTTATAGATACTGAGTCGAGTGGCTCAACGGACCTAATCATAACCGCTGGGGCTAGAGAGATCCCGAGAGGGCAAGAGAGGGGGCGGGGATGGAATTAACCATCTCGCGCCACGCACCTCTGAAGAACCGGCTGATAAGGTTATGCTTTCCCAGCGCGCTACCATCCGCCGCCACAGAGTGCGGGGATGGCAGCATGCCAAACCTTCAGTCTGGAGGGTGACAGCCTGCACTCCAGTTATCCTAAAGGAAGAAAACACAACACTAATCTGGCATGTACGGAGTTCTTCAGAGAGAAGAGCTCCACACAACGAATAGACTCCACTACAGGACATAGGCTTGCCTATACAGGGTGCTCTAGCCTGAGTGACGGTGTTAACCATCTACTGATAGGTCACCTAAGTCTACCGCGCTCTGTCTAGAAACCCTCAATGAGGGCCAGAGGGTGCCCGTCCCAGAAAAAGGAGTACTTCTTCCGGGGAATTCGTCAGGGAGGGCCATCACGAGGAGTGTGAGTCTGGAAACTCGGGTCCGGTTGGGCCAAGGAGGCGCAACGAGCGAGACCCGCACCTCGTCTCCCCGACCTTGCACAGAGTCTGCGCGCGCAGGCTCACTGGGGAAAACACATATTGCGTAATCCCGGGGCCAGCTGAGAGCCAGCACATCCGTGCAGAGCAGGGAAAGCAGCTGGCGAAGGGCCGCTCGGGAGAAGCGGCAGGATGTCCTGGGCCTCTCTGAAGCGTGCCCATAACAGCTGGACTGCAGGGTGGAGTCTCCATTCTCCCAGAAACGTAACTGTCGTGAGAGCATGTAAGCTGGCACGGTAGAGCTCGTATGGGATATGAATTGCGCGCAGTTATTAAGCCGCATGACTCCGGAGGAGCAGATGGCGTGCGAGCTGAGACATGCGGCGGTAGCGCACATCAGCCAAACGGCTGACGTGCGCTATCGCAGCTATGCTGGCCGTCCTAACCAACACATGTGCCCCCTCCCGTACCGGTAGGAACCGGCTGAGAGCGAGAAACACTGCCAACAACTCCAGGCAATTGAATGCCAACGCAACCGAAGTCCGATTTACAAACCTGCGGCTGCATGCTCGATATACACAGCCCACCAGCCCGTACTGGAAGCATCCGTCAGAATGACAGCATTACTGGACACTTGTTCTAAGGGCACCCAGGCCCGTAGAAGGCAAGGTCCATCCAGGGGCTGAAGGTGCGGAGACACAGCGTAGTGATGGACACCCGGTGCGTCTCCCTGCGCCATGACCATCTGGGGACCCGATCGCGAAGCCAGCGCTGAAGTGGTCTCATATGAACAATTGAGCGGCGTGATAGCGGCTACCAATGTCATATGCCCCAGGAGCCTCTGAAAAACTTCAGTGAAACCACTATAACTGCCGAATTAAACGGACAGGGCAGCAACAGCCCAGCGCGCTAAAAGCGCACGTGATGGAGACCGGGTCCAGCTCCAACCCGAGATGAGAGAAGCTCTGCCCGGGGGAGAGCTTGCTCATTCTCGGTTGACCTGAAACCCCAACAGGCCGAGGTGCCAGAGCACCAGGTCCCTATGCATAATCGACTAATTGAAGGTCTGAAAAAAAAATAATAACCCAGTCAAAGAATAATCAAAAATGCAGATGCGCGTGCGTCGAAGAAACACAGGGCATCCTCCACGCATGGAACAGGGAGAGCCCGAAGGGGAGGACCATTTACTGCCATGCTCGGGCCCCGTCGCACTTTAGGAGGGAGAGAGCGAGACATGGAGTGAGCGTCCTTCAGGTCTATAGCTGCAACCAATCCCGCGGACGGACGCACTGGGGAATGCGTTTCTGCATGAGCACCCTGATCAGCATCCTGAACGGATGACAGATCAAAACGCGCAGATAGGATTGGTATAACCCACCGCTCTTCTTCGGCACGATGAAGTACGGGCTGTAAAACCCACATTTCATCTCGGCTGGAGGGACCTGCTCGATTGCATCCTTCGCCAGGAGGACAGCAATCTTCTCTCGCAAGACAGGGGCGCTCTCAGGGGAACCCTCGTAGTATGAACACCCGTGAACCTGGGAGGGCGGATAGCGAATTGAATCGCATAGCCGAGTCTGATCGTCCGCATGAGCCACCGCGACGGGCTGGGCAGCGCTAACCAGGCTGGCAGAGCTAATGGCACCATCGGACTAATCAATGACATGCCAACGGAGGGGCAGCTCGGGAGGGGAGTGCTCACCCCGGGAAGCAGAGCGGCCCGAGGAAGAGCTGAAAATAAGAGAGAGTCTCTTACCTTCCTCCCAGGATCCCGCGGAGAGGCTGGAGGTGCGAGAAAGGAGATCATCCTCTGGCGCCCTCAAAGCCTGTGGCGAAGTGCACCAAAGCTGAGAGCTGGAAGGCAGTGCGTCCCATACTGGCAGCAATTGGGCTTCCACACCCAGAGGGAGGAAAAGCCGCTCTTTTCGGATCGCTACATTCGTTCGCGGGGGAGCCCCAGCCCTCCACCGGGGAAAGAACGGTTCTCCTCCTCTCTAAGTGGCCCGCCTTAGGTTCGCTTCGCGGTCTGATTATGATAGTGGCCATCATCCTCCCCAGGGCACGGCCGGCCGACTTGAAGGTCATGAGAGCATAGTCGACCACCGTGCGTTGCTTACGCATAAGCCTGGGGAAGAACCGCCCCTGTGCAGCACAGCAGGTGCCGTGGTGCAGGGCAGAAGCGGCATGGCCCGCAACGGTGTGGGCTCCGGCCATTTGAGACACAGAAAACCCACCCGCCTTGGACGGGGGTCTCAGCTTACCCCTCCAGGTGGCGGACAACCACCTGAGGAATAGCTTCGTACCCACTGGCCGCCTCGCCATCAGGGGAGGTGAAGGCGGAAGCGCACGAGGACCGGGCAGAGAAAAAACGCCCTCTATGCCAGCGTGAGAGCATGAGCTGTCCGCGAGCACCGCATCGACATGCTGGACCCCCAGACATCTGATGCGATACCCGTGCCCATCATCCGGAGATAGGAACCACCGCATCCAGAAACGCACAGTCAGAACAGCGTCTTGAAAAAGACATGTTGATTGACTGTGTTGCTCTCTTAGGGAATCTGCTCTTTTAATGGAAACTGCTCTTTTGTGCACACCAGCGAAACGCCCAGGGGACAGGAAGCCCAGATCAACTGCCGCTGTCGCGTCATCTCCCGCACTGGTGAGTATACTGGTTTCAGTTTTGAAATCAGGTTGGCAGATAGAGTGTCTTCAGTCTCTGTGAGAGGCTCTGAAGTAATTAAATTCTGAGGCTCACTCCGCAGCGTGCAGCTTATATAGCGCTGATGGCTCATTGCTGCCAGCTGTGGAGCAGAGCTCTGCCAATTCAATTTGGCATTTCATTGGCCCGTTTTCTTACTCTTCAGAGTGATTGGTCGTCTGACGTACTCCCATAGTCTGTTCCAGACGCATGTTGAAGTTCCCATATGAAGGGGAACATTGAATTCTGTATTATTTGCATATCAGTTGGGGAAAATGCAATATATGCAATTTGTATGTTTTCAGTAATGTTTTGGTAATTAGCTTTTTTGTTTATTTGTATTTTCATTTTTTATTTGAGATTAATTTTTAATGACAGATCTATCAGAGTGACTTCTTTTTTTAATAAAAATGTTATAAATCACAAACATTTTTATCACCTAAAATAATATGAAACAATTGTATTTTTGTGTTCAGAATGAATGTGAGTGCTTGTAACCCCAGTTATGTCACATATGTGATGCAGGGACGTTTTTATAGGGGTCAGAACTGATTCTCTGTAAAGACTATACAGTATACTGTAGGTTGGTGTTAGAGCTTTGCTGACGGAAACCAATATAACTTGGTGTCTGTCTTTTTTGTGTTTGCAGTTGGATAATCTGGACGAGCAGGCCGCTCAGATCAGGAGAGAGTTGGACGGCCGTCTGCAGATGGCTGATCAGATTGCCCGGGTAAGTCTCATCATTTGATCACTTACATGTGGACAGAGATGCTCCGGAGGTGCTGGAAACACAACTGGCATCCGTTCCTTTGCGTCTCTGCCAATTCAGTTCATGCACCCAACATTTATGTCATAATTCAAACCGGCTGACCGGGATTTAGTTGAATAGGACTTCTTTCATAATCAATGTCTTTTGGGTAATTTTCCCAAAAATTATTATAGTTTTTTTTGTATTCAGTTCAGTCCAGCATTTTAACATACAAGCTGCTGGTAATTATTTAAACAAAATCTCGCGTGGATGTGGATCTTGCATGTGTACTTCAGAATTTTGCTGAAAGTAGTAGGTCACCCGGGTAGTTTTTGGATACTGTTTTTTTAATACTATGAATTCGGACATACTACTCGGTTCACATGCTGTTTTTAATGTACTATATAGTATTTATATAGTAGTATATAGTAGTCCCTTTATTAATCTGGGGTCGCCGCTGCGGAATGAACCGCCAACCTATCCAGCTTATGTTTCACGCAACGGATGCCCTTCCAGCTGCAACCCATCACTGGGAAACATCCATACATAGCCATTCACACACATACACTATGGACAATTTAGCCTACCCAATTCACCTATACCACATGTCTTTGGACTTGTGGGGGAAACCGGAGCACCCGGAGGAAACCCACGCCAACACGGGGAGAACATGCAAACTCCACACAGAAACGCCAACTGACCCAGCCGAGGCTCGAACCAGCGACCTTCTTGCTGTGAGGCGAACATGCTACCCACTGCGCCACCGTGCAGCCCTATTATAAACATACTAATCATAAATAATTTTATATTAGATCTTATTTGCATAATTTCAATTTTATTATTTCACAAATCAACCAAAGAGACATGATTAATATTTTTGATTAGGCTTTATTTTTATACCTTCAGCAGTTGTTTTGTTATATGCATTTCCCTTTTAACTAGATTTTAAAATATACCAATATATTTATTCTTGTTTGAATTTTAGTCATTTGAATAGTTCACCTTAAGTTATTTCTTATTACTGGCAGTTCAATATTTGAATTTTTATATGTAAAATATTTTATATTTAAAGTAAATATTTTATATTTACAGTTTTTCA
The DNA here is from genome assembly GCA_903798115.1 of Danio jaintianensis. Taxonomy (NCBI): domain Eukaryota; kingdom Metazoa; phylum Chordata; class Actinopteri; order Cypriniformes; family Danionidae; genus Danio; species Danio jaintianensis. The sequence continues at coordinate 11,595,648 of CAIGQV010019356.1, read as the reverse complement.
TCTTATATTTTTTGCTTTCTTTTATTTTTGCTTTTCCTACAACACCAGTGACGAATTAATAAGAGAAATTCATAAACATATAGTAGGGGAGATCGGGGACGAAAGTAAATTTTTCAGAAAAACCTAATTTTAAAAGGTAATGTTTTTAGCAGAAATATAATTTTGCTGTGGTTACTAACTCACAACAGTGGTCTATCAAAATCAGGTGTTATTTTGTATCAATGTAGAACAACTCCAATATAACTTCACTTTAAACAAAAGTTGCACATTGTTACTTTTGACCCCATCAGCAGGGACGGAAGTAACACACGGGTGGGTCAAAAGTAGCACAACAATATTTGCTACATTTACTGGCTTAATCTTGTTTATTTTAAATATATCTGACTATGACCTTGTTAATGTTAACTGCAAACATATTTTGAATTTGCAAAAAAAAATTAAACAGCATTTTCATTTTAGATTTCACTTTCATTAAATGTTTTAAAAGCAATCCAACAAATCAAAATGGTAACATTTTCTAAGATTTTTGAATATGTTTTTATTATTATTGGCAATATGCTTCAATTTTATAAAATGTATGATTCAAAACACTGCAAACTCTAATGTGGAAGTGAAAAATAAGGTATGGTCATTAGCAGTGGGACATAAATAACTTTAAACTAAATAAATTTACTTTTAAAGTGAAAAACTTGTGTTATTGCACTAAATAACCTGTAGATTGATCATTAGTGTGACACATGAAAAGAGAAACACAACTTGTAATAAGGAAAAAAGAACCACTACAATAATTTACTTTTTGCACTTAAAAACAGAAATTTGGAGCTAACCGCAGAACACGGTCCCAAAATCACATGATATTTGGCAGCTCCATCAAGGGTTGCATGCTGAATGTGCTGTTATAGCCTGGAAATCAAATGTTGTCAGGGCTTGGAGAAAATCGCTTTGTTACTTTCGTCCCACGTTACTTTCGTCCCCGCTCTCCCATACACCCCTATAACACTAAAATCATTACATAATACTATAAATTTTTCTAAAGATGTTTATTTTCTTTTGTTTTTTTATTGCAGTTTACACATTTACATACAGACATATGGTACATAGGGTTTTCCACACTGAGTACACAAAACAACCAAAACACAGGAATCCAGAAATTGTAGAAATATAAAAAAGAAAATGGAAAACCATCACAAAAAAAAACCCATAAATAAATAAATAAATAAATAAATAAATAAATAAATAAATAAATAAATAAATATGAAAAGTACATTAAGGATTCAAAGACATAAGAACAATCAAAACAATACACTTATAATCATTTTGTATACAATCAAAACTAAATCAGATAATACATACTTTTTTAAAGAAAAAAAAAAAAATGAAATAATATAAAATAAATATATATATAGAAATATTATACCAAAATGTTTTCCCATACAAACAGTAAAACACCAATAACACTAGATTAAGAGATTAAGGTAATTTAATAACAATATAACCTCTAAACTTTGAGCCTGGAAGTGCTTTTCTACATCTTGTTATATTTTCAAATTGCTACTTTTGAACAGTAAATAACAATTACTTAAAAGGTTATGATTTTCTTCTTGGCTATTTCTTCAAAACTTTAGGCTGGCAAGTTCCTGAAGTTCGTGTCGAAGGAGATGGAGGCGATGTACATCGAGGAGCTGAAGAGCTCAGTCAACCAGCTGATGGCCAATCTGGAGAGCATGCCGGTCTCCAAGGGCGGAGAGTTCAAGCTGCAGAAGCTCAAGAGGGGACACAACACCTCCATCATTGATATGGGCCAGGAAGATGAAAACCAGCTGTCCAAGTCTGATGTTGTGCTGTCTTTCACACTCGAGGTAAGAACTGTTCTGGCCTGCAGGCAGTGTATTAGTTTTGAGCTCAAGGCCGGGGATTTAGAGTCTGCCTTCTCTTTTTTGGGCTCAGGGGAGTAAAGGTGGTGTTTAGTGCTGGATCTGCTCAAGGCTTACGTTCGTTTGACTTTGTTCGGTGAAGGTTTGTGGCATTTCGGTCTTACTGAGTGAGTGGGTGATGTTGTTTCACAAACACAGTTATCTAGTAAGTGTACAGTACATATACGGCCAGTCAAACTTTGGATTTGTTAAGATTTGTAATGTTTTTGAAAGAATGAATGAATGAGGAATTTACAGATATGGAAAAAGAGGCTTGAAATTCTTATTTACAGGGTTCCCACACTTCTTGAAAGTACTTAAAAGTACTTGAATTTCAGACACGTGGATTCAAAGCCTGGGAAGTACTTAAAACTAACACGGGTCCTTGGAAGTGCTTGAATTAAATTTGAAATTAAATTTGGTTTGATTTCAACTTTTGATTTCAATTGTACTCATATGTCAAAAACAGAACGAAAAAACGGAGAAATTCTTAAATTAAAAATCTTAAACTGAAATCTTACGTACAATAACACTGACAAATAATGCACATTTGATCGATATCTCAGAAACTGCATTTGAATATCACCAGTATTGAATTAAACTAATTTTATTAAAGTCCTTTGAACATGACTTTTTTAAAAAACGGTCAAAATTTTTGAAAATTACTCTGACATTTCTAACGTAAATATCAAGTGTAAGTGAGATGTTAAGTACAGTAAGGACTTTCACGTCGCTACATATGCTGGGAGTATGAATTACAAAAGTGCTTGATTTAAATTAATGGTGCTTTAAAAAGTCCTTGAAAGTCCTTGAATCTGCTGATCATGAAAGTGTGGGGACCCTGTATTTATAGTCATGTATTTGATTACAATTTAATTAGATTTTTTTTTTCTGTAAACTACTGTTGACATTTCTTACAAAATAAATGTTGTCTTCCAAAATATGCAGTTTATATGAATTTATTAAAACCAGTTTGTTTATTTCAGTTAAAAGTTAAGAAGTCAATATTTACTGGAAATATTTGTTATCCTGATTAACTGTCATTTTCTGAAAAGGAAAAACTCTAAATGAGAACATTTTTGTTTGAAATAAGGAACAAATCACATTCACAACAAGAGAAAGTAAAATTAAGTTCAATTGATCTATATTTTTATAGCGCTTTTACAATGTAGATTGTGTCAAAGCAGCTTAACATTAAGTTTAAATTAAACTATTATTTAAACAAGTATTTTTTAAATTCTTTTTAAGTGGCTTTTCTTCCATGGCTGCATATAGCACTTACTTTTAGAAGTTTAAAACTCAAATGCTTTGAATGATCATAATACGAAAACTAAATATGGTGATTATGGTGATGTGTGGGCTTTCGCTTTGAGGAGAGCAGCTTCAAACGATCAATGCAGATCATCACAGTTCTAATTGCAAAGCGTGTCAAAATGATTATTTTAATGATTAACCTTTAAAAGTTTAGCTCATCAAAAATTGTAATCCTGTGTCATTTACTTACTCACACGTCACACACTCATCTAAGATATCAGTGTTTACTACAGTGACTGTGAATTGTAAATCTGCCCACATATAAAGCCATCGTGTTTCTTCGGAAGACCTGGATTTAGATTAGAGTACTCGATTGATTATTTTTTACAATGCTTTTTTATCTTTTAAGCTTAACAGAATTCAATAGGTCAGACAGAAGTACTCCACAGGCTCATTGGAAATACGTGTCTACATTTATGTGAAACTGAAAAAACACCAACAATACCAAATAAATGGCAAAAAACAACTTAACAGTGTCTATGATTTGTAATCGAATACATTTGCCTCACTTTTCTATCTTCACAACTTTTCTGCCATGGTCAGTTTGCTCAGTAGCTCACTTTGTACTGTGTTGTACACAAAAGAGATAAACAAATTGTACATTTCACAAAATATTTAGCCTGAGGCATGTATTTCCGATCTATAAGAATCTATAAGAATATCTCCATCTGTGTTTATGGAAGACACCAGTGTGAGACATCCACTTGGATGATGCAATGGCAGGGTCAGGACACTGGGATTACACCCCTACTCTTTACAAGAAGTACCATAGAATTTGTAATGATCACAGAGAGTCAGGATCCTGGTTTAATGTCTCATCGGAAGCACAGTGTTGTAACAGTATAGTGTCCTCATCACTATACTGTAGCATCAGGACCCACACAGACTGCAGAACAGACACCCCCTGCTGGATTTATGGTTAGTGTCACTTACAGAACAACCTAGTTTTTTCAAGGTCTCTCATCTGGATACTGACCAGGGGTCTGATTTATAAAATTTGCAGAGAAACCAAACAAGACTAATGTCCTATGCTAATGAGGGAGATATTGTCAGTAATGGGCGGGGCTTTCCCCCTGATGACACGTACAAAGGGAGAATGTCAATCAAAGTGTTTTTTCAGACTTGTTGCCACACAACTGCATTTAAACCTCTTATAAAATTTATTTTTGCATAATAGGTCCCCTTTAAGTTAATGTTTACTCAGAGTTTACTTACATTCGCACACATTCTCCCATCAAGTTCACTTTTTATCGATTTATCGATTTTTATAGATTTATTTTGTGTGGGAAGTAGTGTACGCACATTTTCGCCCCTGTTTTGTGTGCACGCCACGTTTATAAAAGAGACCCCCGGACCGACCCTGTTTAGCTTCAGTGGTCAACCGGCATTGGGCTACAGGGTGAAAAGTCTGTTAACCTTTTACATTTAAAAAAAATGAAAAGTAAAAAAAATAAATATATTTTTGTTTCAATAAGGTTATTTCAATTTAAAATAACAGATTTTGATTTCAGTATGTTTTAAAGCAGAATTTTCTGCATGATTACTTTAGTCTTTAAGGTCTCTTCGGATCTTGTCATCATTGTTGAAAACAGCTTTGCGAAATTGTGATTGTTGTCAATAAGAAGGGTGTGAAATATAAGGAAACATGATCAGTATCCATCAAATTGTTTAGCAGCAATAACTTTGATTGAAAATAATAAGAACCATTATTTTATTTTTAGGCATTTTAGAAAGATTTATAAAGGATTATGTGACACTAAGAGGGCGGCACGGTGGCTCAGTGGTTAGCACTGTCGCCTCACAGCAAGAAGGTCGCTGGTTCAAGCCCCGGCTGGGTCAGTTGGCATTTGTGTGTGGAGTTTGCATGTTCTCCCCGTGTTCGCGTGGGTTTCCTTCAGGTGCTCTGGTATAGGTGAATTGGGTAAGCTAAATTGGCCGTAGTGTATGTGAGTAAATGGAATAGTGTATGGGTGTTTCCCAGTGCTGGGTTGTGGCTGGAAGGGCATCCGCTGCGTAAAACATATGCTGGATAAGTTGGCGGTTAATTTCGCTGTGGTGACCCCTGATAAATAAAGGGACTAAGCTGAAGGAAAATGAATGAATGTGACACTGAAAACCAAAGTAATTGCATACTAAAATTAATCTTTGCTATCACAGGAATCATTTAGCTTTTCAAAAAAATGTTTAATTTTTAACTTAAATTTTTAAGTTAAAAATGGCATATTAGTATATCACAGTTGTTCCTGTTGTTACTGTTTTTCTGTAATTAAAAACAGCCTTTAAGAGACTTGGATACCTCCTATAAAAACATAAAAAAGTCAAAAATGTTGAGTAAATACGATCAAATTTGTGAGACAATAGCAGATGCAGAGGCTGTTTTGGTGCTAGAAGTTACACATTTCGTAGCTTTTTGTTTGAGCTTTGGAATTTCATCCACCATTGAAATATGTTGATTAGAACATTAATTTTGTACAAACAATCTGCAGCTAAAATCTGACAGTGCTTGCTACCACAGATCATATATTTCTTTTGCGAGTCTAAGGGATCGTTTTGAATCAGTGGACACTCTTTGGTTTTGATAGAGAATTTAAATGAGAATTAATAATAAATTTAGCAACATTAGCAGCCGCAGCATTAGTTTAACACATGTCTGTGAGATTTTAATCTTTACTGAGTTCCCAGCCTTTGCTATTGCATAAATTATAAATAGACTGCAGACAGAAAAGGCTGCAGCATATTAAAAAAAAAAAGGTTGTACTGCATTTTTGATAAATGATTCCCCAGAATATCGAATGCCTCTGAGAAATCTCCCCCTCTCAAGTCTCGAGGTTTTGCTATAATTATACTATCTTGAGCAAGCTCGTTTTCTGGGCAGTTGATTATAACGTTGCTTGGCTTTAGTAGTCACAGAGGCTGACAGAGCAGTGTTTTATGGATTTGATAGCCTGGCTTGTGTCTTTGGAGTCTATTTTGTTTTGGGGAGCTATGAGCTGGCTGATTTAATAGGTGCTTTGGGTATGTGGATTGATTTTCGTTTCCAATGTAAATAATGCTTATTCAATGAGTGTCAGGAACAGTTTGAATAGTTTCTTAATGTGCTCGAAAAGTTGAGGTGAGGATCCTGATTGGCTGCTAATGGCAAACTGCATCTAAAGGAGTGTTTAAAGTCACCATGAAACGGAAGTTAAGATAAGTTCAAAGATCCTGAAATGAGAAAAAAATATAGGGCAGTGCATGATTTCGTTCTTTGGGAACCAATTGGACTGTTAAAAGATGGGTATTGCTAACAAAAGGAAGGAAGATTGATGATTGGAAGAATTCAGAGCTGAAACGAGACCCCTACTGATAGCCCCGTCCTAAAGGAATTCCATGTGATCAGGATATAGAATATGAATGATTTTTAATATTAATATGAATTAATATTTAAGTTTTGCAACAAATATTGTACTCTATGACCATACAACAAAATGTTTATTTTATTTAGGTGGTGATTATGGAGGTTCAGTGGTTGAAGTCGCTGGCTCCGAATCGCATCGTGTATTGTACGATGGAGGTGGAGGGAGGACAGAAGCTACAGACGGACCAGGCCGAGGCTTCCAAACCAACGTAGGCCACATTTTCTTTTATTGCTGTTAGCTATAGTATGTAATAGCTGAAGTTTACACCACAGAAAAAAATAACTAAATATGGATATATATTGTTTTTTTAAAGGTTATGGTACAGATGACAATGCTGTTAAAATGATCTTAGTTCATACAGATCTATGAAAATACTTGTTTTACTTTGTAATATGTGCCAGTAACATTTTACAATATGGGACACGTACACTCAAAAATGTCTTTTGCTGCTTGTTCAAACTACTTATTTAAAATGAGTTAAAACAACACAATTCTCAAGTTTTTTTGGGGGACAACTTAATTGTTTTATGTTCAATCAACGTAAATTTGTAAAAAAACGATTCATTAACAAATCGGTTAAGTTAACTTAATTGTTTTTTTGCAAATTTAAGTGGATTGAACATTAAACAATTAAGTTGTCCCTGTCGTGGTTTCTGACTGTTTCATTAATTAATCAAAATCAGTCTGGAGTTTATGAATATCAGAAGAATAGACTTTATTGGATATTCAAATAAAGCTGAGACGTCCATAAGCAGAACCATCTCTAGTCTCTCCCCAGGACAATCTAGTGTCTCTCAAATTTGCTGTAATCTTTATCCTTGCTTCCTCCCACCTTTGTGTTTTCACAGCTGGTTCCTGGTTCAACAGGCCTCTCCCAGCTCCTACTCCTTTATGACCCCAATTTAAAGCCCCCTTTTCTTTTTGTCCCTGATAATGTATATATCTAATGCATTCATAACTGTTTTACCACATATAGTTGAAATTTTGCAATCATGATTAGTGTTATGTTTTCAATCATCGAAACTGGACCGTTATCTCTCATACAGTATGTGTTTTTTTCAAACATACATGACAGTTTCAACATATGTTCAACAGATGGTTCTGCATTGTAACCCCAAGTCCTCTTTCATGCTCTTTTATGACCCCTTGCCTTAACATATCACCTGTTTTCAAAGACATATAATGGCAAATTTATATGGCCCTTCACTCACCCAATTAAATGTCTTTACATAGATTTAGAAAATAAAAATCTACTTCATCCCCCCAAAAAACTTAAGAATTGTGTCGATTCATTCATTCATTCATTCATTTTCTTTTCGGGTTAGTCCCTTTATTAATCTGAGGTCGCCACAGCGGAATGAACTGCCAACTTATCCAGCATATGTTTTACGCAGCGGATGCCCTTCCAGCTGCAACCCATCACTGGGAAACATCTATACACTCCCATTCACACACATACACTACGGACAATTTAGCTTTCCCAATTTGCCTATACCACATGTCTTTGGACTTGTGGGGGAAACCGGAGCACCCGGAGGAAACCCACGTGGACACGGGGAGAACATGCAAACTCCACACAGAAATGCAAACTGACCCAGCAGAGGCTCGAACCAGCGACCTTCTTGCTGTGAGGCGATCGTGCTACCCACTGCGCCACCGTGACGCCTTGCAGGAAAGTTTTCATATATAAAAAAAGAACTACATATCTTAATTGAACATCTTTTGTAACATTTACATTTTTTATGAATTTAATATGCCCTTAATAAATTCAAGTAGTAATATCTTTTAAAACGATAACTGACCGCAAACCCTTTGACAGTATTGCATATTGTTATCCAAGTAACATTAAAAAGTCTTTAAAATATTCATGAATTATATCTTGAGATTATTTATGTAATTAATATTAGATTGCTTATATAATAATATATACATATAATTTATATAACAATATATTTTATATAAATAATATAATATTTTATTTTACATAATGTTCAGTTTAGAAATAAATGCTAATATAGATAATTTTATATAATAGATAATATTAGAAAATATAGATAGTTTTGCATAATATAGATATTTTTCTGAATTGAAAATCAGTACAGAAGAAAAGTACAATAAAGTTTAAAGGGAATAAAAGATAGAGTCTTGTTTTAGCATTCTCGGCATGCGTTCCACCTGAAATATGGGACAGTTTTGTAAAGGCAGAGCAGTTTCAGGTGCCGTGTCCTCCAACTAGAGCTCTCTCATTTGGCCAGAGGCAGTTACTCAAGGGATGAGCACATGACGAGGCGCTATTTTTGGGCCCTACGTTCCATCATTGGATCAGATGCCAATTTATAACGAGCTAAAGAGCGAGAGGGAGCGCGGTGGAGTCGGAGTAAGTGAGAAAGAATCAGAGAATACGACAGCCTCCGTGTCCCCTCAGAAAAGTAATCAGCTGTGGAGAAACTGATTAGGAGTGCGGATCCCAGCGGATGGAGAGCAGGGAAAAGCAGAGAAAGCCTCCAGCAGCCTGGAGAATAATGACGTCACGTGAGAATTAGCATTTAGATTTTATCATCACACACGACAGCTTTCACGTGTGTGTGTGTGCGTGTGTGTGTGTGTGTGTGTGTGTGTGTGTGTGTGTGTGTGTGTGTGCGTGCGCGTGCGTGTGCGTGTGTGTGTGTGTTTAAGTGAGAACTCTCTCACACGCACACACATATGCCATATAGCACTCCTTTAATGGGAACACAATGTTTCACACAAGGTCACCTTCTTCCTGAAAGGGAAAAGAACCTACAATGAAGTGACATCTTCAAGGACATTTCCTCACTCACTGTTAACCATTATTTCACATTTAAGTTATATAATAATATTGCACTTTATTCTATTTTATTGACCTTTTTAGTTATATTAAACTGGACGCGCACAGTGTTGATGCAAATTGACCATTATTTTACATTTAAATGATAGCATATTATTGCACTTTCATTCAACCCAGTACTGGGAAACATCCATACACACTCATTCACACTTATACACTACGGCCAATTTAGTTTATTCTATTCACCTATAGTGCATGTCTTTGGACTGTGGGGGAAACCGGAGTACCCGGAGGAAACCCCCGCCAATACAGGGAAAACATGCAAACTCCACACAGAAATGCCAACAATGCCCAGCCGGGACTCAGCGACCTTCTTGCTGTGAGGTGACAGTGCTAACCACTGAGCCACCGTGTCGCCCCATCATTGCACTTTTTCCATTTTATTTAATGTTTTTTATTATTTGAAAAAAAAAAAAAAAGATGCAAATGAATCAGTTTTGAGTTGATTCATTGAAACTGATTTGAACTCAGTGTTTAATCAGATTTGTTTATCTATCTATCATATAAATAAACTGTAATATGTTTACAGTTTAACTTTTTAAATTTTTACATATTTAATAGAACACATTTTGTATAATATTTAGTCATTTGGAATATTATGATTAGATTTTTTTCATTATTAGACTATTATTAGACTGAATTAGTTTGGAGTTGATTCTTTAAAACTGGTTCATTTGATCTCAACAGTTTTTTAATATTAGTTTTTTTTTTTTCTGTCACCGATGCATATAAATTCATCAAATACATAAATAAATGAAATATTGTTTTTGATGCAAGAATATATAATTGTACTGTTTGATTCAGAGAGGAAGAAAATGTGAACTCGTTTTGTTTTCTGCTAATAAATTGGAACAATTGAAGTTTTGTGATCCTTTGTATTTGATAATGTAACTCTCTGACTAATATGCATCAATAAAACAGAGTTAAACTATAAATACATAAAAAAAATGCATAGAAACAACAAACTATTTGTATTTTTTTTCAGTTAAACAGTTAATTTACTGAGTAGATTTATAAAAACAGATTAATTTGAAATTATATCGAATTAAGGCGACACGGTGGCTTAGTGGTTAGCATTGTCGCCTCACAACAGGAAGGTCGCTGGTTTGAATCCCGGCTGAGTCAGTTGGCATTTCTGTGTGGAGTTTGCATGTTCTCCCCGTGTTCGCGTGGGTTTCCTCTGGGTGCTCCGGTGTGTAAAACATGCTGGATAAGTTGGCGGTTCATTCCGCTGTGGCGACCCCTGATGAAGGGACTAAGCCAAAGGAAAACGAATGAATGAATTATATCGAATTTACAGAGTGAAATTCAAATCAGAGATGCTCTTAAACATTTCCAGTGTTGTTAATTTTACATCACCATCAAAATTACTTGTGAATATCGCCTAGAAAAGCTCTCCTGCTCTTCTTTTATTCCGTATCCCTGATTCTGTTCCATTCTTCTCTTTTTGTAACTTAAATTTTGCTTTCCGCTCTCTCTCGCTCTCGTCTTCTTTCAACTGTAAAGCACTTAGCTCTTATAAAAGCCTTATGATTATGAGTCATAGAACTCTGTCTATATTCATGTATTCATGCTGTCACCGGCGGTTGGAAACAGAGAGAATTGGCTCATTTTGGCAAAGCATAACAGCGCTAATGGACACACAAGAATGTGTCACATCAAACAGACATGCTGAAGGAGAGAGATTAAGAGGAGGAGGAGAAGATAGCGAAAGAGGCAGCAGCATCGGCAAGAAGCGCAAATTTGACATTCAGATGTACTTAGAAAATCTTATTCAGTCAGCTGTTGGGAAAATAAACACATCTTACGTGGACCCCAAATGGGATCACACACACAGTTCAGTCATGCATGGCTTTGCGCAATGTCAGCACCCTCCCTGACACTTGTCGTTAGTGCTGCTAGAAGGCTAAACCAGCCATATCCATGCTAACAACATACATACACTGAATCCCAGTTTACCTACTTATACTACGTCCTAAAAATGTACTTCCCAAAAGGTACATATTTTTGAGTGTGTAACAGAAGACTTTGCAAGCTTTTCGAACATACTACTTCCTCATTAAAGGACCATTATGTTGCTTAGTTACGTGCCCTGTCAATCATCTCAACATTTCTTTTATATTTAATTTCCTACCATATTGAAGAAGGAGCAGCAAGTTAATCTGCTATTCACAGGTCTTTCATGCAGAGAAATCTCCTCAGGTGTTTGCAGATGTATTCAGAAGTTAATGACCAAACACATCTTTATAAAAGTTCACATTATTGTTGCAGATGAAATGTAATGCAGAAAATGTGATTTAACTATTTTCCAGTAGGTTATCTAATTAATTTATCTCATTGATAATCAGTCAGACATCTTTTCCAAAGCCTCTTTTCCATTTTTTCCAAAGCCTATGTTAGTACACTGTTAAAGATTTTTGTAAATTATACAGTATTTAACTGTAAAATGAACTGCATTTTACTGTACGACAGTTATGCAGTATGTTACTGTATTTTAGAGTTGCATTGTGAAAATTACTGTTTATTGTTTGTCAATATTTTATGTTAATGTAAATACAGTATTGTTCCTGTAATTGATTTACAGTAAGTTACTGGCGAACTGCTGCCAGTAAGTTACTGTAAGTTCTACAGGAAATTGTTAACAGTGTAGTTTGTAGCCATGTTTGTAGTTTGTTAACACGTTTGTAGTTCTAATCAAATTCACGTCCAACACGCAATGTATTCAGGCCAACATTAGTCATACGAGTACCCGTAGGTTTGCATTTTGATTTTCTACTGGAATTAATAGACCATCTGGGTAACTTTTGATTACTCATTTCAACATACTATGATTTGGGACATACTAATTCTATTTTCAAATACTATTTTGGACAGATAGAATGTGAATTGGGACGCAGCATTAGACACAACCAGAAACGAAACATTCAATAATGTAGGACTTCACTATTATTTGTGTTTGTGGAAAATAGTATTCAATAACCATCCATAATACACATCAACCAGGTGCTAAATTCAACGTTTTGAATAATTTTTACATTCTGGAAATAAGTTTCATGGTCTATATTTAAATTAAATCTGGGTGATTTCTGTAACCTGCGTTAAAAACCTCTGACACTTCAGCACATTCATAAAAGGATGAAATCTATAAAAATTAAGCACTTTAACCTTCAGTTGCACAATTCACTCACTCGCTGTCCTTTGGCTTATTCCCAGATTTATCAGGGGTCATAATGGTGGGAAAGAACACCACATGATTGCAGAAATAAAAAAGAAACTCAGCCAAACGACACACTTTTAATACTGTAAAAATTGTCCGCTGATGAAACTAAATCTCTTCCCCATATAAAGCAATTGTGTCTCTACAGAATACTATTAAACTCATATAGATAAAATTTTATTTTATATATTTATTTGAGTAAGTAAACATTGAATGATGGGACAGAAGTCTCTGAAATTTGATTAAAATATCTTTGTTTGTGATTCAAAGATGAACAAATATCTTATAGGTTTGGAGCATCATGAAAGCGAGTAAAAGATAAAAGACATTTTCAGTTTGCACTGTTACATCTGGTGGAAGTAAAATCGCATCAAATATTTGGACAAATTGCACAATTACCTATGGTAATTATTTAGCAAATCTGCTGCTGCTACAACACTGACAGCATGTGGAAATGATCAGCAGGTGCAAATCATTATTGTTGACTTCCTAAAGTCTTATAAAGTATTTCATATTCCTTGTAGGCGCTTAGAAAAATATCGTGGCAAACATTTGGTCAGAAAATCTGCCTCAGGCTCATATTTTAAATGCAAATTATCCCCGTACAAATCTCATGTTTGTTGCAAATAAAACATGGGAGTTTTCTAATGTTTTTTTCCTGCCATTATGACGTTTATCGCCCCCTGGTGGTCTTCAAGCGAGTGATGAATGTGCTCCCGTCTGCATTTGACACTTTTCTATGTGAAAAATCACACTTCCCACCACACACATAGCTATTTTTTTCCCTCTTGCACTAGCTTTCCCTGTTTTGCCCTCTTTTTACTCTCCCTCTTTTTCTTTCTGTCTCATTTGACTGCTGCCTCTAAAACATGCTGTCTGTTTCCAGGCAGCAGATCATGTCACGTGTTCCCATTTTACTAGGCCAACTCTAACTCTCACCCTCTGTGCGTGTGTGTGTGTGTGTGTGTGTGTGTGTGTGTGTGTGTGTGTGTGTGTGTGTGTGTGTGTGTGCGCGTGCGTGCGTGTGCGTGTGTGTGTGTTTTCATAGGTGATTATTTCTATACAGTTGCATCATATTGTTCTGACATTGTGTACATTTATTATTAATAATATGAATAGTGATCCTTTACTGACTCATATCTTTGATTTCTCACTCTCGCTGAGATCTGCTACTGTGCAATCTCTTTCAGGTACAAGAATGACTTATTATATTTCTTCCTTTACGGTGGCTTCACTCTACATGCATATGGATTAGTGGCCATACAGAGGAGGGAATAGTAGAAGGACTGTACAGGGGTGTTTTCTTCAAGGATGTGGAGGATGTGCTGCTTTCACAGAAAAAAAAATAGGATGAAGAATTATTAATAAAATTTAGAGCAAAACAAATTTTGTGTTAAGTTAATGATGCAAACAGTTAAAGTTTTAAACATTCACAGAATCATATAACTTAGGTTAAAAGTCATATTGAATGCAATGTGAGGGAAAATAGGCTGTGAGGAATAGATTTGCAATAAAGTGCAATAAAGTAATTTCAATTTCTAAATATGAAAAATATTTTTTTTTAAATAACTGATAAACTTTTAGGGACGACACGGTGGCTCAGTGGTTAGCACTGTCACCTCACAGCAAGAAGGCCGCTGGTTCGAGTCCCGGCTGGGTCAGTTGGCATTTCTGTGTGGAGTTTGCATGTTCTCCCCGTGTTCATGTGGGTTTCCTCCGGGTGCTCCAGTTTCCCCCACAGTCCAAAGACATGCAGTACAGGTGAATTGAATAAACTAAATTAGCGGTAGGGCTGCACGGTGGCACAGTGGGTAGCACGTTCGCCTCACAGCAAGAATGTCGCTGGTTCGAGCCTCGGCTGGGCCAGTTGGCATTTCTGTGTGGAGTTTGCATGTTCTCCCCGTGTTTGCGTGGGCTTCCTTCGGGTGCTCCGGTTTCCCCCACAAGTCCAAAGACATGCGCTATAGGTGAACTGGGTAAGCTAAATTGTCCGTAGTGTATGTGTGTGAATGAGTGTGTATGGATGTTTCCCAGTGATGGGTTGCAGCTGGAAGGGCATCCGCTGCATAAAACATATGCTGGATAAGTTGGTATTTCATTCCGCTGTGGCGACCCCAGATTAATAAAGGGACTAAGCCGAAAAGAAAATGAATGAATAAAATTAGCGGTAATGTATGTGTGTGAATGTGAAAGTGTATGGGCGTTTCCCAGTACTGGGTTGCAGCTGGAAGGGCATCTGCTGTGTAAAACATATCCTGTATAAGTTAGCAATTCATTCCGCTGTGGTGACCCCTGATGAATAAAGGGACTAAGCCGCAGGAAAATGAATGAAAGAATGATAAACTTTTAAAGACAGACCTGTGAGCTTGAAGTTCAGGTAAATCTTTTAAATAAATGATAGGGTTTTTGTTTTTGTTTGAAAACTACATTACCCATGATGTTGTAAAGAAAGTTCAGAAATCTGCAGTGAGCGAAGCACGTCAAAATACATCTTATATTTTAAGTTAAAAATTAAATGTAAAGAATTGAATAAATTGAGTCTGTCGCAGAATCAAGTAATATTAGGTTTTGAATAATTTTAAGCTAGTGTTAAGTAATATGTCAGTTTCAGTATTTATACTAATGTTACTAAATATTAAATAGTAAGATATTAATAGTAAAAAAAAAATTTTTTCTGTACAGCAAACATCATAAATATAATTAAGCTTCAGGTATATGCTATAGAGACTTAAACACAACGTGCAGCTGTTATAATTACAGCTTATGTGGAACGAAACTAATAACTCATTCAACCAGAAAGCCATTCAAGAACATCAGAATACTAAAACTGGGATTCTAAAATATCTATGTTCTCGCCTAAATATGTGAATCAAAACGTGTCTCAGAATTTGTCCAAATCATAATATGAATCAACTGTAGATCAAAAAACAGTTTAAAGTAAAAAAAAAATATATATATATATATGTATAAATTGCAGAGGGCGTCACGGTGGCGCAGTGGGTAGCACAATTGCCTCACAGCAAGAAGGTCGCTGGTTCGATCCTCGGCTGGGTCAGTTGGAATTTCTGTGTGGAGTTTGCATGTTCTCCCCGTGATCGTGTGGGTTTCCTCCGGGTACAGAAAGAGTAAATAATAGTGGACTGGGAATATGGACTCTTGAAATCTTCTTTAGGTTATTCGTTTATTTATTTATTTTTCCAAATGTCAGACTTGTCTGCTGTGTGGGAGAATCTAGTACCAGTAATCACCAGAGAATATCCTCGGCTGAATGCGTGATGTGGAAAAAAAACGTCAGATGATGCACTTTACCCACTGGCCTGTCTCTCGTGCTCTTGACATTCAGTATTAGATTTTTACGACCTTATCAAATGATTTGTTAGCGAACGATTTCATCAGCCCTGCCGTGGAGCCGAATAGCACTGCGGAGATTGTTTTTCCTCGCTGATCAAAGTAATACAATGAAAAACAAGGGCTGCGAGACATCTCTTTGCAGAGCAGTTACGCAAGTGATAAAGTAATAAAGAGCGGTCGACTGTCAAGGAGATCTATGATACCTGGAGAAAGTCATACGTTTGCATTTCAAAGACAGTGGAGGTTGTACTTTTAGTTTTGGGTATTGCATTTCACTCAGATTTGATATTGTTTTCAAATGCGTTTGATTTTGATACGGTTCCACAGTCTTAAAAATAAAAAAAATCCAAATGGGTTTTGTAGCAATTGCCATAGAAGAACCAATTTGGGAGCTTTCCAGTGAACAGCTCTGAAAACAACCATTTCTTTTTTTTTTGTAAAACGCATGTTAATTATCTACAGAATTATTTTGCACTATACATAAGTTACTTTTTGTGCATAAGAAAGGGTTTATGAGTCTTAAAAGTTCTTGGAACGATACCAAGAAGTTCAATCTGATATTGATTAATTTGAATATATTGCATAAATGCCTGTGCATTATATGTCCCCATGACAGGTCTAAACCAGGCACCAAAATGCTAAATATTCTTTAATTATCATTTTTGAAAAATCCAGAAAATGTTGATATATAATTGTTTTACCAATATTGCACAACTGTACTACTCTTTTGTAGTACAAACATTTAAATTGCAAGTTTAATTCATTCATTCATTTTCTTTTCAGCTTAGTCCACTTTATTAATCTGGGGTCGCCACAGCAGAATAAACCGCCAACTTATTCAGCACATGCTTTACGCTGCGGATGCCCTTCCAGCTGCAACCCATCACTGGGAAACACCCATACACTCTCATTCACACACATACACTACAGACAATTTAGCTTACCCAATTCACCTATAGCACATGTCTTTGGACTTGTGGGGGAAACCGGAGCACCCGACGGAAACCCGTGCGAACACGGGGAGAACATGCAAACTCACACAGAAATGCCAACTGACCCAGCCGAGGCTCGAACCAGCAACCTTCTTGCTGTGAGGCTACAGCGCTACCCACTGCGCCACCGTGCCACCCTAAATTGCGAGTTTTAATAATAATAATGTTTTAATGGATTCTTTTAAGTGATGGCTATCATCATTTTTTTTTCATGACAGATTTCTTCAAGCATCAAAGAATAGTTTCCATCACCCTGTGTTAATGCACATTTTGAAGTATCACATGACAAACGAGTGATTGAAACGCCACATTTTAAATAAAGGTTTACTGTATGTCTTCTGATGTAATGACCATTACACCCACATGAATCTATTATGCTTGCCTTGTTTACTGTTGGTGACTAGGTTACCAATACTACAGTCAGCCTCTCTAAACAATTTAACAATCTTTTCTTTTTTGTGAACTTTGATGTTATGGAAAACCTGTTAGTATCACACATTGAGGTTTTATTTCAAGATGGGAAAGAGAGGAAAAAAGAGACAAGTGTTTGTGAATTCCTATTTATAATAATGTTGCAGGGAAGTATTGACAAAAAATTTCTGTGTGTGCGTGTATAAATTGTCCTGCTTCAGCATCATCTGATGTTCATTCATGTTTATTTTGTGCATAACTGGTAGCAAAGAGCTAGAGATGATCAGTTGACATCATGCCACTTGGATCGAACTGTTATGGATATATGGATTAAAGAATACATAAACTGTATTTGTTGTTAGAATTCTATAAAACATTTGACAGAATTTAAATAAGACTTTGTTTCAGATCAATAGCAACAAAGCTTATTGTGAATATTGGATTTAAAGTCTGCATGGCCTAGAAGTTGCTGAGACTTTTATTTCAGTATGTTGATGTACTTTCAACTGAAATGGAACGTTGAGTAGGGGGCGGGGCTTCCTTCTTGCGCATCATTCTCTCAGAGCAAACTAACAGTAAGAGGGGCGTGGCTAAGAATATTAAGATATTAATTGAGATCATATAATAAGAAGCCATCAAACTGATGTCAACAGTAAAGGACTGACCAAACAAATATTTGGAAGTAAATAGTCAGATTTGATTGAAGATTAACAAAATACTTTTTTTCGGTGGATTAACATTCACGTATTAATTGTTCACCTAAGGAATGTGTGAACTGTAAATATTGACTTCACACAGACTTTAAGGCATGTTACAGATTGTTGTGCTTCAATAAAGATCTAATAATATAAAATATAGCAAAGTAACAAAGCTTACAGCAAATATTGGATTTCAAGGTCCCGTGAAGTGCTTTGAAATGTGCATTTTTTATGCGATTTTTGATGTAATCGCTACTGAAATATGTAGAGAGGGTGGGACATAGAGTAGCTCCTCCTCTTTAAAAAACAGCCTATAGCATTTTGTTTTTCTCACAGCTCTGCCAGTGAGAGGGGTTGAGCTCAAGCGTATCAAATGAAAAACAAATGAGAAATGTGAAGGGGCGGGGCATGTCAGATACTAGAGAGCATTTGATTGGTCAAGATTTGATGAGAAACTGAAGTATGAGGTGACGTGAAAAAAAAACATTGCTCCATTTAGGCGGAAGGGACAAACTGCAAGCTTTGGAGGTTTATATCAGTTTTAGATTTTCTAAATGCAAATTTTGTCACTGTTTTGGAGCACACTAGCTAGCAGACTGAAACTAACAGCTAAAATGTTGTATTTTTTTACCTTTAAAGTGTGCTATAAATAATATCTGGTGTTTTATACGTTTTATTCATTCATCAAGTGAAAGTAGCACAGACTAAAAGATTGGAATCTAACCCTTAAAATAAATAGAAGCCTACGATCTGTGTCATTACCAGTGTGTGTGTGTGTGTGTGTTCTCAGCTGGGGAACTCAAGGAGACTTCACCACCACACATCCTCTGCCTGCGGTCAAAGTGAAGCTCTTCACGGAGAGCACAGGCGTTCTGGCCCTGGAGGACAAGGAGCTCGGCCGGGTAACACTCACTCTTTTCTTTCTCACTTTTCTTTTTTAACATGTGTCGTTCTGTTGCAATTTTTTGTGTGTGTTTGAGGATTGTTTGAGTTCGGTGTGGTGTAGCTGTAGAAGTGCTGTTTTACTTTGTAGTTCTGCTTTTTGCCTCAGTCTCCCGCTGATTGATGCCTGTGGCTAAAAGACAAACTTCAGTCTTGAAATTTCCTGTAAAGAAACCAAAAGTTGAACCACTTTTTCTGCAGACAATATTTTTTCTAATCCTTTATCTAATCATCAAAGTTAAAAATGGCCTACTTTTTAATTCTTCTGATAGAATCTGAAATTTAGAGTTTTTTAATTATATGATTAAATGATCAGTATGTTTGGCTAATTTTATTAATTATGCCATAATACAAACAATTAATTAAACAAAGGGATCAAAATAGATAGATTTGCTAAACAGAACCACAAAGATTCTAATTGTTTTTCCAGATTAAGTATATAATAATTCCTTACATTTATATAGAGCTTTTCTGGCCACTCAAAGCGCTTAACACATTTTTGGGGGGAATCTCCTCATCCACCACCAGGATGACACGACAGCAGCCATACAGAGGCCAGTGGGCAAATTTGGCCAGGATGCCAAATGGGATTTTTAATGATCACAGAGAGTCAGGACCTCGGTTTAACGTCTCATCCAAAAGATGGCACTCACTGAGCAGTATAGAGTCCCCATCAATATACTGGGGTATTAGGTCCCACACAGACCAGAGGTTGAGTGCCCCCTGCTGGCCTCACTAACACCACTTCCAGCAGCAACCTACCTTTCCCATATGGTTTCCCATCCAGGTGCTGACCTGGCACAGCCCTGCTTAGCTTCGGTGGGCAACCATGTGAGAGTTGCAGAGAGCTAAATAAAAATATGCAAAAATAAATATCAAAATTTGTTTATACATACAATATGCCTGATTGTTAATTATGCCATAAAACAGCCCTAAATGTATTTTTCCCAGATTAGTAATATATAAAATAAGCAAGAACATTTGAACTTATTACATGTTAAATAAAAGAGTAAATTATAGCATTCTACCATGTGGTATAAAACAGATATGCTATTAAACATAATATAGACATACATTTTTTGGGGGACAAATTAATTGTAATATTGTAAAGTCTTCACTTAACATTTCACAAATCATTCCGTTTTTACTGTATATTTGATCTAATAAACACAGCCCTAGTATATGCATCAATAAAAACTCATTAGTAAACCAAGTGTATGAGTTTATTCAAATGTCATTCCATCTTAATTCAAATTTTTACATCCAAATTGGAATTACAAATCGTGTGAATTGGAAAAATTCTAAAATACATTTAAGGATTCCGAGTTCCTTTAATCAGGACATTGTTAACATGTTTTGTTAACATGTTAAGATGACCTTGACTGCCTCATGTGTGCTGCACAATACAAAAACGTGCCTGCGTCTTCTTCCAGACTGAGGTAGGCAGGCGTCTCTAAGCCCTTAAATCTAGCTAAGAAATAGATTATGCCAACTTGTCAGAGAGAGAATGAAAAAGCAACTGGCTCTTCTCTGATAAGGTGCCAAGAGAAGAACCGCACGGTCCAACTCTCAGTACACAGAGGCATGAGCCAAAATTAATTGAACGTTGAGAATTTCAGTGGAAAAAAATGCTCACTGGCAAAGTAATGTGTCATTATCAGCTCACACCCAGACTCACAACCACACAACCTGTTTATCCCTTTACCCAATGCGTCATGTGTGAAAATGGTTCTAGGGCATACACTGGCTTTAGGATTACATGTTAAAGGGATAGTTCACCCAAAAATTAAAGTTCTGTATCCTGGATGAAGGTCATGTGTGTGTGTGGGATGTAGGGATAGACAATATCCAGAGCCAGACATTTCTGCATAAATATATATTTACACACTTTTACATAAGTAAGTAAGTAGACTTAATGATGTGCTTAATCAGTGTTTCTCAACCACGTTCCTGGAGGACCACCAGCTCTGCATATTTTACATGTCTCCTTAACCAAACACACCTGATTCAGATCATTAGCTCATTAGCAGAGACTGAAAGACCTGCAATGGGTGTGACAGACAAAGGAGACACCCAAAACATGCAGTGTTGGTGGTCCTCCAGGAACGTGGTTGAGAAACACTATGCTAAATAATCTGCAGAAATCTGTGGACAGATTATCGCTTGCAATATAATAGTAAAAATTCTGCCTACGATAAAAAAAAGCTGACATAATGTAATAATAACAACAAAACCTATGATTTATTACAGTATCATGTGTGCAATACAGTTTTGTGTTTATGAGTCTAACAGATATACTACAGTCTACAGATATACTGATTTTATGAAGTGATTTTAAACGAAAAGTTTGTCAGTATATCTGTTTGTAAAACAGATATACTGACAAACTTTTAGTTTAAAATCACTTTATAAAATCAGTCGATTGTTTGAAATCACTGCGTTTTGTGACCAGATGTGCTTTCATATCACAGAATGAGAAAGAAATCATACTATTTTTGTAGTATGCAATGCAGTTGTAAAAGTTTAAGTCAATTAGCATTGCATTATAAATATACTTTATGCTTATGAAATACCCAGGTTGGCTTGAAGAACAGAATAATCCAGATTTTGCCACAAACGTTTGTTTGTGTTTGTGTTTGATCCATTGATCAGTTTCTATCATCTTTATCCTCTTTGCTTACCAGCAGCCATAGCTGATGCCTTTTCTTCAGTATCTATATGTGAAGTTTATGTGCGAGGCCCTCTAGTGTCCAGTATGAATGAAACAAATAACATTACAATGTGTGATCACAATACAGAGGTATTTCAGAGGTCTTGAACTCTCCTGGGGAATCACAGTCCTGCAAAGTTTATTTCCAACGTGCTTCAGCACATCTGCTTGTGTATTTTATATGATCCTGAAAAGATTAATTAGAACTCTGCTCTATTTATGGGGAAATAATAATAATTAATTATAATAAATAATTAATAATTATTCTTATTAATAATAATTATAATACATAAAATATAACAATAAAAATATGAAAATTGACACAGGATTACATGTCTCTCAGTGGAATTATATTATCATTAATATCGTTATCACAATAAATATTAGAAAATATTGTGATATATTAGTCCATGTCACCCATCGCTAGTGGGATAACATTTGGGTGAATTAGTAATAAAAGAGTCTTCATTTTGGGATTGCTGCTTCTTTTAATGGTGAAAGTTTTGTCTCTGAATTAGTGGTTGCTGATTTTGGTTTGATGAATTGTGATTGGACGGATTATTAATCAGGGTTCTTTCACGTGGAATGATAAGGTGGTTCTTCACCCGACTCCAAACAGCCCGAAGCAGGCAGAGCTCCACAAGATGGCTGTGACCAAGGCCTGTCCCGATCAAGATCTGAAGATCAAACTTGCCGTTCGCATGGACAAGCCTCAGAACATGAAGGCTTGTGGGTAAGGGATTTATTTGGGGTATAAGAATGAGTGTCTGTAAACTCTCATACTTACTTTCTAATGCTGGGTTCACACCAAATGCATATTTAAATATTTTCACGAATAGATTACATACAAAGTCAATGCAGACAGTGCGAATTTATGCAAATGATGCGAAATGTGTGGTGTGTTTGCAACAAATACATACAATTAGCCTCAAATGTGTCTTCTGCACAAATGAAACAAAATCTACTTGAACAGAAATTTTATACGAGGTAAAAAAAAAATCTAGAGTAATCTAAAGCGACTTGCACACGTTCACTTTGCTTTGGTGTGAAATCATAAACATAAAAGGCATAAAACTGTATCATCTGATGTGGGTCAAATACAAGAAAGGTTTTTTTGATCATCAAGTATAATATAGCTCTAAATTGTATCCCGTTTTATTGTACTCTGACATGAGTTTTCATCAGGAATATTTAGTATAAGAATCAGCTCAAAATACTAATGAATTACTTTTTATGACTTTTTATTAGAATTCTTTTAGGGATTGCCACTGTCTGTCAAACAACTACATTTCATTCACTCATTTATTTTCTTGTAAAAAAAATTAAATTAAATTATATATATATATATATATATATATATATATATATAGTATATTTTCCATATCTGTTACACTGAATAACAGTGGAACATTTCTAAATGATTTTTGAATGCCAGTGTATGAGTTTAAGTAAAATATTTTTTAAAAACCTGTGATATTCTTTCAGGTATTTATGGGCTGTTGGAAAAAATGTCTGGAAACGCTGGAAGAAGCGCTTCTTTGTCCTGGTCCAGGTATATCTTTTGATACATTTAATCTGTTAGGGAAGACATGTTCAGTTTTGTTTTTTACATTTTTTGCATATGATACAGATTTAGTAGGATAACCTAATGAGTTGCATACACCATATTAATTCTGTTTGTTTATATTTTACTATAGGTAAGTCAGTATACCTTTGCCATGTGCAGCTATCGAGAGAAGAAGTCAGAGCCACAGGAGCTGCTGCAGTTAGATGGCTATACTGTGGACTACACTGACCCACAGCCAGGTAATACTCTCAAACTCACATATTTCTCTTATGTAACACTTTTGTGAAACTATTCTCATGTTTATTAGGTGTTACTGGAACATACGCTCAATCTTTGTTTACTCCACTGGGAACCATACCAGATTTTTAACCAGACTTTACTCGTTAAAGTAATTTCTAAAAGGCTCAGATAAGTAAAGTTAGTTCTCAAAAAAGAGTTCAACATCGTTCTTTGCAGATGCTATTTGATATTTTGTTTTTGTCCAGTCTGTGCAGAATATACGAGAAATCTGCCGCTGGTGCTGCAAAAATGCAAGCTCCTCAAATTTTTGTGACATTTGCTTGATTTTTACGAACAATCCAGCAATTGCAGAATTGCAAAATCTTTGAGAGTTTGTGTAATAGCTGAATTTTTAAGTAAACTGAAATTATAGACTATTTAGACGTAGCTATTTGCTATTGTTATCCTTCTAACACATTGACATTGCAGTGCAGAGTAGTTTTTTTGGCATTACCGTAAACATGTTTCATGTTACAAGTTTCATTATAAACTATTCACATATAAAAAGCGTGAACATGCAGCCCCTTAAAGGTGCTGTATGTAAGTTTTTGACTATTCTAAAGCATAAAAATACCATAATATGTTTGCAGATATTTAAGAAACATGCTAAGTGAACATTCTTGTTTATCTGAAAAACAATGTTACTGCACTGTGCTCCAGCGTGTAAGGTTTACAGTTTAATTAATACATATTAAACCTCTTTAACATTAATAAATGTACATGCTGAATCACTGATATGTGTTGGTTTGCACTGAGTTACAGTTCTAAAGTTCAATTTCAAACGGTTTATTTTATTTTCAAGATCTGAGGTAAACTATCTGCTGCTGCTTTTTAGTAGTATGGCAATAAAGGTCACGTAAAATGACGTTCAAACTCACATTATTAGCATTTAACACTGAATAAAGCACTTGAGGTGTACCTGAGGTGATCATTGTCATAGTTCTCTGTTGTTCAGCTGCAAGAAATAGAAGCCATTTCTAAAATATACATTTCAGGTGTTGGTTAGGACAGAAATCTCCTTTTAATATGAAAAATATTCCTTCTATCGCGTGCCGTTGCTTTTAGTTTGAACACAATTTAAATCAGCCTTTAGGCTCGATAGTCATGCTCCTGTTGGTGTCATCAATCTGGCAACCTGCGCTTGCGTCAAGCCGTCAGAGGAGGAGCCGAGTGAAAATGTGTTTTGAACCAGGAGTGCAATACCTAGTTCAACCACTGGGTGTCAAACTTACA
The DNA here is from genome assembly GCA_903798115.1 of Danio jaintianensis. Lineage (NCBI taxonomy): Eukaryota > Metazoa > Chordata > Actinopteri > Cypriniformes > Danionidae > Danio > Danio jaintianensis. The sequence continues at coordinate 11,570,757 of CAIGQV010019356.1, read as the reverse complement.
TACTGCACCTTTAAATGTATCTCAAAGTTGACTCATTTTTTTCCACTGTGTGTGCAGGTCTGGATGGAGGCAGAGCTTTCTTCAATGCAGTGAAGGAGGGAGACACTGTGATCTTTGCCAGTGATGATGAGCAGGACCGCATCCTATGGGTGCAGGCCATGTATCGAGCAACTGGCCAATCACATAAACCCGTCCCGCCCACCCAGGTTCAGAAACTCAATTCAAAGGGCAAAGCTGCGGCACAGATGGATGCCCCCATCTCTCAGTTCTGTAAGTAAACATCCACATAAAGCATTTAATTATAGTCAGGACAAAAACTGACTTAGACTGACTTATGATTACTGTTTATATTTATTACTGTTATATTATGATTTAGCCCTCATGTCATATAAAAACAAGATGTTAAATGACAACACCATTTTGGTCACTAAGTAGATAATAAATAATAAATGAATTCAGGTTGTTGTCAGGTTGAGTTAGTAACCCTAGTGATGTCACAGTGATGTCACCTTGCACTCAGCAAAAAAGTAGCAAGAAAAGGTAAGAGCGAGTGTGTAGTTTATAGCATTGTGTTTATTTCAGTGTGCATGTGTTCGTTTGTAGGCTTACGCACCCCAGATCAGCTATAACATCTGCGTTTAATAACATTTAAAAATTGGTTTACATTTAAAATAGCTTAAATAATGAAAATTGCTCAACCTTGCTATAAAGGTGTAGTTTATTCAAAAATGAAAATTATGACATCCTTTGCATCCTCAAGTTGTTTCAAAACAATGACTTTCTTTCTCCTGGAGAACACATTTTTTTCTGTTTTTTGCACAAGGCTAATATATAGCTTCACGGGATGATTTTATGAAAGCGTGAGCACTGTTTATTTATTTGCATGCAAAGCAGCTTTCAGATTTTGTCTTGTGTTCTGCAGAAGAAAGAAAAATCAAGATGTTTGGAACAACACGAGAAAAGTAGATCAGTAAATAATGACAGAATTTTCATTTTTGGGTGTACTGTCCCTTTAAGGCTACTTTCATCGAATTACGATTCTGCCACAAAATTATCAAAACAGTTATTCACACTAATACCAAGCCACTTTGAAGCCTCTAAATAATAATAGATCCTGCTATTCAGAACTTTGTCTTTTGGTGTGCATCTACTTCAGCATCTGTCCATAGCGATATATCTGTCTATCACAAAATGTCTCTTATGGAAATTGATACACTGTTAAAATACAACCATTATGTTTTAACAACAGATACGAAAGCTAAAGGTAGAGGTTCTGTGTTGTTTTTCCATTGATTTCTTTGTCCTGTTTGTGAATGTTTCTTGTGGTCAGATGATTCCCTCACAAGTTCAGATGCCATTCAATTTTCTCACTATAAGACAGACCCCTTCCCCTCTGAAACATTATTACACTGTGTAAATGTTTCACCCTCCACCTTAGGTGGTCTTGAATGGCACAGAGTAGTGGAATATACAACATGTTGTAGACACACACACACACACACACACGCACACACATGAACAAACATTCCTTTGCTGCAGAAGGTTTTGGCAGATTCTAGAATACTATGAAGGTGCTGGCAATCTATTAGTATGTGATCTAGTAATCTAGAGCGAATGTTAAAAGTTAAAAGAACCAAAGTTTTTTGGTAACACTTTGCAACAAGGTTTTCTTTGTTAGCCTTATTACACTAATTACCACCCAGCAGAGACACAACGTCATAAGACGTTAATATAAGGTTAGATTTAGGTCGCCAGCGTCTAAGGACAATGTTATTTTGACGTCCAATAATGACGTGAAATGACAATGATATTTTGTTGATTTTAGGTTGTGTTGGAAAGTGACCAAAATCTGACATTGAGGCAACATCTTAAACCAACGTCATATTGACGTAAAATACTGACATTTATTCGTCAATTATGGCAGCCAAATCCAACATCTGATAGATAGTCATAATGGTAACGTCCACACAACGTCAAGCTGTAACATCATTAGATGTTGATATTTTGTTGTTTTTATGTTGCTTTGGAAAGTAACTAAAATGCAAAGTCTGTCCGATGTTAGACATTGACGTCGACCTGATTTTGGGTTCTGACGTCAACCTGATTTTCATTTCAAAACAAAATGCAACATCAGATTGACGTTGTACCCCAATGGGATGTCATGTTGACGTCCTGTGCCTGCTGGGCATGGTCATAAATGTACATTGGAAAAAAAGTGTAGATATAATTTTTACTCAGAAATTGCTAGTAAATTTGATGAATAGTTACAAAGAATTGTATAATTAGTTTCCCAGTTCTGGGTTGCGGCTAGAAGGGCATCCGCTGTGTAAAACATATGCTAGATAAGTTATCGATTCATTCCGCTGTGGTGACCCCTGATGAATAAAGGGACTAAGCTGAAGCAAAATGAATGAATGTAGAATTAGTTTTTGTTAATAACTGGAATAACATTTATATTTAGCATTTTAATTTTAGTACATTCATTCATTTTCCTTCGGCTTAGTCCCTTTATTCATCAGGGATCGCCACAGCAGAATGAACCGCCTAGTTTGAGTACATTTTAGTAAATTAATTTTGTTGTGTTTTCAATTTTTATTTTTATCTTTAGTTAGTTTTATTATTACTATTTACAATATATATTTGATGTTTCATGTATTGTTATTAGCCCTGGATTGAAAAAGTATATATCTATTTATAATATTTATGTCTAATTTAAAAAAGTATTTTTTTATATATAGTTTGTTACTTTTGATTAATTTATAATATACTGTTTTTATTGTCTTTTTTTATTGTTTATTCATATTTATTTTTTAATACATTTGAAGTCATACAACTATACGTAGAATATGTTTATGTAGAAATAAACATTAAGCTTTAGATAAAAGAAAACTATTTTGTCTAAAGTTAGCAATTGAAATTATTATTTTCAACACAACCTTTATTGTAAAGTGTTTTATTTAAGCAGTCACATTTCGGGTATAGGCTGACATTTTGCTTTAAAATGAACTTGATTACCTGGATTTAATCTGTAAGCAGTTTATTTGCCCATTTGTTTACCAAAAGCAGTACCTTCATAGAATCAATTTAGCAGCTGATACTGGCATGAAATACACATTCGACCAAATAATTGTCTGAAGGTAAGTGTATTTGCCAGTACAGTGTTAGTAAATGTGATCTAGCGAGTCAGATCTAGATTGTATCAGTGTTTTAGAATCCTGTCAAAATCCTCTGCAGTTCACCAAACCTTCCTTCCTTTCTTTCTTTCTTTCTTTCTTTCTTTCTTTCTTTCTTTCTTTCTTTCTTTCTTTCTTTCTTTCTTTCTTTCTTTCTTTCTTTCTTTCTTTCTTTC
>CAIGQV010019356.1:11554769-11567398 GCA_903798115.1 Danio jaintianensis | reverse complement strand
TTCTTTCTTTCTTTCTTTCTTTCTTTCTTTCTTTCTTTCTTTCTTTCGTTCTTTCTTTCTTTCTTTCTTTCTTTCTTTCTCTACTCGATCCGACCACCCACCAGTGGAAAGCGCACTATCATGTTGGTACAGGTCATTGTACTTTACGTTGTGTTTTTTTTTACTTGGTTCATGCTTTGCTTGTACCTTTCTTTAGTCCTGCAGCTGTAGTGGAGTCAGGGTTTTCGTGTCTGCTTTTTTCCTTCAGCCTTGTTGCTAGTCTTTATGTTATTCTGGTTTGTCCCTTCTTACCCTGCTGTCTTCTAGCTGGACTCAAGGGTAAGTGCTAACCTGTTAGCTAGCACCAAGTCAGATAATCCTAAAACCATTATCTGACCAATGCAACGTGCTCTCTCTCTCTTTATCCTTTTTCTCTCGTTCTTTTTTTTTTTTTTCTCCCTCCTCCTTTTCAAATCTCACTCCTCATGCCTTAGACCTAAGTAGATTATGTTACTTTTTCGGTTGGACTTTTTTGATGATGGTTCAAACTACAAACTTTCATTACTCCTGCCAGTTTAGGTTGCATGTCAATTAGTGCGTTTGTACTTATCATTTAGCTAAGTTAATATTGGCTATGATTTATTTGCATAATTGCCTTCTCTACATAAACATCATTGGCATCTTATAACCTCTCAGAGTAAAGTAGAAGATAGGGTTTGTCTGGTCTGGTCCTATTCAGATTGAATCAATTCTCAGAAATTTCATGGTCAACTAATTGAGAATGTATGCATTTGGGATGAATGACAAAGCAAAATCACTAACAGCAGTAGCGAAGAAGCATTGTGCATTTGTGACTACTTGGACTTTACTCTTGAGGGTTCAGTTGCATTTATAATTTCTTTAATTTCGAACTTGAGCTTCACAAGAGTTGGCAAATATGTAAGTGGAGTATTCTGAATGCCAATGTGAAGGAGCAGGCGCTGCCCTCCCTCCTCACCGAGAAATACTCCTAATTCTCTTTCGTCCAGAGGAAATGGGCTTTTTAACGTAGTTCCTAAACCCAAAGTAGATAGTAGCAAAGATAGAGCTTATTATTTGCACCTGTGTGTGTTTGCCCTTAAACTGCTTGAGTAGGTGAGCATTTTGATGTCATGTTGTCCATTCAGATGCTGATGGAAAGACAAGTTCATTTTCTGCCCTTTTTTTCTTTCGATTACACTCCATTCTTTTTTTACAGAGAATGAATTGATTACTTTTTAGCCTCTGTTGGCTTCTTGCTAAAGCCGTGTATTTGCACTATAGAAGAATAATGCTAGCCTGTCAGCACGCCACCGAGGTGGCTTGCTTGTCAGTGTGCTCAGCAACCCGCGTGAACACACTGAAAAAATCTCTCCAGTATTGTCAACTTGCAAATGCTAAGAGAAAAATCCAGAATGCTAATGGATAGGCAAGCGGAAAATGTTACAGCTATTTTTTTTCCCTCCTATTCCCTTTTTCTTGCATGCCATTGGATAGCACAGTGGAGTGCTTCACTGTGTTCCTGCATGTAAAAGACATCCATCATATAAAATCATTTTTAAAACGCATTTTATAATGGTAAAATAACAGGGCAGCTTATTAGCATAAGTCCTAGTCTCATTTAAATAGAACGTGGAAGTATATTTTAATTAATGCGCAATTGAAATTTAAAAATGCAAATGAGGAAGGCACATTCTTTAATCTCGATGATTTTAGGACACCTTTTCTTATTTCCTCCCTTTAATTCCACGGTTCATATAGCTGTGTATTTTTACACATCCCTTTTTCCTCATTTCGTTATCGTCCTAAGTTGCGTAGTACTTTCTTAGGCTTCTTTGCCATTCGTTCTAACGTTTACCTTTTTTCTCAACCCATTCAGTTTGTCTGATATCTGTCATTTATTTTCCTGTGCCTCTATTGTTTTTTTATTCTTTGTCTTCTCTCTTAGTTTAGTCTACGTCTCTATAACTGTAGCGAAAGCCAAAGGATAACGTAGTTCCTCTAATTAGGCAGATCCATACAAGATTCAGATTTTTATTTTTAGTCATATGTCTTCAAAATAAAGAGGTGTGAGTTCATTGTTGTTATGTAGACACACGATGCACATTCTTTCTTCACATTTCCCCCTCATTAGAGCACGTTCATCACTGCACAGATTTAGATTCTATCATTCTGTTGCTAATAAACTAATTCATCTGGGGGCCAGAATAGCTTAATGTTTATTTACTTTTTCCAAAAGAAAATTAGCATAAGCTAAGCATAGACGGTTTTGCTTTTTAATTACATTTAGCCCATAACATTGAGCATATTAAAGAGCCCATGAAATAAAGAACTTTTGTCTTTTATGCTATGTCTGTTAGCATTAATTTAGTCTATGTAATGTTCAAAAGCTTGGAGTTTGGATATATATATCAATAGTTTTAGTTGAAAAGGATTAAAATGATCAAGCTAGAGATTTGCAATGCTACAAAAGATTAATATTAAAATGTTCTTTTAAACTTTCTAGTTATCAGAGATAACCAGTTGCCACGTGAAGTTTCACAAACTAATTTCGAGAGGAGCACATGATATGATTGAACGCGGCTGGTCTCTCATCTGTAATCATTAGTGAGCCAATCGGATTATTCCAAACTCACTATAAATAGCCCGTCTAGCATTACTCCCTTATCTTTGTTTTTTGAAGAATCCCCCCATCCACCCCATCTCCCCCTTTTTCTCCTTTACCAGGGGGAGCTCCCGAGAACTACCTGATCTCGTACCCCCTTACATGCTCATTGACTGGATGGGAGCCTTGGGCTCAATTATCTCCGAGCTCAGGGTTCTCTCCCGGGACAGCATGCCAAACCTGCTATTATTATCAAGCAATATCTAAGTGTGAGCTCTTGAAATAAATATTAAGCAGCTCGACAGTGATAATATCAAGAAATGTTTTTAAAGCACCAAATCAGTGTAGAGTATGAGAATAGTGTAAAAATTGTCATGTGACACTGATAACTGGAGTAATGATGCTGGAAACGAATCACATAGATATATACCATTTTTACATATTAAATTAGAAAACAGACATTTGAAACTAAAATATTTAGCCATTTTAATTGAATTGAATTTTGTTCAAATAGATGAGCAGCTTTGGTAAGTATGAGAGAAAAATTGTAAGTGTTTTTTTTTTCCAGAGCTGCACATAAAATGAAACGGTTGATTCACAATATTACTTTTTTATATAAATTCAGAAATTATTAAACTTAAGCTATTTCATGGGATCTTTAGCTAATATCTCAATGATAACTTTTGATTACCTTTAGAGACTTACATAGTCATTGCAGTTATACTACTGAATTGTTTACAATACCAGATATAAAAAAATACCAAAATACCAGGTTTGCCAATTCTGACACAAAAAGTGGCCCCTGATTTTTTTTTCAATATCACTATTTTAACAAAAGCACACAATCCATCTTCTCTCGAAACGAGTGACATTATCCAATTGCGAATGGCAGAATCTATTGTATTCATGTGAAAGAAACTACATTAAAAGTCATCATTCGGAATCCAAGCCATCGGTGGCTTTAGCACTCAAAAGCTTTTTGACTGAGAGAACAGAAAAGAGATCAGCTCATGCATGCACGTCCAGACCGAATGTGAGCTGAGCATTACGATCACTCAGTTCCACATTTGCCAGGTCCGATTGAACTCTGCTTGACTTTTGCTGCAAGTTGACAATGTGAAAAGCTCAATGTCCTTGATTTGCCATAGACTACTCATTGTAGGTGTTTAGTTTTTTTGTTTTAGTTTTTTTTGTGGTGAGAGGAGAACAGATCGTTCCCCTTGCTGTTTGCTAACTGCCTCTTCCTTGAACTCGTCTCGAATAGACGCTGACAGGGCACAGAAACACGGCATGGATGAGTTTATCTCAGCTAACCCATGTAGCTTTGATCATGCCTCATTGTTCGAGATGATGCAGAGGCTCACGCTGGACCACAGGCTCAATGACAACTTTGCATGTCTGGTAAGTTTTTGTTTTGGTTGGTTTCTGCTGATTTCAATGCAGAGTAACTAGGGCTGCACGGTGCATTAGTCAAATTGTGAAGGCTTAATTAAATAAGTGCACTGCTGTTTAAGTGAAGTGTAAAAATATCTGTTAATTAACAGATTAAGTTTTCCGTTTATTTATGGTTGAGAATTGCATTATGGGATCTCTGTTCTGACGACTTTCGATGTTGAAAAGTCAACTCTACAGTTTAACAAAGTGACTTTTATTGACATGTTAGTAGTTTAAAATAATACAATGTATAAGAAATATTATAGAGAGAAATAAGTCAGAAAATGTACTGGCAGTTTATTACAAGGTTTTTGTACCGTAATATACAACACCAACCCAGACCATATATCACTTTAAACTATTAAATAATAAAATAAAATTAATAAAAGTAACTTTTTCCAACTTTTTAAGGTTAAAGGTTGTCTGAAGAAAGATCAAGTTCTCATAATGTGATTCAACTCAACTGTGTTGCTCTGTCGTTTTTGCTTTCACTTTCGCATCTCGTAATGTAACTTAAAACAGTCCAATAAAGGCACAGCAAATCATCACAAACAAAGGGGTAGGGGGGAAATCACTAAACATTTCAACATATGTCAACTGTACATGTATTTGAACACTAGGAATAAAGTATATTAAATCAAATTATGGCTCTTACAATTGAAATTATTATTATTATTATTATTATTATTATTGCACCATGCCTGGTCATAGTAGATCACCTGCACATTATGAGCAAATTTGCGTTGCATATTGCATTGGTGCATATGTAAATGAGATGTTATGTCTTTGTACTTTAATTTGCACATTGTCAGTAAATCATCCGCAGAAATTTCCACGCACATTTGTGCTGTTTTGGATTTTTGCTCTTGCAAATTTGCCCTGTTTGGTAAATCTAACCCTGTATTATTTTCTTGTAAAACCTACTATGTAAAAAAACATTTGTTCATTATCAGTTTTCATATTTTGTGATTCACAAGTGTTTTCCATTTATTTACAGTTGTAAATTGCATTATGGGACCTTGATCTCTGCTCTGTCTACTTCTCATGTTGAAAATTTAACTGTTTAACAAAGTAAGTTTTATTGATATTTTAGTAGTTTGAAATAATAATAATAATAATAATGTATAAGAAATAATATAGAGTGAAATAAATCTGTAAAATAACAGAAAATGTACTGGGAGTTCATTACAAGGTTTTTGTACTGAAATATACAACACCAACCAAGACAATATATCACTTTAAACTATTAAAAATGTTATTAAAAGTCACTTTTCAAGGTTAAAAGTTGGTGGAATAAAAATCAAGGTCCCATAATGCAATTCAAAAGCATAAATAAATGGCAAAAAAATGTAAATAAAAAACATGAATCACAAAATACAGAAAACCGCTAATTCACCGATATATTTTACAGTGTATAATAATCAATTTTTTATGTAAAACGGTTTACAGTATAAATCAGTTAATCTCATAATTTCCAATTAATGTATGTATTAACTGTATGTCCATGTTCTGTTTTTGTAGGGCTGGTTCAGCCCGGGTCAGGTGTTTGTCCTGGATGAGTACTGCGCCAGGAATGGGGTGAGAGGATGCCATAGACATCTGTGTTATCTTGGAGACCTGCTGGAGCGGGCAGACGCCGGGCACATGATCGACCCCACGCTGCTGCACTACAGCTTCGCTTTCTGTGCCTCCCATGTTCATGGAAACAGGTACACACTTCTATACACATGCACTCTTTTATTGGGATTTTGGGAGAGTTACAGATTATGAAGCAGGGTGGAAAACCAAGGACTCTTTACAAACCATCAACACATTTTGACACTTTTGCTTTATCGTTTGTTATAATTTCCCCTGTGAATGTTTTTTGTATAATTTTGAAAATTTAGTTTGATTTGTTGTGTCTTTTGTTCTCAATCATTTTTCCATTTCTTCTCCACTTCCCAAGCCTCAGCAGTATTCTTTCAGCCGCTGCACTTTCCATTCTCCTTTTTTTGTTGTTGTTTTACTTTCCAAATCTCATTGTGTTGCTCATTCATTACATGTTCCTGATAGTCAGAGGGGGTCTGAGTTACAGGGGGCTGGTTCAAAGTCAGGAGGGAAAAAGGAGTCTAAAAAAAAGAGGAAATGTAAAACACTGCTGGCCACTGAAAGCACAAGGTAAGAGGGCTAATCGAGGAGATGTTCATATCAACAAACATGTATAATACATCAGAAAATGAAAGTAAAAAATGAAAGCACAGAAAGTGAAATGTGTTTAAAAGCTCAGGATGTTTTTAAAGTATTGTACTTTACCCTAAAATTAAAAGATTTATTCATCCATGTTCCAAGCCAATTGGCAAAGGGCATTTATATTTATTATTATTATGGTTTTAATTTTTTTTATTTATATTTAGGGCAGCACGGTGGCTCACTGGTTAGCACTGTCGCCTCACAGCAAGAAGGTCGCTGGTTCGAGTCCCGGCTGGGCCAGTTGGCATTTCTGTCTGGAGTTTGCATGTTCTCCCCATGTTCGCGTAGGTTTCCTTTGGGAGCTCTGGTTTCCCCCACAGTCCAAAGACATGCGGTATAGGTGAAATGGAAGAACTAAATTGGCCGTAGTCTATGATCCACTGTGTAAAACATATGCCAGAATAGTTGGCAGTTCATTCCGCTCTGGCGAACCCTGATAAATTAGAGACTAAGCCAAAGGAAAATAAATGAATGAATTTTTAAATGTTTTACATTAATGTACCTAAATTAGGAGCTATAAAATTTAACAAAAAAGGATATCATTCATTCATTCATTTTCTTTTCGGCTTAGTCCCTTTATTAATCTGGGGTCGCCACAGCGGAATGAACCGTGAACTTATCCAGCATATATTTTACGCAGTGGATGCCCTTCCAGCTGCAACCCATCACTGGGAAACATCCATACACACTCACACACATACACTACGTGTGTTTCACCACCCAATTCACCTATACCGCATGTCTTTGGACTTGTGGGGGAAACCGGAGCACCCGGAGGAAACCCACGAGAACAGAACAGAACAGAAACGCCAACTGACCCAGCCGAGGCTCGAACCAGCGACCTTCTTGCTGTGAGGTGAACGTGCTACCCACTGCGCCACCGTGCAGCCCAAAAAAGGATATCAGTATTAGTAAATTCTAAAGTTTTCAACATTAACATGTTTTTACCTTAATACTGCATACAGTATTACCTTTCTGATGAATAAAAAATAGAAATTGAAATATAAATTTACACATACAGCTATGGAAAAATGGTCCAATTGATTCCTTTTTACAGTTTATAATTACAGTATGTGTTTATGTCAAATTGTACTCTATGAAATACTGATGTAATTTCTTCCATATGTAAAATGAACAATTTGGTCATGTTTTCAGATGTGTTTATATTAATTTTTAGACAAGTCAAAAGCAATGTTTCAAGTCAATAAAATAGTCCAGAGAGTTTAAAAAAATACCTTGAAAGTGTTGTGTGCATGCGCTCACTGTGCGCTTTCTCTTCCCACTGCCTTGTTGATAGTATATTTATTGTGCTTTGGCTGGGTGTGTATTAAATATATTTTAATGCAATATGGCACCCAAGTGGAGCATTGTGACATCGATAGCTGTAAATAAAAAAATGGGCTGGAAACAATGTCCCCCATGAGTATCACAACAGGGTCCCATCTGCTGCCTACAAATACATTTACAGCCAGTCTATTAGATTTAAGAAAGCCAGACATTGCTTCTGGTAAGATGCTCTCTCTCTCTCTCTCTCTGTGCCAGGCCTGAATTTAACTGTCATGTACTGGATACTGAAATGTTAATGTGGTTTGATTAGCTTTCACCCAAAATATACTGGGCTTTAAAAAGCAATTATATAGCATCATAATTAAGTGTAATAATAAATCAGTCAGTTTGAGACTTTCTTTTGATTTGCATTACTTTAGCCAGGGCTCAGATTGATCTTTCTTTCTAATCTGTTTGCAAATAACGGCCTGTTTGACTTGTAAAATAGGCCAGATGGTCTTGGAACAGTAACGGTGGAGGAAAAAGAGCGTTTTGAGGAAATCAAAGAGCGATTACGTGTCCTTCTGGAGAACCAGATCACAAACTTTAGGTGAGTATGTAGACGTAAGACTTTATTGAACATTTCACAAGCCATTTACATTAGCGGTTCATCTGTTATTTGTTTCAGAATGCAGGTTTTATGTTGTGCACTGAATTGCAATCCAACAATAAAATGTTAATGTTCTTTTTTTTAATGATATCAGCATGGACTGCATAATACACAATTTATAAGGTAGAATAGATTAATTTTGTGAATATAAACAACATAGTAGGTGATTTATCAGTTAATGCATGGTACAAAAGCTTGGCCAAATATTGTATTAAGCTGAATATGAGAAATGTGTGACAGTGTATGTGTCACATACAGTATGTGATTTCACAAATTCAATCAATTAAATTCAATTTAAACTTATTTTGTATAGTGCTTTTCACACAAATTATTGTTCCAAAGCAGCTTTACCAAAGGTTTACCAAATGTTATTACATTACAGTCAAAATCAGAAAGGTAAGGTGTTGTGTATAGTGTGGACAGTATATATACATAGTTAAACTGCAGTATATATAGTGTTCTTTTCCAGAAGGTGAAATCTGGAAATGAAGTGAATTTGTGTATGGCTTAAGAATTTGGGTTGTCCATGGAGGGTTGGCATCATGTCTTCCAGTCTTAGTATGGTTGGCATGATCTCTTCGCAGGTTTTGGATCTGATCGAGTGGCACTGTACAATCTCTAGAAATAGAAATAGAGAGCAAAGGAAAGAGAATTAGCGTAGCTGCTGTTCATATACTGACTGGAGTACATCACTGACATATACATCACTGACTGGAGTGTTTTTGAAGCTGCTGCAAACGATCTAGATGAGCTTACAGAAACTGTAACATCTTATATCAGTTTCTGTGAAGACATGTGCATTCCTACCAGGACTCAACTCACATACAACAATGACAAACCGTGGTTCACTGTAAAACTCAGACAGCTGCGTCAGGCCAAGGAGGTTGCTTACAGGAATGGGGAGAGGGCCTTGTATAAACAGGCCAAATACACACTGGAAAAGGAGATCAGAGTGGCAAAAAGGAACTATTCTGAGAAACTAAGGAGTCAGTTCTCTTCCAGCGACTCAGCATCCGTGTGGAAAAGTTTGAAAAACATCACAAACTACAAGAAACCATCCCCCAGCACTGTAGACAACGAACGACTTGCAAACGACCTGAATGAGTTTTACTGCAGGTTTGAGAAAACACCCCACACCCACTCTGAACTGCTCTTCACACCACCATCAACACCTCCACCACACCCCGTCTCCCCAACACTTCAGTTCAGTGAAGATGATGTGCGCCAGGTCTTCCAAAAACAGAAGAGGAAAAAAGCACCAGGCCCAGATTTTGTAACACCAGCCTGTCTAAAATCCTGTGCTGACCAACTGGCCCCCATCTTCACCCTGATCTTCAACAGATCACTGGAGCTGTGTGCAGTGCCCTCCTGCTTTAAACGCTCCACCATCATCCCCATCCCAAAGAAACCCAAACTTACAGGACTTAATGACTACAGACCAGTGGCGCTAACATCTGTGGTCATGAAGTCTTTTGAAAAACTGGTGCTGGCCCACCTGAAGGACATCACTGAACCCTCACTGGACTCTCTTCAGTTTGCCTACAGAGCAAACAGGTCTGTGGATGATGCAGTCAATATGGGACTGCATTATGTTCTGCAACACCTAGACAGACCAGGGACCTATGTGAGGATCTTGTTTGTTGACTTCAGCTCGGCTTTCAACACTATCATCCCAAAACTTCTCCTGCCCAAATTAACTCAGCTCTCCGTGCCCAACTCTGTCTGTCAGTGGATCAACAGCTTCCTAACGGACAGGCAGCAGCTGGTGAAGCTGGGAAAATTCTCATCCAGTACCCGCACAATCAGCACTGGCGCCCCCCAGGGGTGTGTCCTCTCCCCTCTGCTCTTCTCACTGTACACAAATGACTGCACCTCAAAGGACGCCTCTGTCAAAATCTTGAAGTTTGCAGACGACACCACACTTATCGGCCTCATTTAGGACGGTGACGAGTCTGCTTACAGACAGGAGGTTAAGGAGCTGGCTGTCTGGTGCAGTCACAACAACCTGGAGCTGAACACGCTCAAAACAGTGGAGATGATAGTGGACTTCAGGAGCATCATGGACAGCATTGTGGCAGCAGTGAAGTCATTCAGGTTCCTGGGCACCACCATCTCTCAGGATCTGAAGTGGGACACTCACATTGACTCCATTGTCAAAAAAGCTCAACAGAGGTTGTACTTCCTTCGTCAGCTGAGGAAGTTCAACCTTCCAAAGGAGCTGCTGAAACAGTTCTACACTTCCATCATTGAATCAGTCCTCTGCACTTCAATAACTGTCTGGTTTAGCTCAGCTACCAAATCCGACCTCCGAAGACTACGTCGAATAGTTCGGACTGCTGAGCGAATCACTGGTACAATCCTCCCTACTCTCCAAGAACTGTACTTATCCAGAGCAAGCAGAAGGGCTGCCAAAATCACTCTGGACCCCTCACACCCAGCACACTGCCTCTTTGAACTTTTACCTTCTGGTCGACGCTACAGAGCACTGTGTACCAGAACAGCCCGACACAGAAACAGTTTCTTCCCTCAGGCAATCCATCTCATGAACACTTGATGATAGTAATTATGGAACAAACATCACTACTGCTATACACTTTTTATACACATAAACACTTATTTAACAACATATTTTACATGCTAATTTGCACATAACAGCTGCTGTTGTATATAGTAATATTCCTGTACATACACTTGTCAATTTGTATATTTGCATTCACTACAACTTTCATTTTTTAAATATATTTATTATCTGTTTTTTGTCCTGTCTCTGTAATTCTGTTGCACTGTAGAAGCTCTGTCACGAAAACAAATTCCTCGTATGTGTGAACATACCTGGCAATAAAGCTCTTTCTGATTCTGATTCTGATAATATTTTAAACAAAAGATATTGGTCGCACTTTACAGTAAGGTTTCATTAGTTAATAATGGTAGTAATGTATTTACTAACATGAACTAATACTCGCACAGCATTTATTTATCATAGTTTACAAATGCCATATTAAATCCAAATGCATGCTTGTTAACATTAGTTAATGCACCGTGAGTTAACATGAACAACTGTATTTTTATTAACTAATGTTAACTAACATGAACAAATACTGTAATAAATGTATTGTTCCCTGTTTGTTCACGTTAGCAAATGCATTAACTAACATTAACTATTGCAACCTTATTTTAAAGTGTTACCAAATTATTAATATTAGTGTGAAAGAATGCATTTGAAGAGATGCATTAATCTGGATCGTACAGTTATGCGATGCATTGTATATGTGCTTTATTGAAATGATACATTTATCTTAATCTGTTTTAATCTGAGGGAGTGAGTCTGAGCCTCGGACATTATCAGGAAGATTATTCCAGATATGAAAAGGACCAAATTACAGTCTGTCAAACAAGTCAAACAAGACACTCAGATGTAGTTTTTTCTTATACAGTTATGATTGTGGATTTTGTTTATTGAAAAGTTATTGAAATCTACTGATGGAAATTAAATGACCACTTTTAAGTTGATTTGGGATGTTTTCTTTACATTAGACTTAAAAAAAATTGTAAACTGTGTCTTGCCTGTAAATGCTGCTTTAAAAAAAGATTTGTAGTGATTATTCACACTTTATCACTATTTTTGGAGGAACCTCTAGTGTACACCAATCTGTTGTTTTGCGTTCCAAAATATAATTGTACAGGATTTCCTACACCCACAGTGCAATTTTTGTCATTGCAGGTATTGCTTTCCATTCGGTCGCCCTGAGGGAGCATTGAAAGCCACTCTGTCTTTGCTGGAGAGGGTAATGACAACATTGCTTATATTGATTCACAGTACCAGCAATAGAAGTAAAAGAGAAGCGATTGATGGTATTTTGTTCGGCGCCACCTGTCTCTGTTTACTTGTTTGGCCGTGCATCATTTTGCATAAAAAAGTTTCAAATGAATTCAAAACTAATTTGATGCCTCAAGATAATGAGTTTGGATTTGTTTTTTGATGTTTTTTTTCACAGGTGCTTATGAAGGACATTGTGACCCCCGTGCCACAGGAAGAAGTCAAGGCTGTCATTCGTAAATGCCTAGAGCAAGCAGCTCAAATTAACTACCAGCGCATCACTGACTACGCCAGAGTGGAAGGTGACTAGCATTGCTCTTTTCTTTCACAGCACTATGATTTTAAAGCACTTAACCATTCTATGATTTGAACTAGAAATGAACTTTTGTACTATTTCTCTCGCTTTTTTTTTTTCATTTGAAGCAATTTCATATTTGAATAATGTGCTTTGAATAAATAATATGTTCTTGTACTTGCAGTTTTTGAGAGGAAAGGAATTTAGATTTGGGTAATTGAAGCTTTTGGTTAAGCTGTGAGTGTATTTTTGATGGTTTGGTTAACACTTTTTAAATGTAATTAAAAAGAATATATATATATATATATATATATAT
>CAIGQV010019356.1:11535076-11554669 GCA_903798115.1 Danio jaintianensis | reverse complement strand
TAATTTTATTATATTTCTTTTTTTAATTTTATTTAATAATTGTATTTTTTAAAATACTTTTATTTGATTTCTTTTATTGTATTATTTTATGTATTTGTTTTTTAATTATTTTATTTAATCATTTAATTTAATTTAATTTATTTACAATTTTAATTATTTTATTTTATTTATTTTATTGTATTATTTTATGTCTTTTAATTTAATTTTATTACATTAAATTTTTTAATTATTTTATTTTATTTATTTTATTGTATTATTTTATGTATTTTTTAATTATTTTATTTAATAATCTTATTTTATTATTTTTATTTTATTTTAAAAAATTATTTTATTTTATTTATTTAATTTTTTATTATTTTATTTTATTTCTATTATTGTATTATTTTATGGTTTTTTTTTTTTTTTTTTTTTTTTTTTTACTTGAACTCAAAGCATATTCTTGTTTGAAACAACAAACCTGTTTTTTCTAAGACCAATTACTGCATTTTTTTCATTCTTTGTTTTCAAGAAAGGTTTAAATGTCTTCTTGTTCCTTCTCCTTTTGTGGACTTGTGTGTAAAAATGCATTCAAATCCACACAAAGAAGAGCTTCTAACCGTTTCCTTCTGTTGCGATAACATAGAAAAGTGGAAACTGGACATTTTTCAGATGCTCTCCACACATTCTCTCTTCTATTATTATGACTCAGATCAGGATGATAAACGACATCAGGGTAGAGGAATGGTTACGGAGGAGGAAAAGGAGCAAGGAAAATAAGTCAGTGAACTGAATGGAATGCAGGAATGGGGACAAATCTTGCGGTGAAAGAAATGAAGTATGTGGGAAGGAGAGGATGGAGGATGGAGGAGCCCATTAGGGGAGAAACAGGTTGAGAAGAAGAGAGAAGCATCTACTGTATGAAGCAATGCCAGCTTGGGCAACAGGCGTGAAAGAGGATTACAAATAAGCAAAAGAAGGCCAATAAAGAGAGAAATCTGTTTGTCAAGGAGAAGAAGCCATTGTGGGCTGGTTTTGAGGAGAATGTTAGTATTTTGAAGATTATTTTTAAATCGTTTCTCTGAATGAATCTCCTCTAATTCATCAAGTCATTGGTTGTGTTGCTTATTTTGAACACGGCGACAAATCAATGATGCATATTCCACAAAATAGTCTTTTGCAACACAGGATTGGTTTTCAAGAGTGAAAATAGAGAGCTATTTCTCTTGAAATAGAGAGCTGGTTTATACCTGGTGTTAAAATGCATTTTTTTGTCAATCCAATCACAAGTGTGTGACATTAAACACAATTGTAAACAGGGTCTGTAATGTTATGAGCGTGTCCACTTTTGAGCATTTCAAGAGGTAGTATACATTTAATACAAAATACACTTGACTGCAACAAAACTTTACAACTTTCCACTTAATGACCTTGTTAAACATTAATGATAGGACATGTTTTTGAAGCAAGCTGGACAGATTTAAGCTTCGCCATCTAAAATCGTGAGTTTTGTTTGAGGGTGAATCCACAATGTTTTCTTCCCATTCCTGCTTAAGACACAAACCCACAGAGTTCATAGTCATTTTGCGGCTGTCAGAGCAGAAACAAAATGTACTGCTCTCCATAGCATTTTCTGTTTTATGCTTTTGTGTTTATACTCTATGTAAATTGTATGTAAACATATTTAGCAAAATTAAAAAGAAAGATCATAAAAGGCTCATACAGCATTAAAAAAAATCTGAAAGTGTGAAAAAAGAGATGGATGTAACAGAAGGTGTAAATGGCAATATTTCCTCATTGAAAATGGATATTATTTTCAGGTGGAAAAACAGGACTTGAGTGGGAAAAGCTCTCTCAAATATGACTGTCATCAGTTACTCATCCTCCTCATGTCATTTGAAATGCATGTCGTTTTCTTTTTCTTCAGTAAAAACAAAAAGGAGATTTTTGCTTAATGTCTAAACTGCCCTTTTCCATAAAAAAGGCTGGCAGCTCTGAAATATAAGGAGCCTAAAATCAGTAGATTTAATGTAAATTCATGAAAAAAAAAAAAGAGAAAATTGTGCATTTCAGATGACAGATGTACTATCATTCGGAACTTTTGGGGGTGGGTGTATTTACTTGATTAAAATAGCATAAAAAACAGTTATATTGAGATATTTTATTACAATAAAAAAAAAAAACTGTGTTTTATTTTAATATACTTTAAAAATAATTATTAAAATGTCAAAACTAAATTTTCAGCATCATTACTTCAGTCTTCAGTGTCACACGATCCTCAAGAAATCACTCAAATATGATAATTTAGTGTTCAAGAATAATTTCTTATTAATATGAAAAACGAAAACAGCTGTGCTGCTTATTTAGTTGAGGTGCCAAAGGACAGCACTTATTTGCTATTTGTAAAGCATTTTTTAAATAATGTAAACCATAAATTTGTATAAGTTTGTACAATTTTATTCATATATTTGGTATAATCTGTTCACACCTCAGTGATAGTGATAGTAAACACACCCAGAAGTTTAGAGATGGACTTCTTTGTAAAAAAAAAAAAACAGATTTTTTTTGTAGAAATGGGATTTAGCCATGAATTGGCCACTAATTTACACATTTCCCTGTGAGATTGGATTGGCTTGTCACTTATGATTGATTTGGCAACATTTTAAAGTGAATCAAAATGTACAACTGCCTTCTCATTGGTTAAACCACTTGGTTTGTTGGTTCATTGGATTGAATATTCCTCTCACCTTAAGTCCATCTTGGACCATTTATTTTGTTGTGGATCTGTGTTCAACTGTCATATTCACATATACCTAAATAACCTGAATTAAGGAAGAAAATTTGACAAGTTCTGAAACAAATGCTCCAAACAAGTGAAAGCACCCGTATTAGCCCAATCTTTTGAATGGTAGTGCTCCTTTAAAAGTTCACCACCTCCACTTTATTCTTCATTTTTTTGTGAAAATTTAAGGGTGATTGTGGTTTAAGGGCTTAACTATCAAATCCAATTGTTTATCCGAGCTTTTCCAAACCCTGATGTTATCCTTCTTGATAAAAACGTCCCTTAACACAAGACATCCCTTCATCCTATTCAATCCTTGATCCCCTTTCCTCTGACCCCAAACTCTTGCATGCCGGAATCCTCTTTTTCTTTAGGAAAAAAGAGGGAAATGTATGATCATCCTGTCTACTCCTTGGCTACACAAGTGATGGATTTAACCATCCGTGAGTAACAACCCCTCATCCTTTACCTCTCTCATCCAACCAACCCTCCATCTCACCTCCTTCTCGGAGCTTTTCTGTTTTGCCATTTTCACACAGACGACAGAAACTAAAAGTAGAGAACGATACGTAGAGTTCTGATGTTCCATCTGTTTGTAATACGACATGACTGATGCGTGCGCTCAGCTTCCTCTTGTTCGTTTTTGGTTGAAGCTCATGTCTGTGACTTGAATGCATTTTTACTTTGCTCGCTCTTTTTACTTTGTCTGAGTGTATATCGTTGCTGTGGTGTGGTAGGTGGTTTGACTGGGGGGTTCCAGACACATCAACAGGTGCCTGAACTACCGGGAGAGCAGGAGTTAGTACACGTGTACGAGATATCAACTTATGTGTTCCAACATCACAAGTTTGTCTTGTTCGTGATTTTTAAAATTAGGTTTGTCAATGCTATTGTCTCTCTGTTCAGTATGTTGTTCAGTTGCTATTCTGCTATGTGTTTTTGTTCTTGTCGTTCCAGGTAAATATCTACATGTGTGTTTGTTTGTCATTGTTTTTTTATGTATGTGTGTTACTTTTCTATATCAAACACACACTAATTTTTGTTCTGAAGAGCGACCGAGAGTGAGATTACCAGGGATGCTGCGACTCTCCCCTTTCTCTCTTTCCCTTATTTCTCCCTCTTCTTATGTTGCTCTGACTCTCTTTTTCTTTCTTTCTTTCTTTTTCTTTCTCTCAAGTTGAAAAAACTCTAAAGGATCAGAAGGATCCAGGTGAAGCTATGTTTGACGTCATCCCCTGTCCCCTTCAACACATCCTGGCATAAGCACATGACACAGTTGCAGGAATAACTTATTTAAGCTGTACACACCATATCTCAAGGCCCTTCCTTGTGCGTTCTTTTTCTTTTGTAAAGATAGTATTCTTCTATCACTTTTTGTTGCGTTAAATTGGGGTGAAAGCTATTTTGTGTTATATAATATTAGACTTGAAAAAATGAACATCTTAGCAGAGTCTGCCTGATGGTGTTACATTATGCAGACTTACAAGAAGTAATACTATCTTTCACAAATATTTCAGTGGCAGTCTTTTCAATGTGTTAAAATGTGAGGGGCAAAGGATTTGCAAATGTTTCTCAACTGAAGTGCTGGGAATAAGATAACTGAAGTATATCTAAATCTTGACATCAAGAGATTTTCCGAATAAGTGGTTATCAACTGGTCTTGCTTCAAGACTTGGATGAATGAAACTAAAAGGTGTAAAATGTAAATGTAAAACAACAAAAAGTAATTTTTTATCAATATTGCCATTAAATAATTTCAGGTTTTGAGCTTGATGCCAAATGCTTAGTCTAATTTGGCCTGATTTTAGTAGTGATGAATTTCCGAACAAACTTTGACATCAATAATGAAATGGAAAGCCATGGTTTTGGCATAAGTTATTTTCAACCTGTTTTTGGTTTTGGGTCATAACCCACCAGTTGAGAACCACTTCTCTAAATCACTGTCTATTTAAGAGATATTTCGCTTCTTTAATTCCCAGTCCTTGTTTTAGATGCTTGATGTGACCAGAGCATTTTGGACACATTGAAAATAGATAAAGTATGAAATTTGGATAATGATAATCACAGATTATCACTTGATCCATTGTCATTACTTTATCATGTTGTGTTGATGACATCATGGCCTTAGGAAGAGTTAGAAAGAGCTTCTGTGAGCTATTAATGGTTTCCGGTGTAATAAATTTCAGTACAGTGCCCACAACCCCATTAATAACCCACAACTTTTACAGGCCGATAAACCAATAGCATAAAAGTGAACATTTCGCATTCTAGACACCAAGACTAATGAGTCAGACGGACTGATAAATAAGTAATGTCCTTCATGACTGAAGTAACGTTGCAGTCAATAAATTAAAGATTTTCTTTTCTCCGTCATTGGAGACCTTAGCATTGCTGAGGTGGTTGTGTTTTATGTCTTTAGCTTTTTTGGTTTTCTGTCTTACTCATTTCACCTTGTTCAGACAAAAGTTAATTATATGTTAAAACCAGAAACACTACTTTATGTTGTAATGTTCTCATTTCATCAAATGTTGCATATGTCTGACAACCTAGTCTGCTCTTTCTTTCATGTGATGGCTTTACATTCCATACAGCAGTTTTAGAAGTGAGAAGTCCAACCAGTAAACAGTAATATACAAAGATAGATAAACATACAGTATTAGTATTCAATAAATATCCAGTGGGGTTCAAATTTCTGTGCCTACATTAAAACTTAAGCCTCAAATTTATTTTTAGGGTTAAAGAATGGGCAAATCATAGATTCTAGAATTCTTTTGCAAATGTCTGTAGTTTCTGAGTGATATCAACAAACTTTGTATACAAATGGTCTGATATTTTTGTTTCTATTGAAGTGCAAAGACAAATAAAATACCAAGATATTTTGTTAATATTTCCACTAACTACTTGTGGTCTCAGAGTTTTGAACCCCAGTTTTAGTCGCAAGCTTGCTAAATATTACAAACAGTCAATTTGTGGCAGCATTCAAGTGTTTCTGACATAGGTTAGGCATCTTTCTTGAAGTGTTATGAGTGTCATCAACAGTGTTGTCCTTTCTGCATGCTCAGAAGGTATTTATGACCGTAGCTTCTTCAGACTGCATTGTAGTGATCATGACATCAGAGATTCATTGAACTAATATACTAATCAGTCACGGTAATATTAACAGTTGCTCTTTTCCCCAACATTCTGCCTCAGAGAATGTAGCTAACCTAGCTACGCCTGCTAAAAAACTGGAGCATGTCATCCGCCTGGCAGAGTTAGTCATTGAGGTTCTACATCAGAACCAGGATCATCACGCAGAGGTGAGTTTAGATTCTCATTGTCTTTCGCTCATTTTCACTCTCTTTCTTTAGTACAAAATAGGGTTGATTTAAATGGCCAGTGGTGCCTCTATAATAACACAAAGGTGGCTGTGGAGTTTCACAATGCAATTTGTATTATTGGAAATTAGCAAAAGAGCTAGAGTTCGCTCTCCCATGAGATCCAGTTCTCTAAACCACTTTCCATGGATCTATACTCTAAAGAAAGCTTCAGAATACAGATTCTGTGTTGCTTTAAAATGCCTATGAAAAGATAAGGAGAACCTAAGATGCATTAAATACTGAGTCAAGTCCGGGTTTTAGCTATAATTATAATAATTGCCATGTACAACTCTAAGAACAAATACATAAATGGCATTATTCCGAAATTCAGTTTAAAGTATTAGGTAAACCATGGTCTTCCTGAGATTTATAGATTTATTGTATCTTTCTGAATATGCTTAACAGGCTGCGGTCACAAGTACAGGAGACCAATCGGTACAGTATCATATTTCTTTTTTTCATCACATAGTGTACCTTTTCCCTCAAGCATGTCGATTCACGCAGTTAAGGGCTTTTCTGTCTGGGTGGATGGGGCAAGACAATGTTTAAAAGTGAGATAAAGTGTTTTGCACTTCACACACTGATAAAGTTTTGCAAATTCACACACTGATTAAGAGCAACAAATTAGTTTAGTTTTAGCACCTTATCTTCATGACATTATGGTGTAACTATTGTACTGTTGACATTTTCGAAATTACAATGCTATATCTTCACTTCTTCATAACTGGTGGCACCATACTAGACAACTAAGAAAGTCACGCACATGTCTCACAATGGGACCATATGCACAATGGGGCTTTAAATCTTGCAAATTTTATTTCTGATCCAAATATTTTGGGGAGAAATGTTTAAATTTAACATTTTGTACATTAACACTTTGCACATACATCACTCTCTACATTTTCATTTTTTCCTGACCATTCACTCCATGGTGTTGTTGCAGGGAAAAGAGGTATGTGGTCAAAATGAATGCAATGAAAAAAAGTCCCTTACTGGCTTGTGCATGAGCTATGAAGGGTTCCCTTCCCCTGTAATGTCCTGTTCCTCACAACGTGAGGGAATGTATTGCCACGTCTGACATGGGTTCGTCTTAAATCCTCAGCAATGTGCCTGTTGAGTCTCCCTTCAATCTTCTTGTAAGGCTTGCATCTCCCACTGGCAGGGTCAAGGCTCAACGATTCCTTTGCTTTCAGGGGGAATGTTTACATATTTACCCACCCACCATGCTAGCTGCTAACCTTTCCCATTTAGATGTGTTCCCTACTGCTAGTGTACATGGACTTCACAAAATCCCTTAAAATGACCAAACCAATGTACCATAACCATTCACCAGGACCACTCTTACTGATTTTAATGTTCAATATGCACTCACGGCCACTTTACTAGGTACATCTGTTCAACTGCTTAATAACTAAACTGTCCAATCATCCAATCATATGGTAGCAACTCAAAGAATGTAGACATGGTTAAGAGGATCTGCTGAAGTTTAAACCAAGTATCTGAATGAGGAAGACATTTTGAAAGTGCAGGGTTGTTGGTGCCAGACAGGCTGGTCTAAGTACAAACTGATCTATTGGGATTTTCATGCACAGCCATCTCTAGGGTTCACGGAGAACAGTGAATAGTCTGAAAAACACAAAATTTTCGGTAAGCAGGAGTTCTGTGGGCGAAAAGCCTCGCTAGTGCCAGAAATCAAAGAAGAATGGCCAGACTAGTTTAAGCAGATAGAAAGGCAGCAATTATTTAAATAAGCACTTGTTAAAATGGAGGTCTGCAGAAGGTCACCTCTGAAGACACAAGACATCAACCTTGAATAAGATGAGCTACAGCAGCAGAAGTGACACTCCTGTCAAATGTGAACAGCAAACTGAGGCTACAATTCACAAGGGCTCAGCCAAACTTGGAAAAAGTCTTACCTTGATTTTACATAGCTTTTATCCCTTTTGTGGAATGACCCTAACCCGAGCACTCTGCATCACAAGCACAACACCGTACAAAGTGATCTATCAGGCAAAATGATTTGGAAATAGTTTGCCTCGTCTGATGTGTCTCTATTTCAGCTATTTTCAGCGCTATTACAGGCTATTATTAATGTGCTCCAGCTACTCCACATGCACACATGTTGGCACTACACCAACATCTTTTATGGATGTTTCAATGGTAAACAGAGGACGTGGCTGCAAACACTTTAAAAATGGAGAAAGAAACCTGAGCAAAGACTGGACGTTTGTGTGATGTCATTTTCTCCAGTGAAAAGTAGTGAAGGCAAGAAGTATTTGCAAAATCGCATGGCAATTGACCTTATTCTTCATGTAAGATCGGGCACCGCCATTGGAACCTTATTTGCTCGAGACTTATTTTTACTTTTATAGTCATAAAGACCCTTTATGTTGTTTGTAGAGCAAGTAATTTGATCATTTATTGTTATTTGTTATTCATAGTAATTTTTCCCATAGGCAACTGAATCAGACGTCCTAAAACAATCATAGAAAAGAGCTTACTTACACTTTGCAAAATAAGGTCAATAAAGATTGACGATTGGCTATTCTGACTGGAATATGGGACTTTCTTAGCTGTGGTGGCCATACTGAGCATTGTATTTTTACAATTAACTGTTAATTGTAAAAGTTAACTGTCTTCGTATATCTAACTGTCTTCGTAGAGTTAACTGTCTTCGTATATCTATAAAGCTCAGTCAAATAAAGCTAGTTTAGGATGATTTGGGTTATGCATTTGCAGCCAACACATCTCCAGTAGTGATGTTATTTTGTCAATATGCACCAAAGTCACCTTGTTGAATTTATATCTTGAAGAATTAAGGCAATTCTGAAATCAAAAATTGGTCCAACCTGATACTAGCACGGTGAACCTAATAAAGTGGCAGGTAGTTTTTGTATTCACTCAATAATATGTAAATATTAACAACTTCCTAGTGATCCCAAATTACAAGAAGGGTCCTGGGGAGGGATACCTGGTTTGCTTGGATTTGGCATCTCTTATTGCTCTTTACCCCACTGTCTACATGTCTGTCTGGTTAAGCTGAGCCATGCGTTGCCCTGCTACACTAGCAAATGCTGTATTTGCTATATTTGTTGGTTCTAATGTTAAGATAAAGTTTCAAAGTGTTAATTACAATGCTGGCAGGTAAGTGCTATGGTAAGTCTGGTCTTAGAGCTTGCTATCCCTTTGTAGCTGAGTGGATTTGGGGGAAATATTTCGGGGCTCTTTGAAGCTCTGTGTTTCAAGGGGTAAAAAGGGACGCATGCAGCCGAAGGGAAGGATTAAGCCTCTTAAAAAGGCTGATCAGTTCCCTGAATGGGTTTATCACTGGTCGGTTGTTTTAATTACAAAAAAGAGTTTTATGCCAAGACTGCAAGCAAGCCTGATTGATCTAAGAAACTCCTGCCCAAAATTTATGGTCACTTTAAGAGATTAAAGAAGAAATATTCAGTCAGACTATATGCATTGGCAAGTAAAGAAGTCTACTATTTGCTTGCAGTCTTTGGCATATCAGGGACAGCAATGTTGCATGATTGCAAGACACATCCCCATCCCAAGAGTAGGGATGCAGTGATGTGAACGGTTGAACTACATCTTCCATTTGGAGGGCAAAAGCATGCAGGGATTTCTACCTCACTTGCATGAGAACTGCACCTCTGGCATCTTGACTCCACTGGGAATTAACCTGATAAAGGAAAAATTGGGTGACCTCTTGTCACAAATATGCAAACATTTGCAACACAAGATTTAAGGTGTATTGTCATTCTATTTTCAATTTGAAAAGCCCATTTTGTTTACGGATGTTTTCTCTTATTTGAATTTATGTCTCATTTGGAGGGCTTCAGAATTCTTGAGATATGCAATCGTATATAGAAGAATCATAAATGTCTATTTATTGTGAAATGTTTTTCACAATATTCAGACTTTGTTTTGGAACATATATAGTAGAATTTTCTGTGTTGCAAATTTAGAAATGGTTTAAACTTTTAACGTGGTAAACTTTCACCTTAGCACTTGTAAACTGGTTGCTTGAATGCCTTATACATTTCATAACAGCAGCCTCAAACAATCCAACAAAATCTAAACAAATCAGACCAAATCTTTCTCTTCAGTTATATTCTTTACATAAAGAGGCATTTCTTTAGAAATACAGTACATTTACAAAGTGAAATATCATATGGCAGACACTTAACCAGTTTACAATCATTTTCTTGCCTGAAATGACCTTAAACACTGAGGCTCTGCTTCTTTTTCCATTCTTTCTTCCTTTACTGGACTATCAAGGCCTTTGCATGGTGGTCAGATCTGATGGTGGAGCACGCTGAGAACTTCCTGTCGCTCTATGGTGTTGATATGGACGCTGCTCTTGAGATCCAGTCTCCTGAGAGCTGGGACAGTTTCCCGCTCTTTCAACTTCTAAACGATTTCCTCCGTACCGACTGTAAGTACGTCTAGCAACAAAAGTATTATCATCCTGATTAAAATAGCAATTGTAACGTACCTTTTTTGGTTTGTTTTTACAGATCACCTGTGTAACGGAAAGTTTCACAAGCATCTGCAGGACCTGTACGCTCCTCTTGTGGTGCGATATGTGGATCTTATGGAGTCCTCGATCGCTCAGTCCATTCACAGGGGATTTGAGAGGGAGTCATGGGAGCCTGTAAAGTAAGACACCACTTCCACAAAAATGTGTGCGGTGACCGGGAGCCAGGGCTTTTCAGGACACAATCATCACAAAAAATACCCAGGATAGCAGGGATAGGCTCATCTCCATCCTGTGATGGATTTTGTTGTCGACAAAATCTATGAAGTTAATCAAATGAAACCATGTAGAACACAAATGCCTTAAATGGCATTGTTTACAATAAAAAAAAAAAAAGAGGACATTTTAACCATTTTTTTCACACTAGAAAGCTTCCAAACATCAAAAGAATCTCCAAGTCCATAATCTATCAGGATAGACTTCAGTCAGTGTCTTGCAGGTTTCCATCAATCTTTTTTTTTTTTGTGAACTAACCTTCATAACGTGCGCTTTAAACAAAATGTTTTTTATATCATAATCAATTGTTCTGTCATGCTTGATTTTGGTTTGCATGTTGATTTGAACGATTTCCCACTAGACAGATAATAATATTTAGATGTCCTGCTATCTTTAGAAGAAGTAAAAGCCTCCCCAAATGTTTGCAGGCTAACAGAATAGTCTTCTGTCAATGAAGCTGATGCCCCTTGAGAAATCTGTGTCAGTATGGTTTTCCTCTTTTGTTTGTTGTCTGTTTTTATGTGTAAAACCCACCACCGTCTTCAAATCTTTCAAGCTGCTGTTTGTTCTTGTTGTGGAAAAACTCTGCTTTGTCTTCCTTTTTATATAAATGTGCTGTTGTCGGTATTATTGATCACGTGTTTCTTTCTGCTCAGGTCTTCTTTTTTAAATGTGCTATAGATTCCCTTGCTACATTTATGACCAGTTTTTTTATGTGTCTGCTCTTTATGTGTAAAGATGGTCTTTTTCCATTTCTCAGTTTCTCTTTTTCGTACCGTATGTCTTACATTGCTTTTTTGCAGCATTCCACACGGCCACTGTTATGGAATTTTTTTGTTTCTTTTTTTGTCTGTTTCTGCAGGAGTTTAACAAGTAATCTGCCCAATGTGAATCTACCAAATGTGAACCTCCAAATTCCCAAAGTACCAAATCTTCCCGTGCCAGTAGCAGGACTATCTGTTAACCTTCCACAAATGCCTAGCTTTTCCACTCCGTCCTGGATGGCTGCTATTTATGACTCTGAGTGTGTATTCAATGCATTTACCTGAGATCTGATGCATTCAAAAGTCTTCTTGGCATGAAAATGTTTGCGTGAGGTTAGTTAACTTTCCAGCAGTTATTGCGTTGCAAGATGTTTGCTAAATTTCTCAGTAGTGAAGAAAAAAACACATTTAAATCATGGCTATAGCAGACTTTTCGATAGATCTAGGACAAATAAAAGGCAAGATGACTTGCCTCTAGAATCATTCTCATGTCAAGTAGCCTGCAGAGGGTTCCAGACAGGCTCATGTGATATTGTTATTTGAAATGAGAACTGAAAAGCTTTTCATTTTCCTCAATGTGCATGCCATTGAGGTTAGACTGTGGTGGTGAGATCTGGATTGCAACCCAAACCTACAGCCAAGCCAATGTCTTTATACAAATGTTTTAATTCTATAGAGTCCACACTTACTAGCAAGTGATGTTGATGGCCTTTCAGCTAACACACATTATTGACCATTTTGACCAAGTAAACAGCTAATGATGGACTAAAACACTTTTTTGATTCCATTCTTTAAGTTTTGTTTCCAAGCAAAGCCATTCTAGCTATCATTTTCTTTTCTTTTAGTAAGTGTTTTCTAAAAGTGTCTGCATGCGTTTTGTTGATTGTTTTTGAAAATAAACTGGTCGATTCATCGTAATGTCAACGGTAAGACAAAATATCTTTGGAGGGTAGCCTAGACAGAAAGATGATTTCAAATCAAGCAACATTGGGTTTTGTTTTGAGCGGAAGGTTCCAGTGGGTGTGGGTTGGTGGAACTCCCTGCCTGGTCGTAGCTCTGTCATTGCGTTGGTAGCTGATGCTCTGAAGTAGATGTTACTTCAGTGTAGCTGGCATCCAAGGCAGTAGAAATTAACACCCCAAAGAGTTCAAACATCAGAGTGGGCTTCTTTTTCAAACAAATAGACAATTCCAGAATGACATCACTTTTAATGTACTGTAGAAGATCACTGAATCATATACATTTCAGTGAGGAAATTAGAACTTGAACCCAGTTGATAGTCTACTCAAACCTAAACATTTCCAAAACAGCAGCACAGTTCACTCTTATGTTTTAACTTTTCCCTGGCCCTTACGACACTTCTTTCTACTCAGGATGGCAGCGTCCTCAGAGTCGACTGCATGGTGTGTTTTGAGCTCAGGAGCTCCTTTAGTCTTGGTGGGCATGGCTGGTGAGAGAGGGCTTGATTTTCCCTACCGTTTTTTTGTACCTGGAGCTTTCCTTTAATTATTTTGCTAAATGTGAATAGTTCACCCAAATATTAAAGGCATAATTTAGACAAAAATGAAAATTCTCATCCATTGTTCGAAACCTTTTTGAGTTTTTTCATCTGTTGGACACAAAACATGTTTTTTTGCATTGACTTCAATAGTATTATTTTTTTTCTATAAAAATCGATGGGTCCCAGGAACCGACATTCTTCAATTTATCTTCTTTTGTGTTCAACAGTAAAAAAAAGAAACTCGTACAGGTTTAAAACCACATGAAGGAGAGTAAATGATTAGGTCATTTTCATTTTTTGAGTGAACTACAACTTTAACTCACCTCATTTTATTCCATACAATAAAAGTCAATGTATTTGGACCTCGCATTGAATTTCATTGCATGGAACAATGCATTCTTCTGTTGTGTTCTGATGATTAAAGATTGAACTATATTTTCAAGAATCATATTGCATATTAAAAACTTACATGCTAACTTCAGTGAGCATTGATTCTCTCTCATCTCCTACTTGTTATAAGATGTCATTAAGAGCATTGGCTTTATCTTGTTTAATATTTGTTATTCAGCACTGTATCTACACTAGCCTTCTCTCACCATGACATTCCAAGACCTCTTTCCTTTAGAGCAAATTGACAGAGCAAAGTATGCATGAATTCAGATCAGTTCTATAAGGTTTCGTAACCCTGCAAAACACGAGGTTATTGATGTATTTTCCTTCTTTTATTTTGCCATACACTGATTGTGTGATCTCATTACCTTTAAATTAGACATACCACCAGTTGGTGTATGGTTAAAATAAAGCAACGTTAAAGCCTTAGATCCTTAATTCTTGAATTTCTGGAACTTTTGACCACTAATATCTTACTATACCTGACAGCAATGGCTCGGGAACATCAGAAGATCTGTTCTGGAAGTTGGATGCCCTACAGACCTTTATCAGGGACCTACACTGGCCAGAAGAAGAGTTTGCCAAACACCTGGATAACCGTATGAAGCTCATGTCAAGTGACATGATTGAGACGAGCGTTAAACGGTAAAATAGTATCTCTAGTAACTGAATGGACTCAAAATGATTGATGAACATTTGAAAAGTCTTTTAATTATGAAGGAGATTTAATCCGAGATGACTCATTTACTTCACACCTTTTGCTGGTCAACAGCACGAGGGGAGCATTTGAATCAAAGCTGACCAAAAGCAGCCGCTCCACAGACTTCCGCATCCCACTGTCCTTATGCACCATGTTCAATGTGATGGTGGACGCCAAGGACCAGTCTGCTAAACTCTGTGCCATGGAAATGGGCCAGGAGGTAATTGGCAGAACTTTTTCCTTACTGTTGTGATAGACGATAGCTTAATATATGTTGGTTCTTTTATGTACAGTACTGTGCAAAAGTCTTAGGCCCCCAGTTACATTTGTTGTTTAGTGAGGGTATAATGACAATATATATTACTTCTCATTATCTTTATTAAAATACAACCAGAAAATACAGGTTTTTGGGTCTAATGGGTTAAGACATATGAAAGAAAGAGTTAGAGAAAGATGAAAGATTGAAGGAAAAATATTGGGGTTTCTGTCTTGGTTTGATCTGCATTTCTGCCAAAGCTTTTGTCAAAATTGCCTGAATTGATGGTATTGTGAATGCTGAAAAGTAGAGACAGGTTTTAATTCATCAGGTAATTCCTACTAGAAATTTGTAATAGTTATATTTTTCAGCATCATAACGATCCCAAACACAGTGCTAAAGTAATAAAATCATATTTGGTGAGAAAAACAGCTGATGAAACAAAGACAGTCATGAAATGGCCTCCACAGAGTCTATAGACAATATTATAGACAGTATGAGATCCATCTGGAGAGAAAAAGAAAGATAGAAAATGCTAAATCTAAGGAAGAACTCTTAGAAATGCTGAAAGATGCTTGATATTAAATAGCACATCATTTCAGAAAAGACTCAACAAAAACGTTGAGACCTAAAGAGGTCACATTAAAGACTTTTGATGTTAGTCTTTTGATTCCAAAAGTAATTTTGTTCTGAATATTGTGTACATTTCCCATATTTCTGTTTGTATATTAAAGGTATAGTTCACCCAAAAGTAATGACCCTGCACTTGTTCCATACCTTTTAGATAGATAGATTTGTACAAAAGTCTTAGGCTCCCAAAGCTGGTGGTGGCCTAAGACTTGTGGACAGTACTGTAGTACTGTACATATTTCTCTGGAATTTTAATGTGGCATTTAGTGACATAAAAAGTGGAATTAAATTGGTTGTAAAAAATCTAATATATATTCCCTCAGTCTTTTTATCCCTTTATAGAGGGATCTTTCGTTTAAACAGGATTCAGAATTTGTGTGAGTAGTGAAATCTGTCTCCATCTTTCAGAAACAGTATCATTCTCAAATTGATGAACTTATTGAAGAGAGTGTAAAAGACATGATTTCCCTTTTGGTGGCGAAGGTATGTTTTGAGAAAATGGCTGACGTTTATAGTACTGTGTTGCTCTTGATGGTGTGTTTGGTCATTGAGTTATTGGTTTTTCTGCCACCTGAACAGTTTGTCGCCATTCTGGAGAGCGTACTTGCCAAGATCTCCAGGTATGATGAAGGAACACTCTTCTCCTCCTTCCTCTCCTTCACGGTAAGAATTACATCTTATAGTTTTCCTTGTTTTAAATTGTATTGTGAAACCATGCTTTTAAAGGCGCACATGTAGTTTTTGTTTATATTTTGTCTGTATTTTCTTATGACAGTGGTACTGAGCTTAACTGTATATTGAACATTTTTTTTTAATTGTAAAGGAAAATAGGAAAACATTT
Organism: Danio jaintianensis; assembly: GCA_903798115.1. NCBI lineage: Eukaryota > Metazoa > Chordata > Actinopteri > Cypriniformes > Danionidae > Danio > Danio jaintianensis. The sequence continues at coordinate 11,538,711 of CAIGQV010019356.1, read as the reverse complement.
GTTTGCATTACAGCAAAGTACTAAAACGATATAGACTACATCTAAAAATGCTTTATTATGTATGCCAGGCCGGTAGATGACAATGTCTCTTTGTAAATAAACAGTATTCATCTGCGTATTGCATTTTTTTTGTTTTTCAAGTACTTGCGCAGGTCTATGGACTGAACACATAAAGCATACATTTTTGTATGCATGCATTTTTGTATTTTACTCTGCATCATTTTTGGAAACTCGCTCAAAAAGCTTTTAATAGTTTGTCTTTTCAAGAGCAGTTTTATAAATGAACGTCCAAAACATTTTTCTTTGATTTTAGTTGAAAATAGTGTATAAACGACCCCTAACCCTTATATTATTCCAGACTCATTTCATTCACCAAAACAAATGACTATATTTTAATCGACCCTAACTTCTAATTAGATTTCTACACCTTTATTGAAAGTTCACCCTAAAACTGATGCTTTAAAATGTAAAGAGCTAAAAAATAATAATAAATCCATATTCTGAAGAACTGCCTTCATTTATTCATTTTCCTTCAGCTTAGTCCCTTTATTCATCAGGGTTCACCACAGTGGAATGAACTGCCAACTTATCCAGCATATGTTTTACACAGCGGATGCCCTTCCAGCTGCAACCCAGTACTGGGAAACACCCATGCACTCTCACATTCACACACACACACACCACGGCCAATTTATGTTTATTCAATTCACCTGTACCGCATGTCTTTGGACCGTGGGGGAAACCCGAGCCTGGATTTGAACTGGGTACCTCTTTATCTGCAGTCAAATGCTCTGCCACTGTGCTATACCCCCACAATTGAACTGCCTTATTTGATCAAAATATTTGGACTTTTATTAATCTATAAACATGATAAATTAACATGAAAAGAAGCTAAACAATACTTTGTGTGAGAACAAACCTCATTGATTTTTGCAGACGTTAAAATGTGCTACGTGACGTGCAGGAATGAGCCTCATTGGTTCTCACGCATCAAGAAAGCATGATTTTTAAAATTCATGTGTTCTGTAGATAGTTCTTAAGGGTTTGTAATGACAAACAGCATCTTAAAATAACTTTTATTTCATTTCAGGTGAAAGCAGCATCAAAGTATGTGGATGTCCCTGTAAGTTTATTTTTTATTTTTTATAATTCATGCAACATAAAACTTTTCCTTATATTTCTTCACACACACACATTCATGAGATCAATTAATTTTTCCTTTTGTCTGCTCTCCACAGAAACCAGGGATGGACGTTGCAGACGGCTATGTGACCTTTGTCCGTCACTCTCAGGACATTCTGAGAGATAAGGTCAATGAGGAGGTGTATATAGAGAGATTATTTGATGTAAGTAAGATGCCGTAGCCTCCGTCCTTAACAAAGGATGGCCCATCCAAAATGTGGCAAAACAATGGGGCATACGAGGGATAAGTCACATTTTGAGTACCGAGCCTGAAGATCTTAAATCCAGACACATAAGGCCAATCATGACCTGAAGCTTTCAGTCAGTTCCCTAATGTCTCATTGCTGTGACTTCCTGTTCCAGCTCTCTGTGCTCTGGTGTTTCATTAGCCACAATGCATTGGACCTTTGTGCTCTGGTGTTGTGTTAGCTGACATGCGTTGGACCTAAAGCTCACACCGGTTTCTTGTTCAAGAGGCAAAGTGTCACCAAGTGGATTATTTATAAAACAGTGCTCTCAAACGATTCCGATTTTAAACCCAAAAGTGTGACGTAACACCCAATTGTATTCTTTTGTAAATACTAAAAAGCAAAAACATTACATTGGCTGTCTAACACACACACACACACACACACACATATATATTTACTGTTATTTAAATATATAAAAATATGATTAAAAATATTATAAATAATAAATTATTGGATTTTTTAAAAATCGCCTGACCCATATGATAATAAAGCATTTTTAAAGCAATTTACACTGGGTTTACAGTATAAACTTTTCTTTTGCAACTCCAAAAAAACAATTGCATCTCAGTTTATTAAAAAATATATACTGTAATTTTCTCAATTCGCCCTAATTTTACAAACCAGCCGAAGAAGAGTTAAAAGAGAGCACTGTTCAATTTAGAAAAATAATCCTTTGTGATTTTGTGAACATGTGTCTTCGTTACACAATGGCATACATGTGTGTTTATATATTTTAATAAGAACTGTAACAGATGTGTGGACCAGTCTTTGTTTTGAATACGTGTGTACGTGTGTGCGTGAGGGTTTGTCAGCAGTTTTATTTTTCATTATTATTATTGTCCGTTTAATTTTCTGATTTTGTTTCCAGCATAATTATATTCAGTTGTGTATCATACCGTATTGTAATAAGCTGTATGTATCTGAATATATAGTTTGTGCGTATGTGTGTGTGTGTGAGTGTCTGTTTAACTGTTAGGAAGTATTATGTAATTTTTGCAGCATTATTTGCTTGTGTTTGGAACATTTGTCACACACATCTTATGCATGCCTGTTGGGTCTGCCTTTTTTATTGTTTAATATTAGATGCTTGTTATGTGCATTATTTTGTATGACTAAGTTTTTAATAATGCATCTAAGATTCAACCTCAAAGACCCACAATGAATCTTTGAAGCATGATTCCTCCTTTTTTTCAGTCTGTGGTTACAGTACACTCCTGCTAAAACTTCTTCTCAAGAATTCTGTCCAAACCAATCACCATCAGAGGCATGAAGTCAAAAGCAGTTATTAAAATAGTAAAATCCTAAATGACAGCTGTCATACAATAGAGAAAATTCTGAAACTGAATATGAAAGAAGAGAGGAATACGATGGCTGTTTGTTTCTTATTGTAATGACTTACTATGATCATTTCAGTTGAAATCTTACTTGGACACTGGGGTTCATCTAAAACTAAAACTAAGGTTCACTGTGGTCTTGTGAGGGCAGTCAAAAGACATATTCAGCTTAAGGTGGTATGTCAAAAACATTATTGAGACTGATTTGACACTGTTACATGCTAATTTATCTATTAAATTCATAATTAGGGTGAGATATGTGAACAAACCACTAACTTAAAGAATTACATTTTTATGTGTAAAGATTATTGGAGCATGTCTTACAAAAATAAGTACTACTTTTGTCTTTGTACTTCAAAATTATTTGTGTGTACTAGCAATTTCTGAGTTAAAAAACGAATGAATGTATTACAGTTCAAATTGTGAAGTATATTTTGCGGAAAACACCCTAATATTTCCATTTCCCAAGCTGAATATCTCTTTTCCAGCATCATACACTGTCTAAATGGGGAACTGTGGTGTTATTTTTGTATTAAGCGACTTGTGTTACAGATTTTAGTTGCATGCAACTACATATCTGTATGTCCGTTTTCTCATTTTCATTTCACATTCTCCCTCTCTAAACACTTTGTACTCACGTTATCCTAACCCTAAGACCGCATCTCGACTCATTCTGCATTCCTTCTAGGACAAAGTGGAACTTATCTCTAAATGTCCTGCTGTTTGATCACATTCTGTCGAGTGGCATGAGTTCTAATCAAATAATCTACCTGTGTACATCTTCTAGCATGACCCACCACCTCCTGAAACTCTCACCTCATGCACACACGCACACACACACACACACACACACACACACACACACACA
>CAIGQV010019356.1:11509022-11534976 GCA_903798115.1 Danio jaintianensis | reverse complement strand
CACACACACACACACACACACACACACACACACACACACACACACACACACACACACACACACACACACACACACACACACACACACACACACACACACACACACACACACACACACACACACACACACACACACACACACACACACACACACACACAGCTCTCTTGCCCTGGACACTCACCTGCACTTTCTGCATGCACTGCACGTCTTTGAAGTGGACAGGAGGAAAGAGAAACCACCAAAAGAAATCTGATTTAATTCACACAATCACATATTAAAGGGGCAGTTCACCCTAAAATAGCTCTACAGAATTTGCACAGAAATGAAGGTATTTTTATGCAAATCTGGGATGTTTATGTGCTTGCATTGAAAGTGTGCTCACCCAAAACTATTATGCCTCAAATAATTCATAAAAAGATACAAAAAATAAATCTATATGAAGCGTAAAGTGTAAGAATCAGTGAAGTTCATTTATGCATATCAAACAACATGTTTGAGCTTCCACTGATCAGGGCAAAGATCCATGAAGGTCTTTGTAAGTCTAGACTAATCTTTGCTAAGGAGCATGTTGTGTGGACAGAGAACTGGTCCAAAATTTTCTTTAGTGATGAAAGGAAGTTGCTTTATTTGGATCCGATGAGAAACATTATGTTTGTCTTCGGAATTGTGAAAACTGAAGTCAGGTTTTTTTTTTTTGCATCTGGCTGTTTTCTGCATCAGGAGTAGGGACTCATTTACTGCTACAAGACCAAATAATTGTGAATATTCATCAGAAGTTGCTTCTGGATTATGCAGTTCCTTGCCTGCATTCATCGCCAAATCAGCCAGCATTATTTCATGCTAAACAATGAACCCTGTCACACAGCAAAATGGATAAAATGTTTGAATAATGCAATGGCCCACCTACAGTCCTGAACTAAACCTAACTGAAAATCTAAAAAAAAAAAAAATAATTAATACATCCGTTGTATCAAAGTCATGCCCAAGAGTCACTGAACTGTGGAAGAGATTAAAAGAAGAGATGTTCAATATCACAGTCTGAGACTAGTGTGCTGTGGACACAAATGTGCTTGTTGTCACACATAGAATAGATTGATTTGTGGACTGTGATTGACATGGATTTATTTATTTTGATCTTTTTTTACTATAGTTTTGGGTGAGTAAAATTTACATGGAAGCTCATAAATCTCAGATTAAAATTAAAATGTCCTCATTTGTGTTCTGAAGGTGCATGAGCCTTACAGGTTTGAAATGACATATTTTGGGCTGAGCTGACCTTTTAAGTAAAGCAAACAGTCATACATAAATATTGATTGGCACTGTGGCAAATGGTAAGAATTGTTTCCACTTCTTGAGAACAGATAATAGCCCACTTCAAAACTCTCAGATTGATCTGTTGACTTGCTTTAGGATAAAGCAATTTTTTCTTCCCGATGATAGTTTACATCATTCATTGCACCACACATGTGCTGTTCTCTTTGAACTAAAGCATTTAAGTGATTCTGAATATGCATGGTCTTCAGATTTAGATATTTTCTGATGGTTTAAGATAACAGTACAACACACCTCTGCCTGCAAGTTCTGTATTCTCACTTTTTATTGGTTTGTTTCTGGGAACTCTGATTGTGATTGCACTAATTTTGTTTTGTTTTGATTTTTGTTTTGTTTTTTTTGCATCTTTTGGGTTCAAGGATGCTTTTTAAACCTTCAAGTTCACAGTCACTCATACACAAGTGCTGTTTTAAAACATTCAGCATTATTAATGGTGAAAAAGGCGAGAAAAACATTGCATTTATTCTGTTGAATTTAATTTTTAAAAGCTGAAGACTTGAATTTGAATAAGGCTTTTATTCTGTCTAATTTCAGATAAGCAGATGTTTTGTGAAGTCGTTTGAACCACAGGTTACAGGCTAAGCTGTAAATGTAGGGCGGATTAAGTGTTTGTTTTGCTATTAATTATGCAATATCCTAATGCATGATTTATTTTTTGCAGATGGCTCTTGAAATTCATTTTGAATTGTCTGACTAACCTTGCTTTTAAGTGAGGGTGTGAATGTGTACTGTAAATGTTAGTGTCAGCTGTGCGTGTGTGTGTGTGAATGGTGTGAGTATGTGTTTATGTATGTCTACACATGCTGGTCTCGTGCATGCATTTGTTTGTCTGTCTGCGTTTTTGCTGGAGAATGCTGTGTTTTTGTGCATTGCAGCAATGGTATACAGCCACTATGAATCTGCTGGCGACCTGGCTGACTGAACGCATGGACCAACAGCTTCATGTCTATCAACTCAAAATCCTCATCAGGATTGTAAAGGTATTTCTTGTTTGCAATGCAAGGGTTTATGTTCTGAATCTGAGTGATATGATTAAAACCCAAGGTAAAACCTTATTGTTTTGTTCTAGATTTCAATCTGTTATTCAGGTCTCGCTTAAGGATGCTGGTATTGTTGTTGTTGTTTTTTTAAATGGAACATCAATTTTCTCATAACGTGAAGATAGAATTTATAAAGATTGATTTAAAAACAATTTTTAAAAGTACCCTTTTGCATATATGTGCAATTTTTTTATTATTGTACATATTTGCTCTATTGTTGTAAATATTAAATTGTACATACTTATTTTACTTTTTAGAAATTCATTGCTGTCATCAAACACTTCTTAGAGTTAACAATAAAGGCACAATATATAAGATTTTTCATTAAAATATCCCAAATCTACTACAACCATGTTATGTATTTTGCTGACTTGTGTACTTACATTATACTAAATGTTTTGAACAATGTTCAAATCCAGAAAAATAAGCCATTTTAACTAGTGACATGGACTGTGTTGCCATGCTAATAACATCATACAACCTCGATTTGCAATTTATAGAAAACAGGAAAACACAGAAGAAGCATTAGTATGTTGTGTGTTTTGTTAGGCTGCATGTCGACTGTGGCATAACAAAAGCTCAGCTGCTTTGCCACATTGCACTTGTCTCTAATCAGCGAAAACTTCAGAAAATTGTGGTCAAAATACATACTCTACATTGTAATGTATCCTAAATTTACATTAATAAAATTGTAATCAATATCGTCAAAAGAATAGGGTAATTTAAATAATATTTTCATTTGAATACAATTTCATATTTCAATGAGGTATATGCAGACGAACCTTTAATTTTCAGTCAGCCAGCCCAAGCGCTTCCGGTGAACTGTGACGCCATTACAAAATTGCCACGTTTAAGATAAGATTTCTTTTTCAAAAAATCAGTGATCTTCACTGCCTGATTGATAAACGATATAAAGTGGGTCTCAGACCAGGCAAGAAGCACTGCATTAAATTCCATTTTCCCCGCCATGTCTTTAAAATATGAAAATGTATTTTACCCCAGTATTTTGAACAAAGTTTCTGCGCTAGCCTGCTGCTTCTGACGGTGTTTGCTTTTATCGGTCTTTCATCTCATTTTACGCTTGAACAACTAAATGAATGCTTAAGTCTGTTTAACTGATTGTATTTTGACTACATTACAACATCAATGCTGTAAAAGGAACCTTATGAAGTTGAAAATACATTCAATTCAGAACATAAACCTTTCACCGGAGGTTTATCTGAAAAACTGTGTGCATATAGCCCATTAGTCGGTTTTTCTGACATAGATATTTAACATTGACCTGCCAATTTGTCTCATTCCTGTAGAAGAAATACCGGGATTTTAGGCTGCAAGGCGTCCTTGACTCGACGTTGAACAGCAAGTCGTACGACACGGTACGGAACCGGCTAACGCTGGAGGAAGCCACGGCCTCGGTCAGAGAGGGAGGCATGCAAGGCATCTCCATGAAGGACAGCGATGAGGAGGACGAGGAGGACTAAAGGAGCATCGAGCCATCCGGTGCCACCTACCACCCTGAACCCGACCCGTCTATCCAGCCCTACCCTACCAACACTTTAAACTTAGCCTGATAACGTAAGATGCATGTAACAACTCTGATTACCCAGTTAGCCACTTTAGGATCCCCCACCCACCCCATCAGCTCGAGTTGCCCACAAACAAAGCTAAAAAACAATAAGAATCAAATAATTGTACTAACGAAGAGTATAAAAAGAATGTCGCGAAGACCACGATTGGCAATTTTAGCTGTGTCATAACATAATAAAGAACAATGAACTAGCACCGATTTTTTCAACTCATTTATTTGAGGAATTTGTTTCTATGTGTTCCTAAGCAATATGGAGTACCATTTGTTTGATAATGTCGAGTGAGATTATTAGGTGTGTCCCTGTCCAATGCGATAACATATATGGCGCTTCTTTGACGTACTCTTACATTCATTAATGGTACATTGTTGTGAAGATGAGTGTATGGACCCTTTTCTTTGTCTTGTCTGTTTTTAAAGTGGATGCCAACTGCTTCGAAACTAAAAACGAATCTCTGTATTTAAGTTCCAACTGTTAACTGTAAATGTCTTCTGTGTCTGCACACTTTCATCGTACTCTTTTCCTTATTTGTGTCGAGGCTCTGTGGCCCTATTTGTTGCAAAATATCCAACTAGGCATTGTCTCACAGGCATCTCAAAATGAAAATGAATTGGTATTCTAGAAATGCAATATCGTCATACCTCCGTTTTGATATTTCATTGGAGACGTCTTTTGATTAGATGTCGCAAAATGACAAGGAAAACGGCTATATTTTTTGGTTGAGTTCTACACTTCTACGGAGGATCTCTCTCTCTCTATCTCTCTTTTTTAAGTTTGTATGTCCAATTAAAGTCATTCTCTTTATGTTAGTAGGTCTGTCGAAAATGCTATGTGCCATTTTTTGGGGTCTCACTTTTGGTTTTGTATATATGATGCTGTACATTGCATTCTGAGCCATTGCTGCATGCCTGTGGGATCCACCTTCTCCAAAAGCTTTTTTGTTTTTCTTTGTCGATTAGCTGGTGGATTCATTCTTGCGTTTGCCTTATCAAAGCCAACAGTTGTAATATGCAAGAGCTGTGGCCTCTCAATAAAGATAACATGATGTACTAATATACCTGTACATTTACTTTCATTGTCTGGTTTCATCTGAATTTGCAATAGTATTTTTGTACCTATCTTGACTTGAAAAGGTCAAACATCGAATAAGAAGAAAATGTAGGGTGGGAAATCATTTTATCCACTTAGAATAGATTGAATTCTCATTTATATAGAGCACAACACGTGGAGGTACTCCAATTATTTACAATTAAATTTTAACAATAACATGTAAGTCTTGGTTGTTGTATGTGCTTTTGTTGAACCCATCTGTTTATATCAGTTCAACTACAATTTCTTTATTATTTTGTATAATAGCGTAATTTGGGCCAAAAAACTACATTACCCATGATGCTGTACAACAAATTTCACCAATCAGAGCTGCAGCGATCAAAGCTTACCAAAATTGATAATTAATTCCGCCTACCCCCATGCAGCACCGCTTAATTTGCACTAAAATTATTTATAAATAATTACAAATATATTGTTTCTATACAGTCAACAATTTTATACTAATAGGGAGTTTTATATTGAACATTTAGTTTCATTCACAATGCTTCTAGGGATTGTAGTTCTTTCCCTCATAAAAGAAGCCAGTATTGATTTTCATAAAAGCAACTTCTTCGCAAATCAGAATTTGTCATGTCTGACTGTTATGAGGAAATAAACCGGACAAAATACAAAGATAAAAGACCTAAGGGAAAGAACTACATTGTGAATGACAAAGCACAATAAAACAATTAAAGGTTGTTGGTTGTATAGACAAATCCAATTTGAGTTTATTATAAAGTATGCCTATTTATATAAACAAACATTTCAACATTTTAAAAGAGAGGGTGTTAGACTCATAGTGGGAGGGAAATGATGACCGAGGACAAAATGATGACGAGCACGAATACATTATGATACATTATTCCATAAGAAATTTCAGTTTTGATTTCAATGCATGGTAAACTGTTTGCCAGTTTAGCGCTGTTTTCAAACGTTAACTGTCTGGAGGCATTATATGTATTCAATATTCAGTGACGTCCTTATCAGTAGATTTATGCCATTTTAGACGTTTGATAACGGACTTTTATTTTGACGCATTACATCTTGATGTTTAAATTAGATGGCTTCACGTTAGCGAATATACAGTTACTTGATATCACACAATATCTCTTCACTTATGCAATTGTGATAAATTAAAATGTCTGTCCCCCCTGGATCCATTATCGTGTCAGACTGGCACCGCTGTCCGGATAGCAGAGAGTTTTTCAGCAAAATACTGCACAAGAAGAGACGTCGAAAGTTTGGTATGGATGATTACCATGGATACAGCACTTAGACATCACTTTGTTCGGTATTTGCTATGGTCAACATATGATTTAAATTATTATTTTGGTTTTGTTAAAATAATGTGAAGGGCTCTTGGAGGCGCCAATGATGCCTCCTCAGATGAATGTGGACCTCGTTCGCTACAAGGTGTTTCTCTCAGGTAAAGCGGGAGTCGGGAAGAGCGCTCTTGCTGCCCGCCTCGCTGGACTCGATATTCCCAAAATGCACTACGAGACCACAGGTAAGCAAACAAACACATATCAAACATAATCCCGTTTCTTCTTGTATTTTTTAAATTAATGTTTTCACCTCAGACATTGCAGGTGAATTAATGTTTTAGACCAATTTATTTATTGATTTATTTTTGACACATTCGAGTCAAAGGTTACTGAGGGGATTTTGGTTAGCTATTTTTGCCACTCCATAATTAAGAACATTCTGAGAACAGAAGCCATAAATACTATACATTTTCAAATTTATTCGTGGAATAAAATGTTAATCATATAATCCGGAAAATTAATTATGTATTAGCGTGTTCCTCTTTAAAAACCTTCAGATGTAAATGCTGCTGAAGTGGAGATTTATGGCTCAGCACAGGAGAAAAAAAACACAATTTAAGAGAATGATTAAAAAAATGTTATTTAAATCAGGCACAAATTGATAAAGTGCAATAAAATAAACACTTTCTTTACATTAGACTGAACAAAAACAACAAAAGCCCAAAATAGATGTATTGAGGTTGTGCAGCCATATTACAATACTCTTAATTGTTGAATAAATGAATAATAGATTATGACAAATTAATAACGTCCAGTATTTTTCTACCATGACATTGATAACATAAAGCTAAGACTAAGTTATCATGCCATCCACACCACTAGGTGGCGGTACACACAATTAAACATCAGACGTGATAGTTTTTAATTTTTCAATTTTATCAGCAGTCTTGCTTCTGGAAATATTTTTCTGAGTATTTTTTTTTTCATACTCACTTTTAAAGCATTACAAGTCGTGAAGCTAAAGCACAACGTTAAACATTTTGAAACCAAGACAGCCATGGGAATTGGACAAAAAGTCAAATGAAATTTCCAAATGATTAAAATATCATATTTATGAGCACAAAGCAGTTGTATGCCACCACAAAGTCGTAATTACAAATTAGAAACTGGATTTTCTTTAAGCCCTGAGATTCAAAACTAGGGTAGCATCTGACTGCATTGAATTATTATTTTTTTGTCATTACCAATAAAACCACACTACAATATATTTGCAGTAACAATGGACTATTGCATATTCTTTGCATTCAGATCACATTGTTCTTTAACGATTATCAATTATTGTTTTCTCTCTGTAGAAAAGGTGAATGTAGTTTTTAACACTGTTGTGCTCTTGATTCCTTTACCTGTAGGCATAGAGACAACTGTGGTCTTCTGGCCTGTCAGACTAAAGGAAAGTGGCCATGTGCTTTTTTTCCGCTTTGAGCTTTGGGACTGTGGGGAAAGTGCCATGCGAAGATTTGACCACATGTTGCTGGTGAGCAGCTCCATTGTCTTGCACAGTTTAAGTCATTTACATTTCCTTTTAACTACATCTTCTGTTTCGCTGTTAATGTATGATGTTTTTGACCTTTTCTCTTCAGTCATGTAAGGAACAGGTGGATGCCATCCTTTTCCTGTTCTCCTTCATTGACCGTGGCTCCTTTGACGATCTTACAAACCAAATATCACGGATCACAGAATCTTCAGATCGTGTGGTTAAATTGGTGGTTGGCACAAAGTATCCTTCCGACAGACGGGTTATTATTGGATCATAAAATATTGTTACTGAGAATAAATGTTAACTGGAAAAACATTGGTCAGTTTCATTTAGTTTAACTTGATGTACTAAATTGATTAAAAATGAAAATGAATTAAGAGTACATAGAATTTAAATAAAAATAAAATCGTAACATTTACATTTATATAATAATAATAATAATTTCTTACATTTATATAGCGCTTTTCTAGACACTCAAAGCGCTTTTTACACAATGGGGGGAATCTCCTCATCCAACACCAGTGTGCAGCATCCACCTGGATGACGCGACGGCAGCCATATTGCGCCAGACCGCACACCACACACCAGCCGATTGGTGGAGAGGAGACAGAGTGATGAAGTCAATTATGATATGGGGATGGTTAGGAGGCCATGATGGACAGAGGCCAGTGGGCAGATTTGGCCAGGATGCCGGGGTTAAACCCCTACTCTTTTTCGAATGACATCCTGGGATTTTTAACGACCACAGAGAGTCAGGACCTCGGTTTAACGTCTCATCCGAAAGACGGCGCTCACTGAGCAGTATAGAGTCCCCTTCACTATACTGGGGCGTTAGGACCCACACAGACCGCAGGTTGAGCGCCCCCTGTTGGCCTCACTAACACCACTTCTGGCAGCAACCTAGCTTTCCCATTTAAAGAAACACTCCATTTTTTTTCTTGTGTCTTTTTTTTTTTTTTTAATATGCTCATTTTACAAGTCACCTAGAGTTATACAGTTGAGTTTTACCATTTTTTTAATCCATTCAGCCGATTTCCAGATCTGGCGGGAGCACTTGTAGCTTAGCTTAGCATAAACAATTGAATCGGATTAGACCGTTAGCATCTCGTTCAAAAAGTGAAAAAAAGAGTTTTCATAATTTCCTTATTTAAAGCTCTTCTGTAGTCACATTGTGTAGTAAGACCAATGGAAAATAAAAATGTGCTATTTTCTAGGTCAATATGGTTACGAACTATTCTCTCATTCTGACATAATTTTCCCCCAAAAATGAAGGGTTCCTTTAATATAAGTACATTTCTGTGTATAGTAAAAACATACAATTGTGTATTGTCATTATTCTTAACAGTGCAGGTTTGATTTATTTATGCACACAGACGTGACGGAGAGCGACGTGACACATTTTCAGGAGGTGTGGGGTCTTCCGGTTTTCCGAGTGGGAGGTGATGTGAGTGCTGGGCTTGGTGAAGTAGCGCCTCTGCTGAATGCCCTTGCGGAAAACCTGTGGCACCAGGACTGCATGGCTGCTTCTTCTGTCTCCCTCTCTCCACAGGCTGCTCTCAGAGAAACAAGCTCAGAAATCATTGTATAACTCCTACTCCAATATAAGACTAAATTTGTGTGTGCAATATGCTGCTATGGAAATAAATAAGTGTTTTCCCCTCTTTCTACAAGTTTATTAGACATTTCAGTACAGTGTTAAGTGCAAATATTTTAAACAGTGACCACATTATTATGGGCATATATTCAGAAATTAAAAATTGAAGACAAAAATAAAAATATGCACTAAAATACCAGTAAAACATTTTTGTTGAATAAACCAAATTATGACATTTAAAGGTGAAAACAGAGTACACTTTCTAACATGCATTAGATCTTCACATCTTTGTTAGAATCCATAATTCACAAGTTTTTTGTTGTGTGTTTTTGAGCTTTAATACTCAACAATCCACCTTTCCCTAGAAAAGATGTGACTGACATTGGATCCACATCAGCTGGGAATTGGTACTTCTGTCGAATGACGTTCAAAACTGTGCCATCTGATGCCAACTGATTTGTAAGTCAGGGGAAAATTTGATGAAGACAAACCAAAAAGAGACAATAAAATATTGTAAATACAATAATTTCTTTCCTTTTTTTGTTTAACATGTTTAAGCTTAAACATCTTTGGGTTTATTTTGCTTACCTTTTCTGCAAAGACTTGTATTGAATTATTGGTTGAGGTTACTATAACTTCTTCTGGCGCAAACTCGCTTACATTCACTGTTAATGCGTAAATATCTCCAATAGTACAAATTTCTCCCTTTGAAAAAAACAAGCTTATGGTTATTTCATAGTAATCGTACAGTATCCTAATTGTGTTACAGCAAATTGTTTGCAGAGGTGTTCAAACAAGACTTTTAACAAAACTCACCCTTGAAACGCCTGCCATTGTGGATTTTTTAGAAAGCAAAGACAATTAGTAAACCCTTTTCTTCTTCAAAAAGAAGACTTGTTCATAAACGTTTGGTGCTGGTTTTCTCTGTGTTTTTGTTTAGAACAATGCAGTGCTTGCTTTTATACCCCTGGCTGTGTTTGGGGTTTTGGGTGAGGCTAGCATTGATGTCTGTGTGCAGAATGTGTCATATGAGAAAGAAGAGGTTAATTTTGTAGGTTGATATTAAAATCCTCTGCCTATAATTGTTTGAAACGAACTGTAAACAATAACAAATTGCAAAGGAAAACTGAATGTAATAATGATTAACTGCAAATGTGGTTTAATAATTGCTGAAAAATAAAGACTCAACCTTGCAAGAAATGCAAAACAGTAGCTAGAGAGCTAATGTGAAATTTCGCATCCTCGTTACAGCTGTCATTTCAGTACTAAATGACCAGAATAACCTCGTTGTTTTTCGTGTACGTAACGGAAGGTTAATATACAGAGGGTTTAATAAATCACCCCAACCAACAAAAAAATCTTCCTTCCCACTTCAACATAAGGCTAGACGGGACTTTTATTCTGAAAACATTCGCAAGGGTGGTGGCCATTTTGTAAATCGCCTTGCTAGTTCTAGCTTCATCTCGTTTTCCGTAATCCAGTTCATTGACCAATTTTGTCGGCGGGCTTTTTTAATGTGACAGAAATACACATCTGAAAGCCATTTTCAAGTCAACAACAATATTACGACTCACTCGAAACGCATAACACTGTTTAACCAGAACCCGAACTTCTCGCTGTTTTAACGAAACGACCCCTCGCGCCTGGCCAGGCAAGAAAGGCCACGATGAAGCTCACAGACAGTGTGCTGAGGAGTTTCAGGGTTGCGAAGGTTTTCCGTGAGAATTCCGACAAAATCAACTGCTTTGACTTCAGTTCAAACGGAGAAACTGTAATATCGAGTAGCGACGATGACTCGATTGTCTTGTACGACTGTCAGGAAGGAAAGTAAGTCGCTTATTTATGGTTTACTCGATATGGTTGTCCTGCAAATGACTGTTGTTCCGTTTTAAATCCGTGTTTGTTGTGTTTTATGCTGGTTACTGCGAGGGGATAAATATTGAAATCTACTACTAATATAATTTGTGACATTTACTGTAAGTTTATAGCGAGTGTTGTGTTTTGAACGTTTTTGTGTGTACAGTTGGCGATCTCCGATTTGTAATTCGGATCTTTCAGGTCAATCACTTGAACCGAATCACTGAGCATCGTTCCATTTTATCAGCTGTTTCCGTTCTATATATTCGATTTTTAAATTGTCCTAAAAGTAACTGCTAAATTATGGCTGCTACTAAATTTCACACGGTTTCACATTTTTAATGTAATAATTTAAGATACATTGACTTGGTATGCTTTTATTTTGCGAGAGAAATTGAACAAATTTAATTGAGAAAATAACATTTAACGTTACCTGTGAAATAAATTTAAAAAAAAAAAAACAATAATAAAGAATAAAAAAAGCATACTTGCTAAATAAACTAATTTTCTTTTTTGACCAGTGTCACTGAAAAGGACACCATTATTTTGCTTCTTAAATGTATATTATTGATGTGGGAACCTTTAGACATTTGCACTGGAAAGCAAGACAAAAATATCCCACAGTAAAACTTATTTACAGTCATATTTTTGTTTTGAGGAGAGTCATTTATTTTAAACCATTGTTTTATATTTTCTTTCGTAAAACCCTAATCAGTCATCACTTGCATCACTTAGTGACATAAAAGAATCACCGAATCTTGAACCGATTCTTTCAAACGAGTTCTCTGAAAGAACCGATTCTCGGAAATGAATCTAATGTACAGTCGAGTGCTAACTGTTAGCATCCACGCCTCCTCCTATAATAATCGGTCGCCTTTTTACTGTAAAGTCAAATTATGTTATGAATTATTCCGTCATATGCACACACCCAAGTGCTTGTATCTAACGTTCCCTAAGAAACCAAATTAACTTTTCCCCCCCTTTTAAATCAGACCCAAACGGACGCTTTACAGTAAGAAGTATGGTGTGGATCTCATCAGATACACTCATGCCGCCAACACTGTCGTCTACAGCTCTAACAAGATTGACGGTAGGACTCTTTACAAAACCTCAGTGTGATATTAGGCTGTTTCCCCCCCTCACTTTGTATTATTTTAAGATTTGTCACAATACGGATGAAATGCTTATTCATTGAGCCCGTTTTAACTTGTTTGATTGTATTTCTTAGTGTTATGACAGCAGTGTCCTGCCTTGTGATATGCTTTTTCACCTGAAGTAAATTTTCATACAATTTTATTTATAATTATATGCTGTCGTTTGTTTGTAACCATGTATATATTTGTTAAATAAGAGGATTATTGTGCGATTTGTCTAAGGCTGTATATCTCTGCCTGTTCTGGGTTGAGGTAGTTGTTTGTACAGTTTTTAGGGTCTGTTATTCTGCCCTGTTAAGGAGCTAACTGTACAGACTACTGCCTTTCCCAGGGTTGAGCCCATTCATCTGACATCATATACAGTACATTTTATACTTTCACTAATAAAGTCTTGTTTTAGTTGTTATATTTTGACACATTTGTGCTGCCACAGATACTATACGATACCTGTCTCTACATGACAATAAGTACATTCGCTACTTTCCTGGACACAATAAAAGGTGAGGAACTGTGCCATTAAATTGTCATCTTGTTTTCATGCTTGATATTGAAGTTATAGGGCTTTTTTGTGTGGGTTTTATGCTATTTTAGGGTTGTCGCCCTGTCTATGTCTCCTGTTGATGACACATTCATTTCTGGCTCCCTTGACAAAACCATTCGTCTGTGGGACCTTCGCTCACCTAACTGTCAAGTAAGCAGTTTTTTATTTTTATTTTGGCTACGTGTTTTTCTTGTTAGTGTGTACTTGATTCTAATCATGGTTGTGTTCACAGGGCCTCATGCACCTGCAAGGGAAACCTGTGTGCTCATTTGATCCCGAGGGGTTGATTTTTGCTGCTGGAGTGAATTCTGAGATGGTCAAACTTTACGATTTGCGCTCTTTTGATAAGGTAACACTGTATAAAATTGCATCCAAGAAACTGTACTGATATCTGATGTTTTAAAGGTAAAAAATGATATAAATGTCTTGTCTCAGGGCCCATTTGCCACATTTAAACTACAATATGAGCGGACGTGTGAGTGGACAGGTCTCAAGTTCAGCAATGATGGAAAGCTCATTCTGGTCTCCACCAATGGAGGAACGCTCAGAGTGCTGGATGCTTTCAAAGGAGCCGTTCTCCACTCATTTGGGGTAAGAATTTAGTTTTGCTAAAGCACTCCTGTTAATTGTTTTTAAAGTTTAATCACTTGTTATGGAGGTCTCGTATATTTGGTTTACATCCATCTCAAGTTCAAAAGGAACAGAACTTTTTCAGACCACAGCTACAACTACAGTTTTTGAGGGTCAAATTAGATGTTTTTCACAGATAGCCAATGAAAACCATAAACTGGCATTATACAAATCAGTTTCAAACCTACGTAGTTTCATGCAGGAAGTAAAGCTGGAATTACTGATGACTTAGGCTTGGTTTCAGGCAGTTCAGAATCTTCCTTTTGGGGGACAATAACTTAATTTATTGTACACTTTTTAGTTTGAATCCTTTACGTTCACAAATAGTTTTATTACACTTTAGATTAAAGTAGCGGATGCACTAGTTTATATTTAGTTTATTTTTATTAAAAGCTGAAAAAAAACTGTGCTGTCCCACATTGTGTGCAGTGCAGTTTGTTGCTGTGCCGACCAAAGCGCAAGAACAGCAGATGGCGCCGTCGATTAGTTTGCATCCGTGCTGCTATCAGTTCAAAATAGCTCAAGATTCCTCTCTTTGGATATTTTGCTCATTTACACAATCTTATCTATGCATGAACCACACATTATCAGTGGAAAAGCTAGGTCCACTTAAATAACACACCGATGGGACATTTCTATGTAGTATATACTTTTTTCCTGTTGCTTGCAATAGTGCTACTGTGCTGTCATGTCAACGCTGGTAAATTGTTGCCTCTCTACTCATTTACTGTCAATAAAATGTGGTTATTTAATTGGCTTGTATTTTTTTTTTAAACCACTTTTGGGTTTTCTAAAATTACTTAATATTATTTGATAAAATAAATAGCCTAATTATTACAAAGCATTTATACTTTTTGGCCAAGTGTATCCAGAATTTTCAGTTTCGGCCCCAAATTTTCATTTCGGTGCATCTAGATCAGTGTTTCCCAACCCTGTTCTTCCCTGGAGGATCCCTTATCTGACCCAATAACTTCAGGTTTTGGAGTCTCTTATGTTCTGATGAGTTGATTCAGGTATGTTTTTATTTAGGAAGATGTTAAAAATGTGTACTGTTGGTGTGCCTTCAGGAACAGGGTTTGGAAACAGTGCCCTAGATGATATCAGAAAAAAAACATAATATGGCATTTTTAAGAGAGTGTGTCTCTTTCTCACTGCAGGGTTATAACAACAGTAAAGGTGTCATTTTGGAGGCTTCTTTCACACCAGACTCTCAGTTCATTATGATCGGTAAGTCCTTACTTAAGCTTCTCATTGGACTACAAAAGGACTAGAGATGAGTTTACAGAGATTGATCGTGTCTCCTCAACATTTGCAGGATCAGAGGATGGGAAGATCCACGTATGGAATGCTGAGAGTGGGATGAAAGTAGCGCTCCTGGATGGGAAACACACTGGTCCTGTTACCTGTCTACAGTTTAACCCCAAATTCATGACCTTTGCCAGTGCCTGTTCTAACATGGTAAGACTTATCCGATGGTAGACACAAATCTGATGTTTGTCATAACTTAGACGTAGATGGAATATGTGCAATTTGTCACAATATTCAGAACTAGTTTTGGGAGAAACTTGGAGGTTGTCATGATTTAACTTGAAGGTAGTTATGACCAAGCACCGCCCACAGACCACGGCTAAACATCTAATGCATATGGCACACTTTTCTAGAAACACTTTAACAGATCATCAGTCGTCCTCTGATTGGTTTAAATATACACGATTTTCCGGGAGTCGAGTGTGCAGCAATCTTAACCAGTCCACCTGGAAACAAGTCTGATTGGATAAAAAAATGCTACAATGTTTATCTCAGTCTGCGTCTACATACGTGTCCTACTGATTTCCTATATGTTTTGCTGACAGATCATTAAGGATATTGATGCGTTGTTGTAAAATGTTAAAGACCTTTGCGAATGAATGACGCACAGTTGCGTACAGCTGAGCAGTCATTCTGTGGACACTTCCACGCCCCTAAATATGACATGACACAAAACAAAAGGTTATTGGTTGGTCAAATAGCATCATGGGCGATCTTGACCATTCAAATCAGTCTATGCCTTAGTATTCTTGTTCATCTCAGTGGCATTTGTTGGGTTTGTGCATTTAGCTAGGACTCTAAGCTTTCTGAAAATAATAAAATGTCAGATAGCGGAATCTAATCCTAATATAATTTACTGTAAAAGTTTCACAGAATTTGGAAGTTTGTCTGTGAATATTAAACCGCAAAACAATTAACCATGCACGTTCTTTTGTTTTGTTTGTTTAAATGAAAAAGAAATAATATTAGATTCTATTTAAAGCATTATTATTGTATAAGATCTTTTTAGTCAGTAGGATACACTGCTAATATTTTATGGTAATCATTGGAGAAATGGAATGGGGAAAAATGTGATATAAAAAGAGGACACAGGGTTGTCAACGTTGAACAGGACAAGTTGTCAAATTGTCCTTGAAAATGTCTGTAAATACTGCAGTAGTCACTAATTGACACAGTCATTTGATTTATATTATTATTCTTGATTTATATTACACTATTACAAATATATTCTGAAATGTCCCCTTCACAGGCGTTCTGGTTACCCACCATTGATGATTGATGGGCAGCTGTCATCAGTCGGCCTGTGATGTTCTTCCAGCAGGTGGCATCATTCACCCTTCTCTTGGCACACATGGAGATGTTCACCGTGGGACTTTTGGACTGTAAATAGATTGGGCTTGATGCCGAGTTGTATTTTTTTGTTCATTTTATATCTGTATCATTAAAACGTTTTGTAAAACATTGTAAAGTGATCTGTTCACACATTCTGTTTTTTTTGAGGTTGTAACAGTGCTCAATGAAACTGAGGGGATGTAAAAACACCCTGCAGAATTGATCTTAGCTCTCCAAACTATACCAGAACTCATCACCTGTAGATTTAGTGTCTTGTGTGATCTACAAAATGTCAATTTAAAAATGTTTTTTTTAAATAAACATGTTTATACAGCTTTTCAAAGATTTGGTTTTGAGGCCTTTCAGACATGTAATTCTTCTAGCTGTTGCGTGTAGTCCAATATAATTCTGAGGGAAACTGCTTTTATACCATTCTTTTGTCTGTTTTGTTGCATTTTTTTGTAATATCAGCATTGTTGTAAATTGCTTATAAAACTAATTTTATAATCGGTATACACTGACCACCCTCTCTATAGTTTCTTCTTGGTTTGTTCAAGTTACTTTACACCTAAAGAAAAACATCACATTATTTTTATATCAGTTGTAGATGTGTGTTTTCTCTGTAATTAGATTTTTTTTTTATCCAAATAGCTATTTTTATTCACAGGTTACAACTTTACTTTTCTTATATTAAAGTTAAGATGATCATTTTTTTGGAAACTTATTTTTTCATGTACAAAACTTGTCTCATGCCCCGACTTCCTATGTTCAACATGAATTTATCAGCATTTAATTTTAAGATTTCTTAATTTTAAATGAATATATGCACAGCGAAAAATAAGACATTTAAAAAAAAAAAAATCCCAAATAAAATTATTTCCAAAGGTGTGTATTAAAGAACCAGTCACCATATTTTGTTTTATTATCATTCAAGCTGTAATGTCAAATTATAACACTAGTAAATTGTGTGTAGTTAGGAAATAGATTAAATGATGTTTTAGCCATGTTATTCTATAAACACAACATTAAGCAATACTCATTTTGAGATGTGGTGAAAACTATCAATGCCCATAATGTAAGAGAGGCTTATTAATCTTGAAATAATTAATTGAATGTTAATAATTAATTCTCTGCATTCCTGTAATGACTTTCATGGGACAGTTATTTTTGTGGCCTAAAAATACCTTGCGCTCTCTCAAAATTGTTTTGTTGTTTTATTCTAAAGATATACACTCAAAATGTTATCTCGTTTTATTTATTTAATTATGACCCCAATAACCACTGCTCCGTAATTACTATCTATGGGTTTACGCTCTTATTTGCATATTTGTTTTGTCTGAGTCACTGATTGGACAAACGCAGCACACCTGTTTACAGTGTTGCTGTAGTGTTGTACCTCTTCATTTGATATTTTGCAGACTTTACTGTATCAAGCTTATCCTGAAAGCACCTTTCCAGCTGTAAAGGTGAGAACGAAGCTGTTCTTCATTCAGAATGTTGAATTACACTTCCACATTATTATTATTTTCCGTCAAAAGAGGAAATATAGGCTACCTCAACGCATGGTGTTCAGGATAATACTGTTCCAATCGTCGACGAGGCAAACGACTGGCTTCCGGTCGCTCAAGATTAATTGTTCCACACTGTGCGTTAATTGCATATTAATATTAATACTGAGATGAATGGTCTATCTGAAAAGATGCAAACTGTTCAGTAGGTTTTGTAACCTTGGGTAAAAATAACTCTGGGTAACCCCGCTTTTCTTAACCCGCAACTGGCCATCTGGGCGTGTCTGTAGTTTTTATTACCTTTGTTTTGTAAAAATATGCAACCATCTGTTAAAAACGATGCTTAATTGTAACGCTAAAACACTCAAAATTCATATTTGTGAAATCGATACAGCAGAGAGGAAAGGGTTTATTTTGAAAATAAAAACGAATACTAAAATGTTTCTTTACCAAGGGATTAAAAGCGGGTATAATGATGACAAAATCTGTGTTCACAATTTAGAGCTTAATGAACCAAAAACATTAGTTAATAATAATCGTAATAATAATAGAAACAAATTCTCTCTATGAATGAGTTTCTAATAGTGGGAAGATGATGACAAATGACTTCATAATTTTAAATCCGTTATGCAGTTCATTACCTGCCCAGTAGAGGGTAGTATTAGGTTTTATGTTTATGGTTTCGATGTATTAATTGAAAATTGAAGACAATGTTTTTGAATTTGAATCAATAGATTTAAAGAACTGGGGCCATGCTGGGGGATGGTCCGGCTGTTACCCGAGGCCAGACTGTGTGCCTGCTAAATTTGGGGCAAGAGAGATCAGGTTCCTTCTGCAGGCACACACGATCCTGTCCCAGTTACAGGAGCCTTCTCTCACACATCTGCTGCTCTCACATGCCCTTTCGCTTGGATAGCTAACAGTCTGTCAAACACCAGACTCTTTCTTTATTCTGCTGCTTTCACACCGCTGTGTTTTGAAGAGAGTTTGTAAAAAGAAGATCCTCCAGGTGACCCAACCTGAGCGTCCAGCCTAGTCCAACTTCAGAAGGTTTCTTGGCGGGTGGGAAGGCACCACACTGACCCGCCATGTTTCTGGTTCTGGTGGTTACGGAGGAGCTGAGGGAGTTTCTGGCCCGGGCACGAAATGGGACCGGCCGCCTTATCCAGGTGTTGATCAGAGACGGTGAGTCAGCAGGGGTCTGAGGGGTTCAAAATAATGAAGCCACCAACATTAGAATCTATAATACAGACTCTGTCTATAGTGCACTTGTTGACCAATAATCCCAATTGAAGTTTAACCTGTTTGTAGATTAACTCAAGACCATCTTAATCCTATAAAATATTATTGTTGATTCTGATAAAAGTTCCTAATATTATATTTAATCTAATCACAAAAGCACAAAGTATGTACAATAGTATAATGGCACGTTTAGAATTTTGAGGACCTGCAATATTGGTGGATTTGTGGATCAAATATAGGGGTTCCGTGGAAGAATGACTTGTCATAGGTTTTCTCAAGATATTCTTATGTAATTTTTCAATTCATGAGTAAAATTTAAACATAGCTTCTCCATTCCTTAACATTTTGCTATGCATTAATGCATTAAACATCATGCATTAAACTCACTCTTTTTAAAAATGTGAATTCTGATTCTGATGTGTAACTAAATAAGAAGGTTTGATTGAGAGTCTGTGCAATTTATGTTGTAGGACTAAAGTTTATTTATTTATTATTATTATTATTATTATTATTCCCCTTATTGACTTATGCTTACCACAGACCCTTTTTGACTCTTTTACTGAAACCCCTCATTATCAAACACCCATAGGAAATCATGAGTGAACAATTGGCAAATTATCCTTCCTTGTTCTGACGTCATTTCTGCACCACTTCGAGACTGAAATGAAACACCTTTGAACTAATTCCTACCTGTTTATAGATTGAAACTTGACCATTTTAATCCTAATGAAACCTAGAAAATATTAGTACCAAGGTTGACTTTAAGAAATGTGTGTGTATATATGTATAAAAGCATGGCATCTTGTCTAATAAAACATGGCCATAGCATGGAATGTTTTGGTGCTTTTTTTGTTAGTGAAAGGTCACTCAAATAATGGTCTTCTGAACTGTGCAAAAATGTAACTTAATTCTTTTCCCCATATAATATTCAACAAAAAATATACAAGCAGCAATTTAAACTGCAACTTGAACAAATAATAGAGACATGCATTAAAACATGATATGGCATACCTGGTCTAAAAAAATGATTGCACCATAGTACATTTTGGAACTTTTTTAAGTCAGTGGGAGATCAATATTCACCCTATTATTGGCCTTCAACACAGTGTGTATGTATGTTACAGTATTTTCTCCTTGTAAGAGTCAATTAAAAATGTACCTGATTAATTACTAAGGTGTAAAATTAGTAAAGACACTTGAAAGAAAAGACGATAAGACTCTTAATGTCAAAATCTCTTTAAGATTTTCTGTTTATTTTGTTGTGATGAACCTTTAAAAAATTCAAAGAATGCTTTTCCACTGTGTCTGAACTGTCAAACAGTTGAACAATCTAAAAAAAAAAACTTTTCCACTTTTAAAATAAAAGTACTATAATTTAATTTGCTGATATGTGAATAATATCACATTGACATATAGAAAGATTACACTAATTGTAGTTTTATCAGATTTTCCTTTTTTCATTTAATATGATCATTTCATATATGGAAATCTGTTGTGTTTTAATTGTTTATTTTTAGATGTGATTTTGATTTGTTTTTGTTTTACCATCCAGACATCAGCTGACATGAGGAAACAGGAACAAACACATTTCACAATGTATTTTGATTCCTCATTTGCATGATGCTGTAGGTCATATAACACACCATTTGATGTGGAAATGGGATGGTTGTTAAAGGGATAATCGGTCATAAGAGGTCAAAGTAATGATGAACTGTTCTCTGTTGCAATAAATGCGCATGAGCACGAGCGTGCGTTTGCGTACAAGTTCGAGTGTCAGGTACTGTTGAAATGTTAGCTCACTATCAGGTGACAGGATCCTGTTGCTGGGAAGGAAAGGGCAAAACACTATCACATTTGAGTGAAGTCACTCTGCCATTACCTAACCTGACTTCAAGATGTGCGCATGTACTCTCATGAATGAAACACAATGAATTGTCTTGAGTGTAGTGTTATTATTACTTTTATTCAGCAAGGATGGATTATATTCATCAAAAGTTATTGTAAAGACCTTTATGATGTTTTAAACACTGACCGCAAACTTTTAAATGGTTGTGTAGCAGGTGAGGCCTTCAAATTCGAGATCTTCCTTTAGAATTGAATTGAACTATTATGACTGTCATGATTATAGTGAAATGATTAAAGAGTGGCTTTACATATAGACTTGCAGCTTGCATCAGATTTTTTATTTTTCATGCAGTGCTGAGGATTATAACCAACCACACACTTTTCTGTTGAGATCGTTAAAGCAGTAGCCAATCAGAGGTGTTAGATTAGTTGATTAGCAGAATTTTGTTAAGTTTGTTAAGTGAATTGTTTGGTGTGGGAAAATGTCCCATCATAAACATCAAGTGCTGAAATAATATAAGATTATTTTCATATAGCTTCATCAATTATATATGTATTCTAGTAATCGACAATATTAAAAACCTTATAAAAAAATTTTCGTCATAATATTGCAGTTCTGTCTTGTAATCCTGTTTCCTCTATCTTGAGTTTTTATGCATAATTTTAGTTATTGATTAAAGTTTGTGGGCTAACACTTTATAGTAAGGTTGTATCAGTTAATGTTAGTCAATGTATGTACGTATTAACCAAATAATGAACAAAACATGTATTCATCATTCATTCATTCATTTTCTTTTCGGCTTAGTCCCTTTCGGCTTAGTCCCCCCCATACACTACGGACAATTTAGCTTAGCATTAGCCAATTCACCTATAGCGCATGTCTTTGGACTGTGGGGGAAACCAGAGCACCCAGAGGAAACCCACGTGAACATGCAAACTCCACACAGAAATGCCAACTGACCCAGCCGAGGCTCGAACCAGCGACCTTTTTGCCGTGAGGCGACAGTGCTACCCACAGCACCACTGCGCCGCCCTAACATGTATTATTATTGTTTTTTTGGTTTTTTTTTTTTAACAATAGTTAGTTTAAAGAAAAGTAAAGTTGTTTATTGTTAGTTAACTCATAATACATTTATGTTAACAAGCAAGGATTTGGATTTATTAACTATGATTAATAAATGCTGTGCAAGTATTGTTCATTATTAGTTCATTAGTAAATGGATTAACTAAAATTATTTAATGAATAATAAGTGTTACCCGTAATGATTAAAATAATGTATCTGACTTAAAAAATAATGATGCTTCTTTATAGCATTTATTGTTCCATGAAGACATATTGACAAATAAAGAAACTTTCTGAACCAAAAATAGTTAATAGTTATTAAAATATTCTTCAAACGAAAATTGTCCTTTGAAGAACTTGTTACTGAAATGTTCTTTGGGAACCTAAAAAAGATTCTATAGCATTCCATTAAAAACACCCTGTTGGATTTTTTGTTGAGTGTAAGAAGTTAATTATAAAACAGTTTTTAATTATAATAAGGTAAATTCTTATTAAAATAAGAAATGTTCTTGGAAAGCAGTTCCGGCGGTAAATATTGGCCCTAAAGCGATAGTTCACCCTTTGATGAACAGGCACCTCTTGGTCATTTTTAAAATGCCAGTAAATGGTTACTGACATTAGAGATTAAAAAAACATATACAAGCAAAACAAAATGAATCCTGATGATACACTGAAGCTCTATGAAATGAAACTACAAGCCTGTGCAAGAAACCAAACATTATTTACTGCATTCATTCATTCATTCATTCATTCATTCATTTTCCTTCGGCTTAGTCTCTGATTTATCAGAGGCCGCCACAGCGGAATGAACCACCAACTATTCCAGCATACGTTTTACGCAACAGATGCCCTTCCAGCCGCAACTGTACTCGGAAATATTTACTGCATTATTAACTTTAGTCCACTCCCTCTGCAAACAGTACTAAGCATATCTGAAGCTAGTCTGAAGCACAAGCTTTCTTATGTACAGTCATTTTTAGTTTATTTTACCTTTGAGTTTACACATGATTATCCTTGTGATTTTTGTCAAGCATGCACGATGGTTGCTAATAATCTAGCTATATTGGACAGCTCTAGCACCGATTGACAGTCTAATGTAGCCACATATGTCGCTATATGCTCTTCTACTGCCGGTTTGACGCCTAGACTGCATGCAGATGTCTGGATCTGAATAGATCGAGTTGTTTGGGGTTCACAGGGTGCCTTCAAGTTTCACAGAGATGATATTTCAGGATGGATAAAACAGATCATATGTGTATACCAACCCTCATTTGTGGGTCACACAAAACCACATGATCAAGTGCTAGTCTGTGTTCATAGTGATAGAAAAAGTGTGCAGATGGTGCAGAATGTGGGTTATTCAGCCAGACTGTGTTTATGTGTGATATTCACTGGAATGGGTGTATTTGTGACATATGTTTGTCTTGAAATTGGCACATATGTGTGTGATGTGTGTGTTGTTCAGGGATGAGGGAAAGGCTGATGGAAAGTATGTGTCTGTGTTGAAAGCTGGAATGTGTTGAAGCTCAGAATAGCAGCTGCTGCAGCAGAAAAGCATCAGGAAATCCCCCTGCAAGGTCACTGGTGATTGGTGATTAACTGGTGGACGTGGGTAGATGATGTGTGGTGGATGTCACTCTGGCTGTTTTCGAGAGTGTGCTCATCAAAGGTTTATTTCAGCTAGGTGCAAAATCTTCCAGTAACACTGCACAGCATTTAGATGATTTAATCCACAGGCCTTGACCGTGATTGCACCAGTTATTGCAGGAATTTAGTTCCAGCAAAAGAACTTTGAATCAGCTTTAGTTAACAATATTAATTAATATGAACTAACAATGTTCTAACCTTTATCTTAGTTAGAGTTAAAGGAGAAAAATGAAAATTTTCTCATTATTCACTTGTTTAAAACCTGTTCGATTTTCTTTCTTATGTTGAACACAAAATAAGTTATTTTGAAGAATGCTGGTTGCTGGTACCCATTGACTTCCATTTTATTTTTTTATACTATGGAAGTCGATGTGTGAGCATTCTTCGAAATATCTTCTTTTGTGTTCAACAGAAGAAAGAAAATCATAAAGGTTTAAAACCACGTGAGGGAAAGTAATTTTCATTTTGGGGTGAACTGTCCCTTTACTTGCATAACTAGGTAGTGAACTGACATAAACATGAACAATTGTATTGTTATATTAACAAAAGTTTACAATTTCTGTAAAATACATGTTTTTTCCTGTAAAATGCATGGATAAAACATAACCAGGACTGTTCTTGATAACTGAAGGAAATAAAAAGAAAACATAAGTCAAACATTAGCTGAAAAATAAATAAATTAATAATCAAACTACAGCAATAATAATTAAAAATTTAAATTAAAATATTTTTCATTTTCTTTCCTTTTGTTTTCTTCATTTTCTTTGTCCTTTAATTTCTTTGAACTTTTTTTATTTTGGGGGTTAAATGTGATCATTTATATATTTTTTTTAATCCTAGACAAATCAAAAACTAGATTTTTGATCTTCTGTTTTTTCCAAACTATTTGAACGTAAAATATAAAAATATTTCTATACACACAAAAATTATGTACTCAAACAAAATCAGCAGTAAGCGTCAGATTAGCACTTTTAAGTCTGTTTTCAGAGAAGCGCTGAGGACAGCAGGCTGGGAAGTGGACAGATGTACTGCTAAGTAGATTATTGATGTGCTAAGAGACGCTCACAGAGAAGCAGAGCTGTTAATCTGAGTGTTGATGCCTGCGAGTCCAGGACGTGACCAGCAACCACTGCTTGCAGAAAAAAAAATGATGAAGAGGCTTCCAGTGCTTCATTACTGTGCTTGCAGACGATTAAGTGTGATGTGATCAGAGTGAAGTTAACTGTAAACTGAGACAATACAGCAAGGCCATGAAGAACAAGCAGGATCAGGTGTGGTGTTTACAACATTACGTGCTTACATCAGCCACACATGATCTATAGTGTTCAGGTGGGCATGAGTTACTGTGTTGAACCTGCTCATGAGTAAGTTCATTTGAGAGAAAACGGGAAATTAAGTGTGTTATTGGAATGGATAACACTGGATCATGAGTGGAGTGTTGGCATTCTGCAAGTGTTACACTGTTTAAAGATTAAATTTAATTACATTTATTTTAATGCATTTTTAATATAGCATAATTAATCAAGTTCAAAATGTTGACCTTAAACAACCTCATCTGTAGAAATCTACAAATTTAAAGAGCAAAACTGCATAAATTATTGTTTGTTGCTTTGTTTTTAAAAATCTTATCTCATTTTGTTTCCATCACGTCACCTTCGTATTTTTCGTACTGCAGTATATGCAGCACGTTTTAATAAATTTAATATGCTTTTGCTGTCATTTTCATGCATACATGTACAGTATTTAATGCATATGTAGACTCCAGTCCTGTTACTATCATGGGCTTTGTGCAGACAACTAATTGAGATAAAAACAAATCACTGAGATAAAAAATGATTTTTGATTATTTATATATATACATATAAACATGAAAATCATAAACCATTCAATAAATAAATATGAGTGTTGCCATTTTGCCAATGGATTGTTACTGGAGTATTGCGTGAAACCCTGCATTTGTAGATGTTACGGAGAATTCATAAAGCCTGAAGTATTGGAAATATGAACACTGTGCTTCAGATGGTCATGGACTGATTCTTAGAATTGTTGTGATGAGCACATTATGATGGCAGGTTACTTTTTTGTCTGACTGTTATCGTTCCCTGTAACTCTCTAATGTTTGTGTAACTTTGTGTCTTTAATTCTTTTGACGAATTTGCATATGTTGCAACTGTTGTTGAAAATACAGATTAATTATATTATCATTCATTCATTTTCTTTTCGGCTTAGTCCCTTTATTAATCTGGGGTCGCCACAGCGGGATGAACCGCCAACTTATCCAGCATATGTTTTACGCAGCGGATGCCCTTCCAGCTGCAACCCATCACTGGGAAATTAATTATATTATATTATATTATATTATATTATATTATATTATATTATAT
>CAIGQV010019356.1:11490831-11509012 GCA_903798115.1 Danio jaintianensis | reverse complement strand
ATTATATTATATTATATTATATTATATTATATTATATTATATTATATTATATTATATTATATTATATTATATTTATTATATTATATTATATTATATTATATTATATTATATTATATTGTATTATATTTTTCAGGTTTGAATTGATAAATAATGAATAATGAATATAATAAATAATGAAATGCATTGCAGTATAGTGCAGTATGAACAGTACAAACCCCCAAAAAGAAGACTTGATGGGGAAAAAAGAGATTTAACAAGAAACAGGGATTTAAAAAAAATTATTAGTATTAAGAAAATGTTTAAAACGATAACATTGATACTTGAATATTGGTTGATAGTTGAATATTTTATAATGTTTTTGCATGTTATATTTGAAGTACTGGTAATACATATTTAATATTATTTTATTTTTATTTGTAAGATAATTTATTATTTGTAAGATATCTGCAGTATCAGTATTACACTAATCAAATTGATCAAAATAATTAAAAGTGAACGTTCATATGTAAGGTAATTTCAAGATGCACTAAATTTGATTCATTAAATTTACTAAATTTGATTAGTAAATTCATTATCAATAAGTTTGCAAAAAATGTCCCCAGTACTGTATTGTCTAATACCTAAATAACCGAAGATGTCTGTGTATTATTGTGTCCGTGTCTCTAGGTGAACTAAGCGCATTTGCTAAATTGAGTACAAGGTGTGTCATGCTCTTTTTATAGCAGGATGCAGATAATGGATAATATTTCACTTATTTGTTATCAGCAGCAGGTCGTTAGCCAAGACTGGCCTTGTAAACACATTTAAATTGATCTGCGTGATGCAATCTGAAGTGACTCGGCTGGCTGTGTGTGTGATGTTGGTTTGTGATGAGAGTGTGTTTTTCATGTGTGTTTCAGAGCAGCTGGTGCTGGGGGCGTACAGAGAGCCACGTCACAGCTGGGACAAAGACTATGACCCCATCCTGCTCCCCCTGCTGGACCCGCTTGAGCCCTGCTATATCTTATACCGGCTGGACTCCAAAAACGCACAGGGCTACGAGTGGCTCTTCATCTCCTGGTCTCCAGATCAGTCGCCTGTAGGTTTGAAGATACTGATGTCAATGATGCTAAGCTGGAGCTGATGATAGAAGAAACAATGCATTCACTTTTTAATCCGTATATAACCCAGGTTATTATTGCTGAACAGAATTTAAGCATTAAGCGACATGCAATAAAATATACAGAAGAAAATGTGAATTTATTTAATTTCATTTTAGTTGTCATTGCTGAAATATTGCTCATATTGTTTAGTTTAACTGGATGTACTCTACACTAAAATAATGCTGGGTACCACACAATTGCTTCATGTAAGTTAACTTAATTGATTTTACAAATTTAAGTGGATTGAACATAAAACAATTAAGTTGTCCCCCCAAAAATCTCAAGAATTGTAATGTTTTAGCTAGTTTTAAATTAGTTGTTTGAAAAATTTTTTTGAGTGTTAAACAACTACAAACGAAAATAATAAAAACTATACAGAGATAAACAAAACTGGCCAAAGTTAAAACTAAAAACAAACAAAAAAATTAAACAAATAAAAACTACAGTAGTATCTTACTAAACATATTTGCAGATATTGTTTGCTTATCCTACTCTGTAAAAATTAAAAAGTAATGCATAATGGTTGTAAATTGGGGTGTGTAATGTTGACCAAAAAATGGTCTCAATATGTAGTTGTTTTGTTGCAGTGATAGCAAATAAATGATAAATTCTTGATGTGTTTTGGTTCTTGGCTTCTTTAGGCCTGTCATGAACAAGTAATTATAACAATAAAAGCACCAGTAGATGGCAGCATTCACGTAATTCATTCAAAACATCTGATAAAAAGCAAACTGCACAAATGTCTTGCTCTGACTTTGATTGAAACTGCTCTCTTTAGTGAGAAAAAACAAAACAAAGGAAAGGAAAGTGACCCATACTCAGAATTTGTGCTATTTTGTCCAATTCTCTGACCATCAGACCACGACTGTCCCCGATATATAATTTAATGTCTAAAATTTATTGTTCAACTTATTGCTCATTTCTAGTTTGTTGAACTGTTGTATGAAATCAATATCACATATCTGAGGCCAGATATACATCTGACCAGTGAATCCAGCTCGTATCTGATCAAACAGGGAATTTAGCAATCTCAGACAGTGTAGTGGAATGAAAAAAACTTACAAATTATTTTCCCCCAGCATTTTTAAAGAAGCCAAGAACTTGATGTCTGAGGTACTTTTATTTTTATACTTTAGTTTTCCAGCCTGGCTTTCATAGATTCCATGTATTATCTTCCTTAGTGTGTACGGACTTGAAACTTGAACTTGACATTCTAAATGTCATTCTAAATTTGAGATTTTACTTAAAAATGTCAATGAATTCAGTCACTTGGCATTTTGTTTGCAAAATTTGCTGTGAATTTTGTGACCGTTGTTTTGAATCCATCCTGAACATTCTTGCAATTGGATGAACGCTTATCAAAAACACTTGAAAACTGATTTGAACTGCAACATCTTTGCCACCATTTTTGTTTGAAAATGTAAAAATGTAATTGTCATACAGTATACTATAAATACTATAAATAATATATATGCTGTAAATTGTTTATTCAGTAAACTGATCATTTACCTTTCGCCGCAGGTCCGACAGAAAATGCTGTACGCTGCCACCCGCGCTACAGTGAAGAAAGAGTTTGGTGGTGGACATGTCAAAGATGAGATGTTCGGCACAGTTGAAGTAACCAGAATGAGTCTCATATTTGATAAATATTTTGCATCAATTCTGTTATATTCCAATTTAATGCAAGACACTATGAATAGGATAAAAAATAACAGTTGATTGATTACATTGAGAATAGAAACCTTTTTTGTATGAGTTTTTAAAAATGTATACAAATGAGACATTTAATTTAAATAAGCATTCATTTGCATACATTTATAGAACAGAAATCAACATTAGATAACATTGTTCTGACATTGGGTGACACAGTGGCTCAGTGGTTAGCACTGTTGCCTCACAGCAAGAAGGTCGCTGGTTTGAGTCCCGGCAGGGTCAGTTGGCATTTCTGTTTGGACTGTGGAGTTTGCATGTTCACCCCGTGTTGGTTTCCTCCGGGTGCTCTGGTTTCCCCCACAGTCCAAAGACATGTGGTATAGGTGAATTGGGTAAGCTAAATTGTCCGTAGTGTATGTGTGTGAATAAGTGTGTATGGATGTTTCAGCTGGAAGGACATCCGCTGTGTAAAACATATGCTGGATAAATTGGCGGTTCATTCCGCTGTGGCGACCCCTGATGAATAAATGGAAAATGGAATAAAAAGTCGTAGGTAAATTAATGAATGAATGTTTTGACATTAGAGTTTTTAGTGGAAATATTGGGTGTTTTTTTCACTCCACTATATAGAAAACAGCTATGAAAATAAAGGAATAAAATACTGAAAATAAAATATTGCATATAATCAGGCAAATTATGTATGAACAAGTCCTTCTGAGAAAAAAAAAATGTTTTTTTCTATACTCTCTCTTCGTAAACAGAAGGGACTTTATGTAGTTTGTTTATACAATTTTGTCTATGTGAAGACGAATTAAGTTATAATGAGGGTTGTGCTGTTAAATGCACATGGTCCACCTGTCATCTGTCTCCATCTGTCAGTCAGATACCCTGAAGCTGTGTTATTTACAGTTGAAAAAGTGTGCAGACTGGACCACCATGTTCCTTAATTTAGCAACTGGGCACTTGGGGCCGTTGGCAATGTTCTTGGAAATGATTACCAGTCATGGTCATCACACAGAGGACTAAATATATATACACACACATACATACAATACTGAACAAACAACAACAGATTTAGCAGAGGAAGATGTATATTTATTCAAGTCTGTTTATGAGATTTTATTGAAAGGATGGTTTCAAGTTGTCTAGGATTCAATTTTTAATATATATATAGTATGTTTATAGCTTGAAATTGAAAGTTGAATAACTTCCAATAAAAAAAGGCAGAGTTACAAGATATACATTTGTATACATTCTGAGAAAAAGAGTTGGAGTTGCAAGGTGTTTGAGAACCTAAAGATATTAAGATGTTAAATTTATTTAAGATATTTAAGAAACTTAAAGTTCTGAAAAAAAATTATAAACAGAATTGGGAGATATTAACTTTTTTAAAACTTTATTTCTAACATTTGTGAGGTTTAATCACAATTCAGATTTTTTCTTAAGAATTCAAAGTTCATATATTTTCTGTTGTGATATTAACACAGTTGTAAGTTCATAACTCAATTGTGAGATACAAAGTCACAATTATGAGGAAAAAATTATCTGGTGTGTAAAGTGTGAAATGTAAGCACAGGACATATTTATATTTTAATTTAGATCTCAGATCTGAATTTATTTTTCAGAATTTTGAGTTGATCTCACAATTCTGATGTTTTTGTCAGAATTTCCAATTTATGTCTCACAATTCTGAATTTGCATCTGACATTTTCCCAGAATTGTGACTTTCTTGCAATTCTCACGTTTTTGTTTTTTTTAGCTTACATCACAATTTTTTTCCTAAAAAATTTCGGTTTAAACTGTGTAATTCAATGCTTGTATTTTGCAATCCTCCATTTCTTAGAATTGTGGATATTAACTCGCAGTTGTGAAATAATGATGAAGCTGCAATTCTGAGGAAAAGAAGTCAGAATTGCTTGATTGTTTTTGTTTGTTTAGAACAACGAAACTTGTACCAGAAAAAAGTTTCCATTGGAATGATATTGGTAAAAACAAATATCAGAGAAATAAGAAATATGACTTGTATTCTGACTGAAATAATTACCAAATAGGCCTAAAAATTCAATTAAATGTATTGTGTTAATCATCCTCAGGAGGACATTTGCCTCCAGGGGTATCTGCGACACATCACTTCATGCTCAGCACCGGCGCCTCTGACAGCGGCTGAACAGGAGCTTCAGAGAATCAAAATCACAGAGGTCAGACACTGCACACATCCATCCATAACCATACTAATATCATCCATTAATGAGTTAAGCTCTTTGTTTTAATATTTTCTGTGTTCAATCTTTGTGGTTGCAGGGCAGAGTTAAACAGGTGAGTTCTGTGTAAAACACAACACTGTTTATTTTTTAGATTTTATATTATGATTAAAGTATAACATTTATTTTAATTTCATTTGTGTGTTGTTGTTAGTAGTAGCAGTAATTCATGAAAATTAAGCATATTTTATTCTCAAATCTATATTTTAAGCCATCTAGATTTTTTTCTTTCTTTATTTAGTTTTTTAATTTAATTAACTTAATGTTAAAACAAAATAAAATAAATGTATCTTATACATAAATTAAATACTATTATTGTTATGTATATTTTATTCTCACAAATCCTTTAATTTAAGCCATCTGGATATTCTACTTAACTTTTTTTTTAATTCTTATCTTTTTTAATAGTTTCCACATTTTTTAATTAATATTAAAAAAATGAATAAACATGTCTTTTACATACAAACAAATTTAAGATTTCTAAGAAGATTTCTTAAACAGGATACATTTTACTCTGGGATAAATTAAACATAATGAAAAGTTCTATGAAAATAATCACAATGTTCCAAAAAATTTTAAGTAGATTTTTTTTTTTTTTTAAGCTCTGAAATTAATAATCCTTATTGGTAAACAAAAAGAAAACAGGGCTTTCCTGTAAAACAACACATATTTTGGAGCCAAGTGATGAAAGTTCTAGGCAGGTGTGTTGTGATTCAAACATACAGTCATTACATTCATTCAGCATATTAGCATTTCCATTTACTCTTATCCACCATCTCTCACCCACATAAACAGACTTTTCCAAACAACACAACTGCCATATAATAAGTCTTCCAGCACTGGATCATAGGAATTGTTTTGGAAAATGTTTTGATAGACTGACTGGAACTGTTGCTGGAATACAAACTGTATGTGTGTGTGTGTCTGCAGGTGAAGGCTGAGATCAGTGTGGACCCCAAACATCAGACTCTACAGGGTCTTGCTTTTCCCTTACAGGCTGAAGCCAAACATGCTTTAAAGAAGCTTGCGGAGAGACGCATCAACTACATTCAACTGGTACAACACTTTCACATTACACTGCCCTCCACTAATACAGGCCAATGAGCCAATGAACCTTTTGACCTCCTACTCAAAATACTAACAATTAAACTGATCGAGTTTGTTTTTGGAAGAGAGAAAAGGCTTTTTCTTGAAACCCTTTCAAACACTTTATGTGATGTTTGTGATGTCGGATTATAGTTTTTGAGGCTTTCTGACCTCAAGACCAAACTAAATTCAACAATTCTCCAGCTGTGATTCTTGGACATTCCCAGCTGGGACCACAGGATCTTGGACATTCCCACTCAATTCTTCCGGCTAACAGACAGACACACATCTCTTACAGACTGATCTGTAACTCTTACAGGTGACTGGAATTTCATCATAATTGTCCAATTGGCGGAAATGAGTTTGAGTTTTCATTTTGTGAAGCTCAACATCCCTTTGCCTCCAATTCAGAGGCAGAGTTTATAGGGGGCCTAAACCAAAGTTTAAGAGGTCTCAGACCAGAGCAGAGCCAACTGCTTTTGTCAGAGCTATAAATAAAAAAATATATGTTTTATTTATTTATTATTATATTACTTATTTTATTTGCATTATTTTAATGTATACATTTAGGTCAAATAATTGTTAATTAAAATTAATTTATTTAAAGAAACTTTTGAGAAACGCAAATCTCATTGTATCAGGTGAGTGGATTCTCTTCCGTTCTGTTCCATGTTCCCACTTTAGTCTGAAACAGTGGATATATTTGTCATTGTAATTAAAACTCACAACTCATTCATTAATTTTCCTTTGGCTTAGTCCCTTATTTATTAGGGTCGCCACAGTTGAATGAATTGTCAAGTATTCCGGCATATGTTTTAAAACAGCGGATGCAAAACTCACAACTACAAAGAAAATTAATTATTCATTGTATTTGCAAAACTATTTTAAGGTAAGTAGTTGCAAACAATTTATATGGGCTGAATTTAAACAAACAAATTGAATTTAGTTCAACTTAATTTGTTTGATTAAATTCAGTCCATATATATTGTTTGCAACTACTAACCTTAAAAAATGTAGTAAATCCAATAAATAATTTTTTTTTGTGTGAAATCATGGAGGTCTCCAACTCTGACTACTGACGCTAATACTGACGCAGCAGTCAAGGCAGTGGCTATATTTGAAAGGCAATTCTCTGATGCAAAAGCCCTGAGTGTGGCAAAATTCTGTCAGTCTTGCAAGCACGTATGCAAGTTTAATGAAGCCACAAATTTAATCAGCGAAATGTCCCATTTGTGTTCCAGTAAATTGTACATCACAGTCATATTCACCATGTGAGGTATGAATATTTCATAACATTTTATAACTATAACAAAAAGAAAGGAAAGGTCTGTCTGTCAGCTGATGAAAAACAAAATGTACATATTAATGCACTATAATGCTATTATCATGTCAGAAATAGCCTTTATTAGAAGGCTTCCCAGACTTTTCTGTCTGTAAAAATACTTGTTTATTTTTTAGCGTTTCACATAAGGTTTCCCCAAGATAATCCCACTGAAGAAAAAAAAAAGTTATAAATAATTGAAAAAGTAGAAATAAAATCTGAGCTTGTGGTCTACCACGGTAGGTGCTCCCCAGGCTAAACTGCGAAACTCCACCTCTGCTCCAATCACTGCTCTGTTCTTTAGTTTGACCCAGCATGATGAATGACTGAGTGAGTTTGGACTGTATGCTTCTTCACATGTTAATCTCTGTGAAACAGGAGATCATGCTTGAACAGTTTCCTGTTCCTCATCATCCATGTGTAGAAGCAGAAAAACACTATAAAAGCCTAAATAAGCTTTGTGATATTTCTGAATCACAATGTTTATTTATTCATTTAGGTTTTTATAGTGTTTTCTCCTGCTAATGTGTTTTTCATAAATGTTAGCTTTTTATATTTGAGTGCCAGTGCAATGTTATTTTGTTCCGCATTACATCTCCTGTGATGTTTTGAATGACAAAAATAAAGGAAACTTACTAAAATATGTGAAATATGAATGGAAATACACTGTAAAAAATATCTTTTAATTAATAGTTTCCGTATTTTGTGATTCACAAATGTTTTCTGTTTATTTATGGTTGTGAATTGCATTATGTGATCTCTGCTCTGTCGACTTTTAATGTTGAAAATTCAACTCTACAGCTTAACAAAGTGACTTTTGTTGACATTTTAGTACTTTGAAATAATAAAATGTATAAGAAATAATATAAATCTGTAAAATAACAGAAAATGTTCTGGCAGTTTATTACAAGGTTTTTGTACCATAGTATACAACATCAACCCAGACAATATATCACTTTAATCTAATAGAAATGTAAATAAGTCACTTTGTCGAACTCTTTAAATGTTAAAAGTTGTTGGCAGAAAGATCAAGGTCCCATAATGCAATTCAAAACGCAATAATATGCAATAATGCAATGAAAAAATCAAAAATCAAAACACGAATCACAAAAATACATATATAAAAATGTACATTTAAAAAATGCTTGTTTTGCTCATGAATTCATAGGGGTGCAAATAACTAACTGTGGAAATGTTTTATAAAACGGTGCTGGATTTGCATTAGTTTGTTCTCAATGAGTGCAGAGTTGTAGTCTTTTGTTTTGTTAATATCTTGAGTAAAAAGGTCAAGAGGACAAACAATAATAAAATGTTTTGCTCATGTTTACTAGGGGTGTCAATATTAGTGGAGTGCAGTGTATATCTTCTAACCAGATACTTTCTAAACAATCTGACCAGAAGTATTTGGTTTCTTCATGTAGAAGTTAGACACAGAGAAGGAAACTATTGACTTGGTGCACACCAGTCCAACAGACATCCAGGACCTACCGTGCCGGATTCCTCTGGATACACCCAGATATCACTTCTTCCTCTACAAACACTCGCACGAGGGTGATTACCTGGAGTCTGTGGGTCAGTCTCTCCATTTCTTATGCACATATCTCATCTATATTAATTTCTGTAACTGTTATCTGTTGACACGTCCTCCTCTGTTTGTCTCCTCAGTGTTCATATACTCTATGCCAGGATACAGCTGCAGCATCAAGGAGAGGATGCTCTATTCCAGCTGCAAGAGTCGACTTCTGGATGAAGTAGAGAGGGATTTTCATCTCGAGGTGGCTAAGAAGGTAAAAACACACTTTCTCCAAGTCCAGAAGCTTTGTTTAACGTCCACATGAAATAAACCCAGTTAACCCCTGCTTAGAATGTTCTAGTAAGATTCTGTTGTTTGGGGTTTGGAGCAAATGTTCTTCCAGAAAAATATGAAAATATTATTTAAATATTTTTAATAAAACGTTTTTTTTTCCCCCCTAAAATTCTTTAGTTTATCTAATGTATGTATTGTTTTAGAAGCTTAAACGTAACATTATTAAATTTTCTTCATAACATTTTTCATAATTTAATGGTAACATTAGTAAAACATTCTTAGAACATATATTTTAGCTGTGAAACTTCACTGTTTACTTGCTTTAAATGTTTTTCCCTACTTAATTCTTTTACAGTTTTCAATATCTTCTGTTATGGATGTATTCTATTTTATACGTGATTGCATATTTATATATATAAATGGTAATTTTACATTTAATATTTATTTTTAGAAGGTTGTTTGCATATTTGTGAATATTGTGTTATTTTTATATAGAAAAATAGTTTCATATTTGTATTTTTTTTCACAACACACACACATACAGTGCTCGGCATAAATGAGTACACCCCTTACAGATCTCTCTTTTAATTTATTATTTTCTAAAGGATGCTTTACAATAATATATTTGTGCATATACATTAGATTAGTCAGTACTGAAGCAAAAACTGGAACTAATCTAACAAAAAACATAAGATCAGTCCAAAAATTTGCACACCCAAATTAATATGTTGGGGTAAAATAATAAATACAATTTTACTAACAGGAAAAGTCAAGAGAAAGATAAAAATGTAACATTTAGTTGAAATTTTAATGTTTATAATTTTTCTTTGCAATAACTTTCAATTTAAATGTATTTTATTTTTATTCCTAAAGATGTTACGTGACCAAACTCTTTCTTATATCTTATTTTAATGGGTATGCCAGTTTAATAAAGTGTTTTGTTTAAATGCACCAAACATTATTGTCTATATTAACTGAGAAATGGATAAAAAGTATGTAAAACGGATGTACTTATTTATGCTGAGCACTGTATACATATTATATTTATATATTATTTTATACATATACAGTAGTCCACATTTGAAGATCAATCAAGTTTAAAAAAAGGATCAAAAAAGTTTATTTAATTTGTCCTAAGACAAGAATGATTATTGTTTCAATAGTTTTAGAACAACTTTGGGGATATATATATATAATTTTCCATTTAGAAAACAACATGGACAAAAATGTGTTGCAAATGTGTATATGTCATTTCATTTTGACTTTATACACCTAAAAAACAGATCAGTCATGCAATAAGAGTTGTAATAAAGTGTTTTTTTTTATGTATCCCTGTTCATTCCAGCTGGAGATTGACAGTGGAGAGGAGCTGACAGAGGAATATCTGTATGATGAGGTCCATCCTAAACAACATGCCCACAAGCAAGCGTTCGCCAAGCCTCGCGGGCCTGCTGGAAAAAGAGGAAACAAGCGTCTGATCAAAGGTGGAGGAGAGAATGGCGGAAACAGCTAGAATGAACACAAGATAGAGAGAGAAATGAACTTCAGTTGCTCCATGACCGTCCCACAGGTCCCTTTTTTCCACCCGTCTGCAGGTCATCTGTTCATCCTGCAGGTGGAGAGAAAGAAAAATCACAATTCTGTGCTCAGTTGTTTTTTGTTTCTACTTTCTTTGGCTTGTATTTAATCAATGTTTTCTTCAGTTTCTTCTGTTAATGTGCGTATAACAGCGCCCTCTGCTAATATCGGCACCCGTGGTAAATATATTGTTTAACCTTTTGCTCAAAATATTAATAAAAATACTGAAGACGATTAAGTTTTCAATGGTTTGTTCTCAATGAGAGCAGAATTGTTAATATTTTGCACAAAAGATCCCAAGGAAACACAATAAAGACATCATTTTTTGTTCATGTTTAC
Source organism: Danio jaintianensis (assembly GCA_903798115.1). NCBI lineage: Eukaryota > Metazoa > Chordata > Actinopteri > Cypriniformes > Danionidae > Danio > Danio jaintianensis. The sequence goes on along the minus strand of CAIGQV010019356.1, from coordinate 11,497,825 downwards.
CAATGTAGTCAATATTAGTGGTCGGCAGTGTATATTTAAGAGACAAACTCAGGATTTTTTTTTTTTCCGTGTGCATTTTCGGAGCATATTTTTGTTACATAATTTCAAACGTATATGCGGACACACTCCAAACTCATTTTCAGCATATTAAAAAAGGGTTTGCGTTTATGAGCTTGGTCATGCCTTAAATGTGTTTTTCAAAGAAGTTTTATCCACTTTTTTTAAACCCCGAAGTCCAAGAACCTGCTGCAGCTTCATAGAAAAAGTCTCACTCATATTCACACTCACTCACACACACACTCAGCCAAGCCAAATGTGACACGCAGACAGAATATTATACTCGTCCACGTGAGAGTCGCTCGGTTTGTTCAGCAACAGATATGTTGCAATGATCGGATGTGTTAAAATGTGCAGATTTAGAGATCCTTTTAGACATCAATTTCAGATTCCTTTTAGGATTCATGTGTTGTATTTTTGGGTCAAAGATGAAAAATCTAATTTTTGGTGTTTTTTGGTGATCAAAAGTCATTTTTATATGAATAGAAATCATATTAAATTCAAGTAAAGTGTCTACTTTAATGATTTAGAACACGTTTGTGAAAATATGGGCAGAAATTATGCTCTGTGGTCATTCAGTTATTCATTCATTTATACATTTTCCTTTGGCCTAGTCCCTTTATTCATCAGGGGTCACCACAGCGGAATGAACCACCAACTTATCAAGCATATGTTTTACACAGCGGATGCCCTTCCAGCTGCAACCCAGTACTGGGAAACATCCATACACTCTCACATTCACACACATATACTACGGCCAATTTAGTTTATTCAAATCACCTACAGCGCATGTCTTTGGACTGTGGGGGAAACCGGAGCATCCGGAGGAAACCCACATGAACCCGGGGTGAACATGCAAACTCTACACAGAAACGACAACTGGTCCAGCTGGGACTCGAACCAGTGACCTTCTTGCTGTGAGGCGACAGTGCTAACCACTGAGCCACCGTGTCGCCGTCATTCAGTTATGTAAAAAAAAAAAAAAGATCAAATTCATTGTATTGTAAATGTTTAAAAACAACATGCTGACATAAATCCCAGTACAGATTTAAAAAAACGTCACAGTATGTTATGTCAGTATATAAAGAAATGTTATACTGATCAACATTTTATTGTTTCTTGTTTAAATTGTTCAAAAATAGAATTGGGATTGGGCCTTAATGTCAACCGCATCATTTTATTTAGAAGCTTTTGTTTGAAATCAGAACAAATTCCAAACTTTTATTTGTCTGTCAAATCAAGCATCAACAATTTTTCCAGCAGTGAGTGTCTAATTGGGTGAATAATTATGAAACTAAAATTGTTGGCAAAGTTGGGTCAAAGTATAATTGTAATTGGTGTAATTGGTTCAAAGTATTTAAGACAGCACTGACATTGATCATTTTTATCTATTTTTCCTTTTAGCGTTTTTTTTTTTGTCATCTGATTATATTGAGGGCCACATGAAAGATTATCATAATCAAATAAATTGTAATTAGCAATGAATGAAAGTCTGCAGCCCTTTCTTCCAATGTTCACGAACTGTTGCATTAATAATAATAATAATAATAATAATAACTTTCAATGACTGTGTGGTGATAATTATTATTTGGTAAATCAACATCCAATTAAAAAGTAAAATATAAAAACCAAATAGGCTCTAAGTTTTCATTCATATTATTTATTTCAATATTTATTTGTAAGTTTTATTCGATCTATGGATTCTAATAGTATTAGTTATTTGAGCCTTATAATCCTAATTATATAAATATAATTATAATATATATATATAATTCTTATGATTTCTTGAATCTAAGTTTTATTTAGTTTAATTTGTTGGGTCTTTTTTATTTGATCGTAAATGTATGTTTGTTTGAATGATATTCAATCATAATTTTGAAAATATTGTATTATTATAATTATTATTTCCTTCCCATTTCTTTGTATGCTTGTTTTTAATTATATTGCAAATTAACGTTTCTGCTTTATTTATTTTTAGTAATTATATTATTTATTAACTTTTTTAGTAGGCTTTTAAATTTTGTAGCATTTTCTCCAAGATTTTGTCCAAAACGTTTATTGAAAACCCGTGCTGTAATTTACACCTGAGAGTACACCTGATAGCCTCTAGATGGCAGTAAAAACACGTTCAGAAATGGACTGTCAGAAAAACTAAATAAAGTATATGAAGGTACAGCTGCTAGAACGTGTCACGTCACGATGCAAATAAGCACCACAAAATAATTTAAGTAGTTCAAAATTCATAAGTGTTTTTCAGCGTGCCAACAGGGTTTTCTTCAGAAAGTGTTTTAAGCAGTAAACAAAAGGTTAATTAGGTTGCGGCTAGACGTGGGCGGGGTCTCGACAGAAGAGAAGGACCTGATTGGCTGAGCTCGGGGCTGGCGCTTAGTTTTCCTGGAAAGTTCTTGGAACGTCAGCCGTGCAGTTTCACTAGAATCGCCGTTTTCATCCTCGAACGTCAATCACAAACATCAGGAAGCAATTACCGACAATAAAAGTCCCAAATGGGTCATTGCAGGCCCATTCCAGCGCTAGTTCATTACTCACGAGACCGCCGTATGCTCGACTGAGAGAGAAGAGGGCATCGATTCTGTGGCTTTCGCGGAGGCGCGCTGCCGATCGCGTCATAGGCGCTAAACACGGGGAGATTCTCAGAAAAGCAATCCCGGGAAGTCAGACAAACTGAACAAGCCAAACCCTGCAGTGCTCAGCTTCCCGTTCAGTTTTAGGGCACGAGCTGAGTAGAAACGCCGCTCGTTTTCGAGAAGCATGTCCGCGTTATCAACTCGAGCAGTTTGTTAAACAAATCGGCGGAAGGGTCGCGCGCACTTGTTTGACAGACGGAGACAGACTGACTGACCGACCGACCGAGTGTCCGGACGCTTCTCTCCACCGCAGAGATCCAGGAACACCGGCTCATTTTACAAGCCCGATAGGAAAATCTCAGCAACAAAGAAACTTTAAGGAATCCGGCTGATCTCAAACAGGACATCTTCATGATGATATTGTTCGTTCAAGGGTGAGTTTTAGCGACACGTCTTTATTAAAAATTACAACGATACATCATAATTTTTCTCTATTAGTTCATTAACTGAATACCACACAATCTTGTTGATTACGGTAAACATCAGTGAGTGGACTCTCTCTCTCTCTCTCTCTCTCTCTCTCTCTATATATATATATATATATATATATATTTCTTCGTTAAAGCATACAGTGAAACACATTTGTCAATTGAGATGTTAGCTGTCATTTTCTTCCTGTTAAATGGGCTTGATTTTATTTGCAGTTGTATGTGATCTAATGTATCGAATTATGATGTCCTTATTCTTTATGTCTCTGTGAAGAAACTGAAACTGTTTAAACTTTCAAATGCTCTGTTCAGTTTAAATAATATAAAAGGTTGAATAAACAATCTCTGAATTCCTGTATGTTGCATATGTGTGCCATTTAGAATTTTTAGTTGTTTTTGAAGGCTAGTGCAAACTTTTTATTCCTCAAAATAATTGTATTTTTCTCCCCTCAGCCCGACAGCTCATTTGCCCGTTAGCTCGGAGCCGTTGGTCGGGTTTCCAGTGGTGACTTTCTCTGAACCTAGCTGCATTGACACCACTGTTACCTTATGGGACCCTAACAAAGAATACAGGGCCCTCACCAATAACTACTCCTATCTGGATGCCTCAGGTAGATGAAAATCACAGAATTATTACATTTCTACTAATTAATAATAATAACAACAATTATAATAAAAACAGTAATCATTCTTTAATCTTATTCTCTCTACTATTATTGCAATCAGAATTAAATCATAAATCCACAAACTACTCCAGGGTCATTGTACAAATGCATGGAACGGAACATTTAGATTTGATGTTTTATTTAATTTGATATTTTTATTAATTATCATTAATAATGTGAACTAAATAATACAACTATTAGTTGTAATTAGTTAAATCACGAAATGGAAATCACTACTCAAGGATGACTTTAAGACAAAAATGTTCCATTTCATTCATTCATAAAAAGTACATTATCATCATATAGATAGGCTCTGCTAGAAATCTATTTTAAAGGCCTCATTATGCATAGTTTGGTAGAAAAATTAACCCAACAACTGCATTTTGCATTCCTCTATTTATAGCAATTCTTCATTGATTACTCATTTTAATAATCCTCCCTTTTTTTCCTTCTTCTCCAGGTTGGTACTGGGGTGGCATCTCTGCCAATGAGGCCCACTCTGTTCTAAAGGGGGCATCGGAGGGCACTTTCCTGATACGGGACAGCAGCCACCCTCACTTCATGTTGACCCTGTCTGTTAAAACTGTCCGCGGGCCCACAAACGTCCGCATTGAGTACAACCTGGGTCGTTTCCGTCTGGACTCCAGCTCTCCAGACAGATCTCGCCTGCAGACCTTCCCCGACATCCCCAGCCTCGTGCAGCACTACGTGGGCTCCAAGAGCGAAAAAGATGGAGAAAAGACGAAGGAAGTCGATCACGTCACTTTACCGCCACCCAAGGAATGCTCAGTACTGCTGAAACTCAAAAAACCAATCCATCGTCCTCAAGCCTTTCCTTCTTTGCAGCATCTCACTCGCTTGGTCATCAACAAACACGCCAGCTGCACAGAAAAGCTGCCTCTGCCCAAACCGATGCTTCGGTATCTGCAGAATTATCCCTTTCAGCTCTGACGATGCCATCAAAAATGCACATCGTGAGATGTTTTGAAGTAAATGCACAATCCCAACCGCACAGTTGGGTCATGAAGAAGCAGTGTTAACCACTTGAAGAAAGAGAGACTCTTGTTTTTTTCCGGAGCAGGTCTTTGACGGTCAGCAAGTCTATCCTGAGAGACTAGTCTGTTTTTTTTTTTTTTTTTTCAGAAACTGAAGTCGTGATTTAACCTTCATGCTTTTAAAAAAGCCAGAGGTTAAACCTACAAGCTTGGGGTCTGAATGATGTATCGGTGCAATTTCTGTGGCCCCTTCAGGAACAGTTGGAAACACGAACACGCCAGCTTGTCTCAAGCACATTCGTAATGTAGCTGGATCTCCAGAAAGGTGAGATTTAGTCACTGCGCTGCCTTGACTGGAAGTGGTCCTTTCCTCAGAAGTGAAATGCAGTGAAATGTTTTTGACTATTTGAATCAAGATTTACATCTTTCTTTTCTATTCCCACAATGTGGAGTTTGTATGTATTTATGGATGGAAGATCCTTTCGTTTTTGTAATAAAAAGTGACAATCAAATTTAGTTTTTAAGTCACAATCCTTTTATCGTCAAAATGGTGTCTTTTGGTACGACCTGGAAATATTTCAATAACCAAATAACATGCAATTACGTTAAAGGGACAGTTCACCCAAAAAAAATGACAATTCTGTCATCATTAACTCACTTGTTTCAAATATTCGTTTCTTCTGTTAAACACGACATAAGATATTTAGACATGTATTGGAAACCATTGCCTTCCATGGTCCTTTTCAGCTTTCTTCAAAATATCTGTTTTGGATCAAACTGCTTTGGATCAAGTAAAAGTCAAATTTTAGTTCATGCTATCCCTTTAAATGCTTTGCTATGGCAAGAGAAGAGCAAATGGGAGCTTTTCAGAGAATGAAACGTGGAGAAGGCAGATGCGATCTAGAGAATCAAACAATCAGGCTCACTCCTCTTCTTAGTACTGGCCTTCCAGCAAGACTGTCAAACAAGGTCATTCAGAGCTCTAATCTCACAATAATAGGATTATTAGATGAACAAATGTGCATGAAATTGCTGAGCAATTTAGTTAATCATTTCAGAACAAAAAAGTGTGTCACACAAGATTATTAGACAGCGCTTGAAAGCATCCTCATTTATGGCCATAATTGTTTTACAGCTGAACACATCTAAGCCTAAAAATGGGTGTTTACATCTTGTAGCGATTAACTAAAAAAGGAAGCTTTATGCATTTAACATCTGGGGATTTGTCTATAAGGCATCTTTTATAAATGAATGATGTTTTACTTTGTGCTTTCATTTCAATGTTGCAAATGTATTTAAAAACAGTATGGGATTAAAAAAAAAAAAACCCCACTTCTTGTTTTACAGTACTGAGGTGTATTGAAATGAAAAGCAAGCAGAACAAGCCTAACCAACTATTAATAATGAGAAGCGAAAGATGTATACGAGAACAAAAACAGCATTGTGTTTTTCATCCTATTTTCCTCCTACTGAATCATTCTTACAGCGCAACGTGATTAGTAATTCCCAGAAACCGAGGCAGAGCTTTTTCTGAAACTCGATCTCAGTGCTGCGCTAGCTTGCATAAATTTTCTACTGACGCAAATATGTAAATAACCTTTATGTGCAATAATATGTGAGAGAGGAAAAAAAAAAATTAATCACAATTATTTTAGCAGTCGCACAGCAAAAAAGGAATCTATTCAATCAGATTCCAATTGAATCAAGAAACAGCTGGCATAATTGCAAATAATGAATCAAACATAAAAGTATTATTAATAATAATTTATTATGGCGTGTGTAAAAAAAACTAAATGACTCCATCATGGTTTAATGCTGACTTCATTTACATAAAACTGCACATCATTCCATTTTAGTCGTTTGCAAAGTAAAAGACAGATTTATCTTGCATGCACCGTGGCCGTGGAACATGTCAGGTTATCAGTCTGTATTTGTGGGCTTTCTGTGTGTGTGTTTGTGGGCTAGCGTCATGCTGCGAGCGGCAATGGGCCAGCTGTTTCGCAGAATGAGCACATTACTTCCAGGGAGAGACGAGCGCAGGGCTGGGAGGGGGAGTTCTTAGAAAAGGCCTCAATAATTACCTTCAGCCTACTGCACCCTGACACTTACTGCACACTGAGCACATACTCACAATCAATGCAATCTCACCACAACAAAACACACACACACACACACACACACACACACACACACACACACACACA
>CAIGQV010019356.1:11375088-11439442 GCA_903798115.1 Danio jaintianensis | reverse complement strand
ATTTGTAATTATGAGTTTATTATATTTATATTTTTTATTTTTTTTACTTAAACTTTATTGTGCTTGTAGTTATCAGCAATGGTAATAACAGTACTCTTCAACACATTGACTTTGTTCAACGTGTATAGCATGGTTGATAACAATATGAAGGAGATATAAAATGACAAATTCTTTATGCACACACAAACAAACACACATACACAAATATATACATATATACAAATAGAAACCTGTTAAAAGGGAAAAACTTTATACATAATGTCAGAGAACTACATAAATGAAAAGAGTGTCTAATAAAATGATTGTAAAACAGTAAAAATAATTTGTTGCCACCTGTATCTTAATCAATTCTCCTACCTCATTCTATTAAAGCACTTAAGTTTTAATAATAAAATAAATTATCATGTATTTGGTTCCAATGAAGAATTGCAGAAATCTTTGCTCTGTTAATTAAGGCAGTGGATTGCTTCAGTCGAACAATGCCTCCGAACAACAGGAGGTTAGGAGGGAATAGAGATATTTTTTGAATTATGGATAAATGGTTTGTTTTTACACACAGTACTAGTTATCACCTTAACACTTGCATGACACTAATACATTTTAATGATTGCGTCACACATATGGTACATCAATATGTTTGGCATCTAATCTGGTACAGCGATGCACTTACAATGCAGCATTTAGGTTTAATTCTTGTGAAACTATTTGACCAAAGAAAAAACTAATAAAATGTGGCCATGGTTGCTTTTGTTAACACTATGCTAGTTTTAGGGTTTAGTTTAGGTGGTACATTTCTGAACACCTGTGGTACGTACCACAGACATAATGAAATGTCATCACAGTTACATGTTTCTGAGTTTATTATAGATTCTGCGGCATATCTCTAGACACTGGACATCACACTTTTAAAGCATCATTTATCTTTATCTTTTTGTAAATTTGTAGTCACGTGCACGCTTGTTTTCATGACACTGTTGTTTAATAATCTGCTATAGAGAAAAAAAATCATGTAGTTGATTATGCCTCTTGTCATTATATCATTTGAAAAGTGCAGATACAGTGTGTGTTTCAGGTTTGCAGTGTGTTTCAGAGTATTGCAGTGGTTAATTTTTACATTTAATTTAGCTCAGAGGTGTTATATATGTGAAGAAAAAAAAAATTGCAGAACGCAGTTATTTGACACCTTTGACAACATGACTGGGCTAAAGGTGTTACTTGTTGTTAGCAGCAGATCAGAATTTTTCACCCGAGAAGCTTGTCTTGAGTCAGTCAATATCACAGTGGATTTACTTTATTTCCAGTCGATTTGTTTTCAAGCTTTCACTGTTTCTGGCACAATTTATTTTACAGAGCTACTTTTACTGTTGCCTTATTATTCTGTTAATTTTAGCAGAGGGAATTCAAATAATGAAATATTCCCTAAAAGGAACCATTAGAAGCAACCCTGGGCTCTTTGAAATGACACATGAAAGAAGCTTTACTTTAAGACTGTGAAAACTCACTGCCCGAGGGACACGACTTACTGTACAACCTACATGTAGTTCGCTGTCATGTTGGAATAACTCTCCCTTCTCTCTCTCAGCACTGAGGGAACTGCCTGTCACTTCAACAACACTGTTTTTGGCAGTAAACCCCTCATTATAATTAACCAAGTCAATGATTTTTTTCTGTGAAGACCGGCTTTGTTCTTAAATATTAGTTTCTCTAAATGGCAGCAAGTGCTACAACTGGAAAAAAAAAGATACTGGTATCTATTGTTCACTTCTTGGTTCTATCATCCTACATTCTATCGATCATTCTGTCTTTCATTCCATCTTTCTATCATTCGATATAACTTTTTATCCATCTGTCTGTCAGTAATTTAATAAAGCCTTTTATCATTAAGTACTGTATGTCATTCAGTCTATCGTTACATCAATTTAACATTCAGTCTGTCCTTCTATTTTTTTGCCATTCCAACACAGCATCCATCCGTCCATCCATCCGTCCATCGATCCGTCCATCCATCCATCCATCCATCCATCCATCCATCCATCCATCCATCCATCCATCCATCCATCCATCCATCCATCCATCCATCCATCCATCCATCCATCCATCCATCCATCCATCCGTAAAGTTTCAGCTCAAAATACCGTTTAGATTATTTATTATACTATGCAGAATATGCCAAATTTGAGCTTAAATCAAAGTGTAGCTGTTTTTGTAGCCTGTATCTTTAAATGCAAATTGCTGGTTCTCCCCACCCACCTTTCCCATGTGCATGTCTGCTTCTCATGCGTTACATCTGATAAACAGCAGTCAGTGACAGAGACAGACACGGATGAAGCAGAAATCCAGTTCATAAGTCATAAAACCTAGTAGGTTTATTTAAAGTACTTGAAGTTTATTCAAGCCTTAGTGCAACGATGAGTCACACACAAATGCCGTTACAAAGTTTGCAGTACACACACACACACACACACACATTTACTGACACTATGCGTCTGTGGGGATTATGAGTTACATAGCGATTTTACTCTCTATTACAAACATGCTCTGTTTTAAAAATGTTTTAACCGTTCCAAACTCATTCTTGAGGTGCAACTTATCAAAGAGAGGTGGAACAGATCTTTTAAACCCAGTTTCTTTGCAAATTCTGTTCTGTGGACATGTTTATATGCGTTACTACGGAGACGTTAATTCACGCCTGTCAATCAATTCGGTGGGCAGGGAAAACCACACTCCTACATCACATTGCATTGGGCCTCAAAACCACTGGAATTTAGATCCTATTTTGATGTCAGAAAATTAAGAAAAGAGACTTGTTGTGTTTATATCACTCCAGTATGACAATGGACACCTATACCTGCACATAGTTCTGTTCAAACAGCTTCCAAAAGGAGGTTTTGCATCATAGGTGCCCTATAAATTTGTCCAAGGATCAACTGTACAGCTATATTCTAAAGCTTAGATCATGATTCATGACCAAACAAGTGTGGATTTCAGTCTCATCCATTTTTTATTAAAGGACAAATCACAGGCCTGACTGGGTGGCTGAATGTATTTAAGGTTTCTGCATTTCCCTTTCCCAGTTTGCGTAGACATTTCCTATAAATATTGAACTATATTGGATGAATATATTCTATAGGATGGATGATGCAATGTATATGTGGTGAGGGGGCGGGGCCGAGAGCCGTGGGAACGGGTGAGGCCGGTGTGCGCCACAGGTGTTTCCACTTACGCGCCGGCCTCACCCGTTCCCACAGCTCTCGAATCCCACGGAAGGAGCTCTGGACTTTAAGAGGAGGAACGATGGCAGAGGAAGCTGAGAGAGGTCCAGGCCTGGACACTTATGTTTTACTTTTACTTTCAGTTTGACGGCAGTCTCCATGAGGAGCTGCCGTCCCTTTTATTAATAAATTATTTAGAAGTTCGTCGGTTCTCCGCCTCCTTCTTCCCGATGGCCAGGCGGCCATCAAACATTATTACAGTATACTAGCCGCACACTTGCTGCAGAGTTTTGGGAGTAGCCTAAATGGTTGTTCCATGTGTTTAAAAAAATAAAAAAGCTCTCACAAAAATTTTATCTGTTAGTCATGAACGACTGGATGCCTGCTGTGTGGATTAAATTGGAAAAAAAAAATCCAAATCTTGCTAGTTTTTGTATATGTGCATGTCTAGAATTGTGCTGAGTCAAACTGATGTGTTTATGTGTATTTTGTTGCTCAGAGATCCGTAATCAGTTGGTGGAGCAGTTCAAGTGCCTGGAGCAGCAATCAGAGGCTCGGATCCAGCTGTTGCAGGACCTGCAAGAGTTTTTTCGGCGTAAGGCAGAGATTCAGCTGGAGTATTCGCGCAGTCTGGAGAAACTGGCCGAGAGGTTCTCCTCAAAGATCCGTGGCCCAAGGTGAGACTTTACTGATATGTGCAAGTATGAATAGTTCACCTAAAATGAAAACATTGTGTTTTTGTGTTCCAAGTATGAAAAAAACAGAACAAAATTAGATAATTTTACTTTTTTATTCACTGCTTAGTTCAATCTGAGGTTATCTTTATAGTTTATTAAAGCGTATTATGAAGCACAACATACATTTTTCATGAGGTATTATTAATTTAACATTGATCATTATTATTAATAAAGTAACATTGACAAATTAGAGAAAACTATCAGATTTGTCAGTAATTGGCGTTAATTTGACACGTCATTTTCACAATTATCTGAAAAACCCTATTTACCTGGCAGCCCAACTTTGCAGTTTTCACAGACTTTGCAAGATGGTGATCCTTTCTAATGTGATTGAAGCCCTCCAACAGCAAGCTGTCTAGTTGAAGGTCAAATGGATGACAAGCATAGCATTTCAGTTGGCCATTCCAAAATCTACAGTATGAATATCGCAACATCTATAGTATCTTTATAGTATAACTAATTCATTCATTGGCTGTCCACAACAGGCAAATGCATAAGATCAAGTGTTCATTAAATGTTCTCTTAAACGATAGTTCACCCAAAACTGAAAATTCCAAACCTATTTGACTGACTTTCTTCTGTTGAACACAAACAAAAAAATAATCTGGAAACCTGTAACCATTGACCTCCATAGTATTCCATAGTAACATTTTTTAGCTTTCTTCAAAATATCTTATCTTTTGTTCAACAGAATAATCATAATGGTTTGAAAACCACTTGAGGGTGAGTAAATAGTTAGTAAATGTTTATTTTGACTATCCCTTTAATTTGATCTCCACAGTAGAATTTCCTGATAAATCATTTACAATAGCAACTTTTTCACTCTACAAAGGTTTTCAGTGGACAAATGGCTTCAATTAAAACCTGTATCTAACAACAATATATTGTTTGGCTTCACAACACTTACAGAAAAAATACAGAATACAGAAAAGAGTATATGCATGGACAACTTCTTTTATCATACTGATGTACAGTATTTTGGTCCTTGAGCTTAAAAAGCTGTGGTCACTGTGAATATTCTAACAAATACCCTTTTGGTGCGTCATTAAACAATTACAACATACATGACAACAGCACTTGCATTTTTGGTGAACTGTTCCTTTAACCAGTTTGCCAGATTAGGTCTCTCTTCTTCTTTTCTCCTTCTGTTTCACAATTGATCTCAGTCCTCTTTCTATCAGAGCAGAAATTGCTGTTGGTGAATTTTAAATCTCTCTTTTGCTGTTGGTTATAATTGTCCTTCATACTAGGGCTGCTCCTCTTTCTCTACTTTTCCACAAAGTTTTAAGAAGTTGTTAAATGCCCGTAGCGTTCTACGCATTAGGATGTTATTTTTGGCTGTTAATTTAAATCAAATACCCTTTTGAATTAAATGTTCCCTCAAAAGAAGATGTACATTTTCTACTCCAGACTAATTGACCCATTGCTGACGCAACCTTAAAAAAAGGCCTTACCTTGACACCCCATTCACACGGGGCGTCAGCGCTTCCCATTCACTTTGAATGGGTGACTTCAAGTGTTGCCGAACTGAATTGTGGATCTGTCCGCACCGCTTCAGTGGCGTTGCTTGCTGCAGAAGTTGGGAATTTCTCAACTTTTCAGTTGACGCTGAAGCCCCGTGTGAATCAGGCGTGATAGTTCACCTAAAAATTAAAAGGCATTTTCAACTCATTCCAACTCTGACTTTCATTATATGGACAACATTTTTTTTAAATATAAGTTGACAAGTCATTTTAAGTCTATTGAGAATGGTGTTTGTATAATGTTAATGGAGTTTTATTAAAATTGTATGCCATTTTTAATAGGCAACAATACATTTATTTTAGGATAAGTATAAATTATGGAAAAGTGTTTTCAGGGATCAAATCAACATAAAAGTCCTGCTTTATATTTTTCCTACATATTAGAATGTGTCATTTTTACAATGATTGACAGAAGACACCCTTGAAAATGTGTAGTTTGTATGCTAAAGAAAATCTTGTCAAGAATATTTACTGTATAATCATAACCATAATTATTTCATGTGATAACAAAAAGTGCAGCTCCAAAATACAAATTAACTTTATTTGACTTAATTCACACTGTACACACTCAAAAATGACTTTTGCTGTTTGTTCAAAACTACTTATTTAAAATGAGTTGAACAATTCTTAAGTTTTTTTGGGGGGACAACTTGATTGTTTTATGTTCAGTCCACTTAATTTTGTAAAAATGATTAAGTTAACTTAATGGATTTGAGTTGGGACAACATGAAGGAATTGTGTGGAACCCAGCATTTTTACAGTGCATCAAAGCACTACATTTTAGTCATTTGTACATTAACCACATTACATTAACCATGTTTTATTTTTGCATAGATAATGGTAAATAATTGTTACATTTGCTTTTATAGATTTAATTAGAAGCAGATGTCTTGTCTTTGACCAGTATGGGTTTTAGAGAGGTTTCAGTAATGCAGAAAGGTTTGACTTGAGTGCTTGAGATCAGCGAGTGATTATTGGCTCTTGTGGATTTAAGCCAACAATGGATTCTGAGTCTGCAGTAAAACGTCTGCTAACAAGACCTCAATCCGTCACATTGGGCAGAGGAAAGTAAAGGATCTTACTAATGCAAGCTCTAATACGGCTGTAGAAACACATTCTGACAGCTTAAGATGGATTTTATTTGTTGACAATACTTTTTTTTTTTTTTTTTTTTTTAATTTTGGGAAGAATTGTCATTAGTAGTATACAGAATAAAAAAAATACTCAAGCACATAACCATAAATCATTAATCCAAACAATCTGAGAATTTTCAGGTGGTTTCTTACAGCTGTATGTACGGTTAAAAAAATGTAATATTTTACAATGGGCTTACCAAAGCTGCATTTTAAAGATGAAATGATCACAGTTATCATCAATATTATCCCACACATTTGTTTTTAAATGAGCTATGTTACAGAATTTACATAGTTTTCAAAATTGTAATAATCACAGTTTTAATGATAATAAAATGATTTCAAACGGTAATAGGCCTACTAATTGTCAGAAAATATAAAAAAATTCAACATTTAAAAATACAATTTTTGAATGTATTAAATAATAAATACACAATAAATTAATATATTTTTAAATGTGATTTATTCCTGTGTTGCAAAGATGAATTTCCAGCATTCTATTCTTCAGTCTTCAGTGTTTTGCTTTATATTTTCAACAAGAAGTGATCACTTAGTTTCAACAATTATACAAGATTTATAATTGTTAAAATTTTGTATTTTTGGAGGAAAAAACTGTTTGATATATCCTTAAAGTGTTTACATGTTTATATTTTCATATTTAAGTTTTATATTCCTGTTACTTGGCATATATTTGATATCTGTGAGAAGAGGTTCCTTAGGAAATGTGGTGTGTCCACATATAACTGTGAAATGTGACATAAGGTGGAATTTGTTGTATATTTTGTCTAGAGATGCATTGATTGCAATTTTCTTGTAATACTGATTTCCAATTTTTTTGCTTAGTGTGACCTGCAGATTTTTTTTCTTCTAAGAACTACGATAATAATTAATAAAAATAAACATCACAGTTGCCTCAAACTACATTAACAACATTTAAAAAACATGTAATTTTTTCTCATTTCACAGTAGTCCAAAGATAAGCATATTCTTATTTATTTTGTTTAATGATTGTATAGCTTTGTATTATTGTGTTATATTATTGTTTGCTGCTAACAAACTGGTCATGCGAAAAATAGTCCGATTCCGGTCTCTGGATGGTCGATCGGTGCATCTCTAATTTTGTTTACTATATTTATACGTTTAAAAATAAGATACAAAATAATCAAATAAGATGAAGTCTTTTCTTTTCTTAAATATTCAAGCTTATTTGTTATATAAAGCTCTTTTGTACATTTACTACCTTTATAAAAAATGATATTGCGAAAGATATCGTTACCGTGAAGAAAAAAAAACATTCTCATACCGTGAAATAAAATTTGGGTCATACCGCCCAGCCCTATGCAGTGAAAAATCAAGGATTCTCCCAATGCTTACTCTGAAACACAATCTGGCAGCTAGCGATGGATTTTATCTTTTTTTTTTCAGCGTATATAAAGCAATTATTCCCAAAGTTGAACACCTCTTTTAGACACTTGGACTTTCTATGTGTGGCATTCTAAATGAACGTAGATTTGTGTTGCGAGTGCATTTCTGCAGGATTGGCTGGCTTTAATTAATAGCAGCTGGTGGAGGAGGGCCGTCTCTCACTGCACCATTGACTACATTACTGCAGACAACAATGAGAAATGGCTGCTGCTCTCCTGGCCCTTGCGTCTGGCCTTGTCATTTTCTGTAGTCGGTTCTGTTTTTGTACTTCATTTTTTTCTTCTCCCCTTCCCCTTTTCTCTCATATTTTGTCAGGTTTTGTGTTCTATTTTTGCTGACGCAAGCCTCACCGCAAGCTGAGCTGACTCATGCTAAGAAACAAGCAGACACAAACAAATGCGTACATTTCACAACAAACTTTTCCCTTTTCAGTGGAAAGATGTACTCGTGCTCTTTTGGATCAGAATCAGGTTTCTTCGGAAATAAATTGCAGTCGCTTGCAGGAAGGGGTGTTTTTTTTCTTTCTTTTATTTTCTGGATATTGTTTAGATGGACATACAGGAGAAAAAAATAAAGTGACAACTTGATAATGTAAAAGTTTCTCCCTATTTACTAGATTAGTAGGTTTGAGTGAAATGTTAATATTTGACTTATATAGATCTGACTATATTTCTTCCAAATGTACATTTCCAACTGTTTTTCAGAAAATGACAGTTGGTCAGCATAATGAAGGTTTTCATTTGTTGTGGTTGAAAAGTCACGGTTATTTCAGCTAATATTATTCAGTATTGTATTATCTAAAAATCAATATAAACATGCATGGCACATTTATTACAACTCTGAAAACTGGACTGTTTCAATTTACTATAATCTTCTATGTTAAGCTGCTTTGACACAATCTACATTGTAAAAGCGTTATAGAAATAAAGATGAATTAAATTAAATTGAATTTATTGTTATTTTATGCAAAAAATGCTTTAGATGAATACATTTCTATTTAAAATGGAAGAAATGTCATCAGTAGTTTATAGAATAAAACACAAACCTAACAACAAATCATAAATTTAGAGAAACAGAATTTTTTTTCTATTTTTTCACCACAGCTGTACGTGTAAATATAAAAGATTTACTGCTTATAAAAGCAGTCATTTACTTATAAAGGCTGCATTTTTAACAAACAAATACATGCGTAAAGTAACATTTAATAAAAAAAATCAAGAAATTAAACTATACCCTGCCATGAAGCCATGTAAAAAAATCAAATGCAAAGGAAAATGTATACACTTTTGTTGTGAAACACAAATCAGAATCAAGTATTCCATTCAGATGTGTAATTAATAATATATTTTATTGCAAAATGATATCTTCCTCGACTTTGCTTTGATTACAGACACAGCTACAGTATTTCCTTAAATTATTTATGTGTTAACTTGCTATACTGCATAATATTTAACCGTTTTTTTTTTTTTTTGCAATATCAGACAGATGGTTCACCCAAAACCTTTTTTTTTTTTTCAGTTGAACACAAAAGAAGATATTTTGAAGAATGATGGAAATTGGTAGCCATTGACTTCCATAGAATTTTCTCCTTACATTCAATTCAGTTTATCTTTATTTCTGTAGCGCTTTTACAATGTAGATTGTGTCAAAGCAGCTTAACATAGAACTTCTAGTAAATTGAAATTGAAACTGTCAGTCCAGTTTTCAGAGTTAAAGTTCAATTAATTTAGTTCAGTGTGGTTTAATTTTCACTGCTGAAAGTCCAAACACTGAAGAGCAAATCCATCGATGCACAGCTCCACAAGTCCCAAACCAAGCCAGTGGCGAGGAACAAAACTTCACCAATTCACATTCCTCAAATGATTTTCTTTCGTGTCATTTCTTTCGTGTCATCCATTTAAACAATGTTTCTTTTATTTTCATCCACAAATATGCAACACCTATGTACTCATCTCTTTATGTTTAAAGAAAAAAATAAATTCCTTCATAAAAAGCCATCTGTCATCAGCTTATATAGTTCCTCACACACCATGACGTGTCTAGAGGAGATAAGAAAGTGTCTACAAAAGTGTCATTAGCGACCGCTTGTGTGTTTGTGTCCATGTGTGAGTGTTTCAGGTCAATAAATGCCTCTTCCTATCTCCACAAAGCAGACTTGTCATCATGCTGAGCTATACCAGTCAGAATGCAAAGTCCCTTTTCCTTGTGTGTGTGTGTTATTGCACATGTTTAGTTTTATTTTCACTCTGTCTCCTGTTCTTTATCTTGCCTCTTTCCTTGGCCTGCACGTGTTGTTATTACAGTCTCATTGATGTGTATTGGTGCTGAGACTTGAACACACAGTACCTGAATACTAATCCAACACGCTCTGCAGTTCAGCTCTGTCTCCATGCATTAAAACAGGCATAGATTACTTTTAAATGAAATTTATTTTACAGCGTAGTTTGGCTGATGGAAAGCTATTTAAATGATGTGACCACTAAATTGTTTGTTAGGCAGAATGCAGATTTTATTTTATTTTTAAATGAAAGAAATGGAAAGGGATGCACTGAGGGCATCTGTGCTGTAGAGTTTTTATGCATTGATTCACAAATTAAAAAAAGGTTTCAATTATTCATTGTTTTTAAAACAAAACCCATTTGTTTCAGTGATTTGAACTACAGAAGGGTGGCAAAGGCATTTATGTGTGAAACATCTGCTTTCTTTCATTAACCCGAAGGTTTATTTCCACCATATGTTTCAATGATATTGTAGCTTTAATCAGATTTTTTATAGTTAAATTATTTTATTTTAATTCGTTGCAATAACATAAAAAGAAAATTAATTATAATTCTGAATTATTAAAATGCTGTGTTATAATGACAATCTTTAGTATGTCCTAGAGAACATGAATACATTAAAATTTTCCAAAAATGATTAGGTATTTAACAATATAGAAACATTAAGTACGTGTAAATATTACTCATGGATAAGTATGTTTCCTTTATTACCTTTTAATCAGTGTTAATGTAAGTACATAATATACTTAAATCTCATGTGACTCACTATGGCCCATACAGCATATTAACCTATAAGTAATTTACATTATATATTTTATACATGCTGATCATAGCAGTGTGCATTTATTCATTGAGTTCTAATTCATAATCTCATGAATATTTGAATCCATACAGATTGCTGTAAGTTATGCATGACTTTCATGCACTTGCCTATGAGGCAAAGTAGTGCAGAGTCTGACAGGACATTTTTTGACAGAATGAAAGAACAAATTCTAAACCCTTTTTTTCCAGAAATAATGTACTGCAATCTTTATTGTTCAAAATTAGTAAGTAAAGATGCAATATTCTACATATTTGGAATGATTAGCTTCTCTTGCTGTGGCTAAAAGTTTCATCCCTTTGGTCTTCATCTGGACAACCTGCTGTCCGAGGAACAGCTCACTATTTACTAGTATAACTTCAAATAGGACTAAGCTGGCTTTCAGCAGTCACATTTAGGGGGCTTTCACACCTAGACATTTGTTTCGGAACCTGGTGCGTTTCCCCTGTTAGCGCGGTTCGTTTGGCATATGTGAATCCAGCAATCACGCTCGGTCCGAGATCACCTGAATGAGGTGGTCTCGGCTCGATTGAAACGAACTCTGGAGCGGATCGATTGTAGTGAGAAAGCAATACGATCCAACGAACCAGGTTCTTAGTCTTAGTCAAAGTCTTACCTCTCTGATTTATATTTGGTGATGATGTTTGTGGGTGTCAACATTCAAAATTAAAGTGCACCTTCTTGCTTATAATGTCTCATTTCTCATCATCATAAATTAAAATAATGACGTATGACAGCTGAGCGGAATCCGTGGGACTTTCAGGAATAAACCCTGAAACTCTGACCAATGTGAGGAGAGTTTACTCACGCTTGACTCGTTTTAGCTATTTTGGTCCATTTAGAAACTTTGCCGTGTGAAAGCGAACCACACTAAGAACAAAAATAAACATTGTAACAATTTTAATCCCTGTTTCGGAACAAAAGAATCGATCTACATGTGTGAAACATTACACTGAACTAAACTAAACTAAACTTCAACTCTGAAAACTACAATTAAGAATTCTAGAATTAAGTTAGCTTATTAGTTTTTACAAATTTAAGTGGATTGAACAATTAAGTTTTTCCCCCAAAAAAATCAAGAGTTGCAATGTTTCAGTTTATTTTAAGTAAACAGTTTGAACAAACAGAAAATGTTATTTAAAATAATTAAAATAATTTGTAAAATAATTAAAATAAGTAAAATAATAGTTGCTGCTTGTTCAAACTACTTATTTAAAATGAGCTAAAACAACACATTTCTTCTTTTTTTTTTTGGGACAACTTAATTGTTTTATGTTCAGTCCACATAAATTTGTAAAAATAATTAAGTTAACTTAATCGATTTAAGTTGGGACAACATGAAGGAGTTGTGTGGAACCCAGCATTTTTTACAGTGTACATTGTAAAAGCGCTATATTGAAATAAAGATGAATTGAATTGAATTAAGCAGTGACCTTGAAATTTAGGACATGTATTATTTATCCATCTTTATTTGCTTTTACACAGTTATGATACATTATATTAGCTGAAGTAGCTAGCGCTAATTTGTAAAAAAAAAAAGATTTTGGTCTATGATTAAATATTTAGCAATCACCCTTAGCATTTGACCCTTATATGGTTAGTGTAAGGAAGTGACGATGTTTTGGGGTAAGATGTGGTTCTAATGTGTAGATGTGGCAACATTCAGACTAGATTTGCTGCAGCCTGTTGGACAGAAGCCTGAAATCCAACTGGCCTGCAGTGCGTTCCTGCTGCATTCCTCTTTTCCTCGCACGGCAGCACCTTCCCTCCACCTCTGGCCTTCATTCACTCGCTGCCAAGCCTCTCAGAGAGCATGCCAAAGCCCTTGGGATCTTGTGTGCTTGGAAAGTGAATTTCTCAGACTTAAACATTAAAGGATTAGTTCATCCAAAAATGAAAAGTCATTTACACATTCCCATACTCACGGCATTCCAAACTCATAGGCCGTCTTAAAACGGGACATTTTAAATGAATTAACGGCCTTTCCCATGCAATTACTGGAGCCATCAGGTTTTAAAAAAGGATGCAAAAGCTCCATAAAGTACAGTCAAAGTTTTTCTTATAACCCATATGCTGTGTTTGAAGTCTTCTCGAGTTGAACTTAAACTGAAACTTAAGTTGTTATTCACATTTATTCTTCCCTTCAGTGGTCTGCAATGAATCAGAAGTAGCAAGAGAACTAACATATTGTAACATCTTGTGTATCATCAAGTTTGTGTATCATCAGTTTGAGATGATTTGAATCTTATGATCTGATGATGCATTACACCACTAGCAACCTGAACCACTGATACAAGACAGGATGGAGACACTCTTTCCCTATGTTTATGCCAAATGTTGATCCTCATCAGACTAGACTGCTTTTGCTTGTCCAATTTTGCTGAGCCTGTATGAATTGTACCCTCAGTTTGCTGTTCCAGGTGTGTATTTCTGCTTCATGGTTTGGGATGCTATGCTTTCAGAGATGCTCTTCTGCAAACCTGGGTTGTTTCAGTTTCTGCTTAAATGAATCTGACCATTCACCACTGACCTTTAGCATCAACAATGTGTTTTTATCCACAGAGCTGCTGTTCACTGGATATTTCACTATGGTTTTTTAACACTTTTAACACTGAGATTTGAGCAAAATCTCAGTAGATCAGCCATTTCTGAAATAGCCTGTCTGGCCCAAACAGCCATGTTTAAAGTCTTTTTATTGTATTTTTTTAATGTTGATTTCAACATCAGCTATACTTAAAAATTGGTATAAATGCATTATTTTTCAGACTCGTCAATTCAGCGACAAATCATTTAGTCACAAATGAGCCGTCTTTCACGAATGTGTCACAGGGAAACCGAATGATCATATTTCTGTAAATAATGACTTCAATCTTGGCCTATTCCTCACACAGAGTTATTGTTTAACTTCAAAGGGCACATTCATATTTTTATTTAAATGCAGTTATTATACTGTCGCCGCAGCCCTTACTCATTTACTGTATGATGCACAAAAATGATTGTCTAGAATAAATTTGAATGTGTTTTAAAAACCACTTTTTTGATAATAGAAGGGTCGTCTGATTAGCCTGTAGTGAGTAAATCCTAACAGAATTCACTAATACCTCTACATTTGAATCCAAATGAAATGCTCAGTGGTTTAGGTTTCCTGTATATGGCTAATAATGTAAGATTAATGAGGTCAGAATCATCAGCAATGAGCTTTTGAGATAATCCTTGTCCTACCATTCACTGCTCTGACAATTTTTTTCTCTCTCTTTCTCTTTTCCAGCCCTCTCGTGGGGCTACAGCTGGGAGCAATCATACATTGGTGGCCTCATTTTGCGTGTTTGTGGATTGGGGGGTGTTATTGGTGTGTCGGAGGAGGGAGTTAGTGGGTTTGGCAGAAAAAAAGTGCAATTGCAATGTATTGAAGCTTACTTAAAAGGCGGAAACACATTTGAACTGGGTAGCATGTATGCCCCCGTTTCTCTTTCCACTACAGTTCCTGATTTGGCACTTGATTCCTTCCCCTGCTTTTCTGTCAAGAGATAAGCTTGAGCAAGCTCTACCCCAGACTGGATTAAACACTCTTTGATAAAGCTGTATCAAGCTTGGCACAAAAAAAAAAACACTTTCTTGAATGAAGCAAGAAGTGAGTGCGATTGTATGATTGGGTTTTATGGCTTGTGTTGATTTAATGAAGCTAAGTGTGAAGTGGTTTTGAACCCAGCGTGGGTGTTTTCGAGTACTTTACGGATAACCTCTTATCGCTTTTTTGCATAGGATTAGATATCTTTAGATCAATTGTATAGCTTTAAAGGTTGGAAAAGACCCAAAAAAAAAATGTATCACCTTTTTATCTTATTAAATTTTGTGCTTCTGTATCACATTTTGGATTGTAGAACTGTTGAAGTAAACATGCATGTTTCGTACTTTGGTGGTGCCATAAGACAGTGATACTTAATTAGTCAGTGACACATAGTCAGTTCAGCTTCTTTAAAGGTTTGGTTCACCAGGCTGCAGTACTGTGAAGTGCTGGACTCCGAGAGGGTTTGAGAGAGTTGTTTACAAGTATCCGTATGTGGAGATTAACAACAACATGATGCTCACTTCTAACTAAAAACCTCTGAGGATCAGTCGGTTTTTGTGGATCAGTGGCAGCTAGGGCTGGCGATATGGCAAACAATCTCATATCCCGATATAGGTGATCTCATATCCTGATAACGATATATATTACAATGTAGCACCATTTCTGTAAATTCAATTCAAATATTTCTGTAAATTCAATTCAAATATATATCAGGTGGCACGGTGGCTTAGTGATTAGCACTATCACCTCACAGCAAGAAGGTCGCTGGTTTGAGTCCCGGCTGGGCCAGTTGGCATTTCTGTGTGGAGTTTGCATGTTCTCCCCGTGTTCAAGTGGGTTTCCTCCTGGTGCTCCGGTTTCCCCCACAGTCCAAAGACATGCGTTATAGGTGAATTGGGTAAACAAAAGTGGCCGTAGTGTATGTGTGTGTGAATGTAAGAGTGTATGGGTGTTTCCCAGTAATGGGTTATGGCTGGAAGTAAAACATATGCTGGAATAGTTGCCGGTTCGATCTGCTGTGGCAACCAGTGATGGGAATAACGGCACTATAAAAAAAATGGCATTACTAATGGCGTTACTTTTTTCAGTAACGGACCATCAATTCAATTACTGTTTCCCCCGTTATAATGCCGTTACCGTTACTGACAATAAATATGCGCGTTACTATAATTGAGAACATTAAAGTGGTTTTCATGCGAGCAGCATCTCTCTCAGCCATTTGGCTTCTCTTTCTCTGGGCTGTGTGTGTGTGTCTGTGTGTTCGGGGCTGGGGTGGGACGCATAACCAACCAGTGATGATGATTGGTGTACATGAACGTGAATGTGTAACTGAGAATGTGCTGATTGGCTTATAGACAGAGTAGGACGGGTGTTCACACAAACACATGCACAGTCAGTCGCACACACCAACGACCAGGAGTCAGAACGATGGCAAATCCAACAACTTCAAAGGCAGCGTTTGCTAACTGGAAATATAAGCACTACTTTTCCCTCATTGAGGTGAAAGGCAAGAATGTTTCTGTGTCGTGCAACTTATGCCCAGGAAAAAAGTCTTTCTGCAGTGACAAGTAATTCTAATCTGATGAGGCACCTCACGTCGTCACATGGCGCCAAAAAATGAGTGGCTACTCAGGTGATAACGTGAGCTCTGCTACCAAAGGAGGAAACAAAGCCACTACGTCAAAGCAAATAAAACTTAATTTTTCTCCAACGAAAACACTTATTACTCAGACAGAATTAAACAAAATAATATCTAGATATATAGTTGAAGACATGCTGCCGTTGTCTCTTACATTGTCCCACAACAACATTAAAATAGTGTAGATTAGTGTACAATGTTTTATATTTATTTTATAGTCATTTGACGAATTAGATTTTTTTTAAAGTAACACAATAGTTACTTTCCCTGGTAATTAGTTACTTTTATAATTATGTACCTCAGTTACTAACTCAGTTACTATTTGTGAGAAGTAACTATAACTAATTACTTTTTTGCCCAACGCAAAAAAAGATGTGCCCAACCCTGGTGGCGACCCCTGATAAATAAGGGACTAAGCCAAGGAGAATGAATGAATGAATAAAGGAATATTTCTTCTTTACATTTTAAAGTATAAACTCAAAAATGTGCTCGTTCATATGTGATTAATTTTCTCAAATGTACAAATTTTGAAATATAAAATAAATATTAATAAATAAATAAAGAAATAATAAAGACTGATGATTACAGGTCTAACATATAAATCCAAAATATCGTTTAATATATTGCAAAATGTAAACATTTTACTTTAAAGATAGCAACTTTCTCACGATTCTGTTACACATATTTAAAGAATACACATATTTCTGTCTGCGTCCCTGCAATTGTGTGAAATATTGTGCTCATATATTATGAAAAGATATTGCTGTGAACAATGTATTTTGTGACAATGATATAAACGATAGAGCATAACACTTTATTTTGTTCATATGATATATATGTTGTCATAGTGGCAGACATGCGCCCATTGAAGTTGCTTATGATGTGTATTTTATTTATGTGTAATTTATAACAATATTATGCTAAATTACAGTCTGGAGTGGAAGATATACTTTAGTTTCAGATGCCTTCGTGTTGTTGTTGTTTTATTTTTTGGCCCTATTAAATTTTTTTTCCACAAACATTTTTAAATTATAATTTAAAATGCGCATTTAATCTTTGGATTATTATATTATTAATAGTTACAAATAATTTTAATAAATGTAATTAATTACTATTAATATTTTTACTGTGAGAGGTCCATTCTGCTGAACATTGGTAGATTATTTCTTTCACAGTATCTTCAAGATTTGTTTTATTTTGCAGGTTGTCTTGAGTTTGCGGTACATGATTTAACACATTTGTTCCCCAAAATTAAATGGTAAAATGTATTTTCCCGTTTCTGTGAGATAACAGATGCTGAAAACATCATGAGCGTCACGCATGCTTGATTATGTGTAGTAAACTAAACTATTCCTTCACACTTAAACATGCAGCCTTCACATTCACATTTTAATGCTCCAAACCCAGTAGAATTTCCCTTTTCTGTGGAACACATGTAAAAAAAATGATCAAATAATATTGAACAAAAAAATTGTTGTCTATATGTCACTTATACAAGATTAAATAGCCCCTATTATGAGTTTTTGAAAACGAGCTAACACAGTGTAACACAGCACTAAGTGAATGAAAACATACAGCTGAGGTTTAAATCCGAAAGTGTACTGTGTTTAAAACTATTTATTCTTTAACAAAATAGTGGTCTCAGAGTCGAATAAATGAATCGAGTTGGGTTCGGATCTTTTGCTTGAACGCATCGACGTTATTAAAGGAAGGATCAGCAGAGATTATTATGTATGGGACCTTGTCAGACTTTGATAGGGACTTTGTCAGTAACTGTTACAGTTCATATGGACCACTTTCTTCTTCCTCCGGATGTAAGTGTAATTAAAATTGTTGCCTCGTTTTGTGTAGTTTGCAAAATATGTGTTTAATTGTGTGTTATAAGTTGTAATCGCCCCGCACGGCTTGTAATCACGTATCTATTATAGATCAGTTCTTGTATTGTATCTCTCAGGTTAAATCTGTATTGGGCTATTCACATATTGCGTCCAAAACCACGTTGAAAATGTGTCGCGTGCTTCTTCCTTTACCGATTTAAATGCGTTTCTGAACTCGCGAACCTCTGCTGTTTGCCTTTGCTTTGGCAACCATGGTTGCCATGAGCCTTTGCTATGGCAACCATACACACGCAGCGTGGTCAATTTTCAAAATAGTTCAACTTTTGCCACTGTGTGGGTTAATACTGAATGTGTGTCGTTGTTATTACTTGGGGTTAGGGTTAAGAGTAGAGTAATATGCTGGTGTTTAACTGCATTGCTTTATTCCATTCCTGCATTGGGCTCTCACATACTCTCTGCTACTTCATAGCCGTGGTGGGCATTTCTCTCTGTCTCGCGCTAAACGCAGTCGACCAATCACAACAGACTGGGTCATCAGTCCAATCAGTGCAGATTAGCTTCGCGCTAAGCAGGGGTTTGGGAACAAATGAATCGCTGCACGAATCATATGGGAGTCGTTGGGATAATTAGGTAAAATAAATGCATATTATAAGACAAGGAAAATGCTTTTTTGACCTTGCATGCATATCAGCCTGGTGTTGGAGGCCCCCTAAAACCAAAATATGACCTTTTATAATGCCAAATAGGGGCTCTTTTAACAAATCCATGCATTTTAGCAAAAATGCACAATGCAGGTTATTTAAATTCGGACCAACAAACAAAAATCGGTTATTTTACCATATCCTTATTACAGTGTAACTAATTGAAAATACCAATTGATAATTGATACTACTAATTGGTACTAATACTAATTGATTAAATGTACTTACTATATAGTTAGGGTCAAGAGGTTTAAGGTTAGTTGCATGCAATTATGCATAATTAATCGGTAACACTTTAGTTAAGGTCACAATTCACAGTATTACCAAACAATTAACTAACAATACTACCTTAATAAGGCGACGCGGTGGCGCAGTGGGTAGCACGTTCGCCTCACAGCAAGAAGGTCGCTGGTTCGAGCCTCGGCTGGGTCAGTTGGCATTTCTGTGTGGAGTTTGCATGTTCTCCCCGTGTTCGCGTGGGTTTCCTCCGGGTGCTCCGGTTTCCAAAAGTCAAGTCCAAAGACATGCACTATAGGTGAATTGGGTAGGCTAAATTGTCCGTAGTGTGTGTGTGTGTATCAATGTTTCCCAGTGATGGGTTGCAGCTGGAAGGGCATCCGCTGCGTAAAACATATGCTGGATAAGTTGGCGGTTCATCCTGCTGTGGCGACCCCAGATTAATAAAGGGACTAAGCTGAAAAGAAAATGAATGAATGAATGATACTACCTTAATAAACTACTAATTAGCTGTTTATTAATAGTTATTAAGATAGAAGTTGGATTAAGGTTTTGGGTAGGATTAAGGATGTAGAATAAGATCATACTTTATAACTATTAATGAACATTTGATATCTTAATAATAGGCAGGTAATAAGCCAGTAGCTAATAGTGTGAATTGTGACCTAAACTAAAGTGTAACCAATTAATTTACTATATAACTAAAGTACATTGAACATGTGTAACAGAGACAGCTTAAAAAAAGTTACCAAAAAATATTTAAAGTTTTTAATTTAAGTTTCTCAAATACTTCCTGGAAAAAAGCAGGTACTTTTGAAGTTCTTTATTGAACATCACAGGCAAGTGTTTACAGCCAAGATACGATAAGAACTCTATTTAAATAGTGTTATTGTGCCCGGGGCTTTCTGGGTACTCGACTGGCCAACAAAAAGGATATCACCAAATTCCAGAAGCTCTTCTCTCCTGTCACAAACAATCACAACACGACACGGTGTAGCTCACCCAAGGCGGCTGTCATGTGTTAAAACTGCTGACTATATTTATATGGTGAAAAGAGCTTTCCATAGTCAGATACATATTTGATTCAAGGTTGCATAAGAAGGAAACTACTGTATACATGCAGCCAGAGTTTCTGTATGTGGATTGAGTTTGTGTTTATTGTTGGTGCAAACTATAATCGTTCAGATTACTTTGAACAAGTCCAATCTGCTAAAGAGACAGTTCACCCAAAAATTCTGTTGTAATTTTTTTACTCTTTTTACTTTTTTGAATTTGTCTTTCCGCTGTTGAAGACTAGAAGATCATTTGAAGAATGTTGGAAACCAGCCATTGCCTTCCAGTTTCCATTAACTAGTTACATTCTTCAAAATGTCTTTATTTGTTTGCAACAGGAAAAGAAGAATCACAAAGAATTACATTTTAAATTTTTGGGTGAACTGTCCTTTTAATGACTCTATGTGTAACTATTTTGAGGATTTAGGGTTAATTCATTTAACCTGTATGTGCTGTTGGGGATGTTTTCATCCACGCTGGGGTGATTTTGAGTCTTAATTTGGCCACAGCTTTCTCTGTGTTTCAGCAAATGTAATGATCTTTGGTGACATGAACATTGCAAAACCATGTCACCATATTATCATGCAGTTTTGATGGTTACTGGTTTTTCCTGTTGGAAAGAGGTCAAATTTGCTATTTTTAATGTTGATCAACAGTTACAGTGCAAAAAAAAAAAAAAACGTAGTTTCTGGCTTTTATATGAAGTAAAGTGTGTTTGCGAGTGTGTGAGAGTGTAAGAGAGACTTTGCACATTTATCTTTATGTTTGAGAAAATCAAAATAGCACCTCAGCTCTCAAAACATAGTAAACATAGTAAGTGTATTTATGCACGCACACTCTAATCTGCTTTTTTACTCCATAGAACTCCACATAAAAGCCTGAAACTTTTTTGCATAGGGCTATCTAAAGAGTTAATGGTGCCAACTGATGATCAACAGTAAAAATTTGAAATGTTTACCTCTTCCCAACAGGGAAAACCACCAACAATCAAGAATGCATGATTATGGCTTTGTCATGGCTTTGCAATGAAAAAATGTTATAATGAAAGTCAATGGGGCAAAAACAGCCACGAACATAACGAAAGGGTAGTCAGTTTGAACAGTACACAAGGGTTAAACGTATTCAGTGAATCAAGAGCTATTTTGGTGAGTTAGTGATTCAGTGAATGATTTGTTAATCTTAATAAAACTTATGAGTCTTTCATTGTAACACAACATAGTCTCAGAAACAGAATGGCAGTAATCTGTTTTAATATCTACTTTTGTTTAAATGGAACAAGCTGAATTTTAAAATGTTAAATGTGCACCATCTCTACCATTGTCATTATAAGTACATCTAAAAAAACAGTATATGAGAGCATTGCACTCTTGTTTCAAAGGCTTTGAAATTAAATTTAGTTTTCTGCAATCTTTGGCCCTTTGTATGGATTACAGACCATGAACATTGAAAAAAAGCAATTGAAGAAATGTGATTATAAATCATATGATCCTTTTTTTTTTTCAGCCCTTTAGTCGGAGCAGTGCTTTTGATCTATTTTCTGAGTATTAAAAAACCCCTGCAAATGGGAGTAAAAGAAAAAGGTCTGAGAATGTTTTTTTTTTTTGCAGCTTTGGATGGAAAAAGGTGATTTCTAATCTATTGTAGACATCTAGCCTATGGCCTAATGCTGCAATTGCCAGTTTCAAAAGCAAAAGCCACACTTTGTGTTGTTCATTTCTCAGCCGTCTCAGTGGGCACACTCTTATTTCCTTACTGTGGTAAATGCGTGATCTGTCAAGTTGCATTGCCCTCCTTCCTCTTCCTTATTCTTGCAAGTGCAAATCTTCTGCATATAAAGTTTATCTTTAAGGGGAATCTGTGCATGAACAGACAACACCGCTTATGGAGCATGTCTGACAGTGTATGCATTTGTGTTTTGCAAGTCAAATGACATTCACATATCTTTTTATTGAGTAACCACAGTACTTCCCCAACAACACAAATGATTCAAATGTTTCTCTGGATCAAATTTAAAGCGTTTTTATTGGAGATACTCCTTAGTATAGTCTTTTTGATGTGCAATGGTTAAACCATAGTTTAGGGCTGCACGATATTGGAAAAATCTGACATTGCGATATTTTTTATTCTGCGATATATATTGCGATATGAATATAATTTCACTAGATGAGTTTAATAGCTATTTGAAAAGAATTTATCATTTTAGGTTGATTGAGATGATTCTGTAGGGGAGTGCATACAATATAACAAACAATCTACAAGCATAGATAAATTCAATAAAGAAAAAGATACAAATTAAAACATTTATTTAATAAAGCATTTTTATTGTTTTCCGAGGAGTCGAACTGTATTCAGGTATACAGTAATTGAATAATTAAATGTAAAATAATACTGCATAGTCTTCTTTTTATAAACAATTCAATAAAATTATTCGTTGTTAATTTGTCAAAGGTACAAATGGTACAATTTCTTATGCCTGAATGCTTTTAAAACCCTCACACAGTCACAGGCCTCAAAAAACACTTGAAAATAATCAATTATAATCCAGACTCAACATTGCGTATACATGGCGATTTGACTATTGCGAATGGTCACATGGCGATATCGATGCTGATACGATATATTGTGCAGCCCTACCATAGTTGTTGGAAATCAATAATTCAGAATGGGTCAATATGTATATGAAGTACAATGGTAAGGATCAGTGTCAAATAAAATAAAAAAATTCAAGCTATGGAAAAGCAGCCATTACTTCAGTTTTTAGGGTCAAATCTGAAGTCCATATTTGGTTGTCAAGAAATATTTTTTTGAATTGATTAAAAATATTTTGAAAATAAAGGTAACCAGAAATGCATGATTCACAAAGTTTAATACAATTGAATATAATTTAATGTCTACATCCACTTTGCGCAAAATAAATCATTTTGTAAAGCATTTTTATTGGAGGTACTCCTTACTATATGTCTTTTTGATGAGCAATGGTTATACCATAGTTGTTGGATATCAATAATTTTGAATGAGACAATATGTACTGTGGTAAGGATCAGTGGCAAATTATAAATAATTTATTCAAGCTGTGGAAAAGTGGGATTTTCAGCAGCCATTACTTCAGTTTTTAGGGTCAAATCTGATGTGCAGATTTGGTTGAAGTATATATATTTTTTAATCATTATCGTCATGTCAAAAATATATTAAAAATAAAGATAACCAGAAATGCATTCTAGACAGATCTAGAAAAAATACAACATAGGCTCATTCTGAAAACGTAGCCCTATATACATTTCTGGAGATCGCAAATTATGTAGGCAGAAGTACGTATGGCTGCATTTCATCTTTAAAATGAACGATACGAGGCGGTCGTGAATTATGTAGCCAGAAGTATGTATGACTGCATTTCGCTTTTAAAACGAACGCTACAGGGCGGTATGATGCCGTTCCTTTTCTCGCTTACCAGCTGACCGCTTACTTCCGTATGGACAGCTTTCCAGCTGTTACCAGTTTGACCAGTAGCTCGCCATGTCGGCAGACTTGAGACCCAGAGAGGAGTTGACCATCATGACGGGGTTCAAGTCCGGCGAAGAACGGTTCCAGAAAGCGGGTAAGACAAAAACAGAAGCCAAAAAATTCAATGAACAAGTAAATAACAGGGTGAGAATGGGGTAAAATCTGAAAAGGTGGTAAAAATCAGGCGAGGGCTTTTCTTTTTCTGGATTGCTTTTTAAAACTGTCGATTGGGTTTAGGGAAGTGGGTGGGCTGGTCAATCTGTGCTTTTGAAAACACTATTGGTTGGGTTTAGGGAGGGAGGAGGGTGGGTCGATCGGTCAATCAGTCAGTCGACAGCGGCCTCTGGTGGATTTACGTAAGAACAGCAGGTGCGAATGGCACTCGCAAGAGAAATTTGAGATCTCAAAAACCATACACAGCGGCCTCTGAAAAAAAATGTATTTACCTCCTGGGATATAGGCTATTTGGCTCTCTCCAGAAATGTATATAGCGGTACATTTTCAGAATGAGCCTGGGTTGAAAAAATAAACCAAAATAGCTTTGTGAAGTTGAATTATTGTCAAAAACAAAATTAATAATATCAACATGTTAAAACTGTAAGACTCTATGCAGTTTTTACTTTTGCTAAACTCGTCATTACCCCAAAGATGGCCATTAATAGGGTGCTGGTTGGCATATTCCTCTTTGTTTACTGTTTATCCTCATTCGAGGGCAGATTACAGGGCTAATAACATTCGCCACATGCAGCAGGGAGATATACGTTCCTCATTAGCAGCGATTAGCATTTCACTAACTCTTGCAAGAGGCCACACTTTGATGTTCTCCCTCTAGTCCAAATACTCTCTGAAGTAATTGCTTTTGCTCTTCGTGTCGTTTATCCAGAGCCTCATCCTGCTATCTCGCGGCTTTTCGATACTCTCTGCTTGGTTTATTTTTCTCTCCCCTTTCTTGTTGATTGGTTAAGTAGATAGGACTAAGGGAAGACATGAAGGGTTAGCACAGAACACAAGCTTATAGTCTCAAAAGCTGATTACGGATGATTTCTGCATTAGCGTCATTATTTTTAGCAGTGTTAAGGTATTAAGTGATCAGTGTACTGTCAGGTGTGTGTATGTGTACTGTATGTGTGAGGTTGGAGACTGAACTGGTGGATAAACCGCTGATGTTCAGGTTAGTCTAGTGAATTTTCTACAGTTGCTTCTTGGTTTCACATTGATGTTTCTATCAACTATGCTTTAAAACATTGCTACAGTACTTTACAGAAATGAACAATTTTGCCTGCACAATTTTGCTAATGTGTACTTAATTGTTTTTTTTTTTGCTACTTGTTCAAATTATTTATTTAAAAATGAGCTGAAACAACACAATTCTTGATATATTGATGTTTTATGTTCAATCTACTTAATTGTTAACTTCATCAATTTGTGTTGGGACAAAATGAATGAATTTTTGTGTGTTTTTTTTTACAGTGTAGAGACACTTTTTTTTACAACAGGCTGCGTCCGAAATCACCTACTACTCAGTAGGTACTGCATTTCAATTTGAATTTACTACTCGACCGAAAAGAACGTTTTATACAGTATGAATGGAACTCGGACGTACTACGTCTGCCATTTTGTCATGATCACATGACCTGCCTGCATCAGTTGCGTTGATTTACTCCCATTCATGAATTCTCTTGTGGTGCATCATGGGATAGCATAGCGTGCATCGGATGCGCACTTCAGAATCTCGCTGGAAGTAGTAGGTCATCCGGGTCTTTCTCGCATACTGTTTTTCGAATTCTATTAATACTGACATACTACTCTGCTTGCATACTGTTTTAACTTACTATATAGTATGGAAGTATGCAACGCAGCCTTAGATTTTCACTTAGTAGACAACAAAACAGACATGATAACCCTAACCTAGTCATATGTGGGCAATAAAATACCTTGTTTGAACTAGTAAGAACACTTAGGGTTAGGCGACATGCAATAGGTATCTTAAATTAATAAAATAAATCTGTATTTATTTTCCATATTCTCCATTTATGCCTAATGTTGTCCAGTGAAACAGTGCGTATAATATTGTAGGTTAGCTAGACATTATGCTAAAAACAGTGTAACATTACAATCTAGAAACAACAAACAGTTGCTGAACTGTCTGCTGCATGTGTACATGTGGTTGCATTTGACTGGGAAAACCGTTTCAAACTATTACAGTTAACTATCTTATGGGTTATTTTAAAGCCTTTAACATAAAACATGACTCATGTTTGGGACAAATTGGATTATTCACTTTCCCTGCAGCTGCTCACTTTTTGACCTCCACTGAAGTCAAGTGAGTATTGTCAAGTACAGTTTTACCCATTCTCAAAATTGGTCCTCTGCATTCGGCTCATCCTAGTGAGCATACTCACACCCACACACACACACACACACACACACACGCACACGCACACATGTTTGTTTTTGTGAAAAGTGGGTACATTACATAGGTTTCCATTGATTTTATACAGCACAAACCGTATTTTGTATTGGCCTAACCCCACCCTACCCCTAAACCCAACCATCACAGGAAACAGTGTACAGCTTTACTCTCTGATTAAACTCGTTCTGTGTGATTTATAAGCTTTTTGAGAAATGAGGACATCAGCTGTGTCCTCATATTTCACCTCCTTTTTGTAATACCGGTGTCATACCTATGTCATTATACAGATTTGTGTCCTGACATGTCACAAAAACACGTAAACACGCGCACACACACACACACACACACACATACACACACACACACACCTGAAGCAGTGGAGCAGCCATTGGTTCCAACACCTGGGCAGCAATTATGCCTCATTTCCACTAAGCGGTACAGTTCTGTACAGTACAGTATGGTACTGTACCTCTTTTTGGCATCCTAAGGGTACAATAGACTTGCTGCTTAACACTATTGTTTTGCAGAGAATTGTCACCAGCACATGCAACAAAACAAGGGAACAACAACACAGGTGGAAAGTGCAAGAGGTGCCGCTGCATCTCTTTATTTGTGTGCGCTTGTTGAGCATCTGAAATAATGAGTTTGCAAAAGATGCAATATTGGAATGGCTTGAAGGATTTCTTCTCGAGAATGTGGTTCTATTAGTTAATATAGGTACTAGTAAGGGTACTATTGGCAGTGGAAATGCAAGCCTTATCAGGGTGACCCATATAAAATCATACTGTATTGTACTGAATCGTACCACTCTGTGGAAATGTGGCATTAGGGGCACCTCAGTTGGGTATCAAAGGTGAGTGAAAGCACTGTTCATTTACTCCTCCCACCTTAAATTCCTGCCATATTAGGAATCAAACCTGCAACCTTTGGATTACAAGTCTGACTTCCTAACCTTTAGGCCACAACTGCAGACAACATTTTTTTTCCAATGCACTGCTTGCATGTTTGTTGGTCTGGAGCCTTCAGGTGTGGGTGAACACGAAATCTATGACATAACAAATCAAGGTGTTGCAGTAGTACCAGAGCACATTCCAAAGTCCAGAGCTCATTCTAACTGAAATGCTGTGGTGTGAGAGCGGTGTAAAAAAACTCCAAAACTCCTCAGGAATGATCTGAGGGACTGATAAGGACACACAGAAAATGATGACTATAAGGCATTACTTCTAAATGTGAATCTACATGCGTCTGAATCATAGGGGGAATCGTAGGTCACCTATTGCTTTTCTACCTTGACTTTATTAATGACTTTGTGTGAGATGTCATCTGATGCTTTCATCTGAACTGCAAGTGTACTATATCATTGTTGTTTTTTTATTATTATATCCTGATACGAAAAAACGTGAAATTTTCACATGACTATATATGCTTACAACAACTCCAAATACCTTAGCAACTTTATAGCAACACCTTGGCAACCACTCACTATATCCTTCCGCCATGGTGAGGAGTTAAGAAAAAGAAAATGTTCAAATCTGCCGAATGATAACATTTTACATGTGCGCCTCCAACCGTGGAAACTAACTTTGGGCTTGACTGGCTGCCAAAACAACCAATTTGCGATGATTAAATATGACTGCATTTATTTGTAAGAAAATGATAACTGTAAACAAACACTATGTGCTCAGTGTAGGAGGAAAAAATGAATTGTACGAATTGGTGGATTTTGCCCGACAGCCTGACAATAGGAGAACGAGACATTAAACTAAACATTTCAGCAGGGGAAATAATGCAAGCCAACTTCTGACAGAATTTAACATTATTATTTCCTCTGCTCTTCCAGGAAAGAGCAACACCTCCTCTCTTCGGTAAACTGCTGGTATCTGGTTTTGAACCAGACGCGAAGAGAAAGCAGGGATCACGCCACACTAAATGACATCTACATCAACAATGTGATCGTTCGTCTGGCTCAGATCAGCGAAGATGTCATCCGGCTCTTCAAAAAGGTCTGTTTACTTGACACCCTTCTCTCATCTGTTTAAATATCACCATTATCTAATGTGCACTTTCAGCTAACAGAAGTCCCTGTGCTAAAGAGGTCACATTAAGATTTATACACTTTAAACTTATGCAGAATTTCAAAGTCCACTCATTGGGGAGATATTCTCTGTAAACGCACATGTGATGTGACAAAATCCCAAATTTGATTAATTCTCTCCCAATCCATGCCCAAGACCTAAGTTCATTAGTAGGGAGCTTGTGTGTGTGTGTGTGTGCATGTGTGTGTGCGTGTGTGTGTGTGTGGTTTTGACATAATACAAGACAATACATAACAAATTAATACTCGTGTGACACTATCTAACAGCTCGTGTGACACCATCTAACAGGTCATGTTGCAAATAATGCACTAGCTATGTTTTCATCCACCTGCAATGGAATGGAACTGCAATGGAAACGCTTTTACCAAATAAATTCCAGTATGTGCATTAAGAAAATGTCACGTGATTCTGTTATAAGAGATCATGTGATGATAAAAATATAATTAATGGGCAAACCAGCCGGCTACTGTCACCCCAGTGGTTCAGTATTATTTATTGCAATATTATAATTACCTCCAGAACTATCTTGAGTGTCTTTGCTCCCAAACAGCATCTCACGCCTCTAAAGTTCACCACGTGTTCATTGAATTTTGTCTTCTGTTGTACAAGTAATGTATTAAATCAGAAAAAGACTTAAGCCTGGTTTATACTTCTGCGTCGAGTGACGTTGCCGCGCATTTATACTTCTGTATTGTGTTGCTCTGCAATAACACTTCAGAAGCGCTAGCTGGCAGTAGGTTTTTATGTTCCTCTGTGTCGAGTTTCTTCGCTGGTGTTTTTTTTTTTTTTCTGAACGCTACCTTAATGTACAAGTGGCTCAAACTCGCTCATTTTGAGGCGGGAATCAGCGGACGTGCAACAACTTTAATCTTTAAGGTAAACACAAAACAACAGTTTCCATCTAGTGCTCCTTCACAGTTGTAAACACTCACTCCATCGGGCTCGCGCAGCTCTCACCTTCACCCACACTCGTCAGCACTTCCAAGCTGACCAATCACAGACCTTGCGCTACGCGTCGTTGCGACGTGTAGTTACATTTTTTAAGAGGTCAGCGTCGCCGACGGCCACGGCGAGGGCTATGCGACCACGCTTAGGCTGCACCGGAGCATACGCGTGCGCTTGATGCAGAAGTATAAATCAGCTTTTACGCAAGTACTGATTAATAAAGGGACAGTTCACCCAAAAATGAAAGTTTACTCACTGTTTACTTTCCCTCAAGTGGTTCCAAACCTTTATGTTTCATCTTTCTGTTGAAGCAAAAGAAGAGATTTTCAAAAAAGCTGGAAACAAGTAACCATTGACTTCCATATTAATAAAATAAATTCTATGTAAATCAATGGTTACAGGTTTCCAGCTTTCTTCAGAATATATTTTTATCTTTTTTCTGTGCATTCAAAAGAATAAAGAAAGACAAACAGATTTGGAATAAACTGAAAGGTTAGTAAATGATGACAGAATTTCTGTTTTAGGTAAACTATCCCTTTAAATTGTTTTACAAGAAATTACTGTTTATACTACAAATACTAGAATTTATTCATACTTCATAAATCATATTTAATTTGGTGTGATTCTTGCATTATTTCTTTTACTTTTTTTTCTAAAATCATTTAAATTATTTCTGAAAATTTCATTTTATATTATATAGACATGGACTAAAGGCAACAAACTCCTTTTTTTAATGTACACTCACCGGCCACTTTATTAGGTACACCTGTCCGACTGCTTGTTAACGCAAATTTCTAATAAGCCAATCACATGGAAGCAACTCAATGCATTTAGGCATGTAGACATGGTCAAGACGATCTGCTGCAGTTCAAACCGAGCATCAGAATGGGGAAGGAACGTGATTTAAGTGACTTTGAACATGGCAAGGTTGTTGGTGCCAGACGGGCTGGTCTGAGTATTTCAGAAACTGCTGATCTACTGGGATTTTCACGCGCAACCATCTCTAGGATTTACAGAGAATTGCACGAAAAAGAGAAAATATCCAGTGAGCGGCAGTTCTGTGGGCGCAAATGCCTTGTTGATGCCAGAGGTCAGAGGAGAATGGCCAGACTGGTTTGAGCTGATAGAAAGACAACAATAACTCAAATACGTTACAACCAAGGTATGCAGAAGAGCATTACTGAACTCACAACATGTCCAACCTTGAGGCGGATGGGCTACAGCAGCAGAAGACCACACCGGGTGCCATTCCTGTCAGCTAAGAACAGGAAATTGAGGCTACAATTTGCACAGGCTCACCAAAATTGGAAAATGGAAGATGGGAAAAACGTTGCCTGGTCTGATACCTGAGTATTGTTGCTGACCATGTCCATCCCATTATGACCACAGTGTACCCATCTTCTAATAGCTACTTCCAGCAGGATAATGCACCATGTCATAAAGCGCAAATCATCTCAGACTGGTTTCTTGAACATGACAATGAGTTCACTGTACTCAAATGGCCTCCACAGACACCAGACTCAATCCAATAGAGCACCTTTGGGATGTGGTGGAACGGGAGATTCGCATCATGGATGTGCAGCCGACAAATCTGCAGCAACTGCGTGATGCTATCATGTCAATATGGACTAAAATCTCTGAGGAATATTTCCAGTACCTTGTTAAATCTATGCAACGAAGGATTAAGGCAGTTCTGAAGGCAAAAGGGGTCCAACCTGGTACTAGTAAGGTGTACCTAATAAAGTGGCCGGTGAGTGTATATAAAGGTATAAAGTTCTTCTTGCAGCCTATACTGGCAACACTGAACTTTTCCATAATGTGGTTAACCGTAACACTCACCGCTGCTCCAAAATCATTATGAATTCTTTCACACAGCCAGGTGACTTAATACATTAGCATGCATTTCTTGGCAGACGTTTTTTTTTTCTTAGCACAGCAATGTCTACCACCTGCCTTCTTGCTTGGAAGTTTGTATTGAAAATTTAAAATGCCTGCAGACGGCGTGTGTACGAAACCAAATGCGACAAAATGAACGGGCATGTGTAAACTCACGCCATCTCGCAGTGTGACTCTAGCCTATTTATGCACATCCTCTCCAAGTTAAAGTCACGCTGTGGTGAGGAGTGCCGCCACTGGCTGTACTCTCCGTGCTGTGATTTCTGGGATATATGAGTTGGATCGCTGTCAACACATAGCCCAGATTCCTGCGGTGTAATCCAAACACTACTAGCGTGTTTACACCTGGCCGCTTTTCCTGGAGGTGAGGCCCTGTGCTTCCAGCCGCCATTCATAGGAGAGAGCTTCAGCGGGGCGACTGTGAACCAATAAAACACACCCTGCCAAACTGTTAATTGCTTGCAGCGAGTGTACTCAAGGTCACCTGAGATGCTCTGCTCTGCCTGGATGTAAGCTTGAAGGCTGCTGTGATGCGACAGGGTCAGTTTTAGTCATTTATAAATAAATAGGGATGCAAATAATTACATACAGCTCTGGAAGTAATTAAAGGGATAGTTCACCCACATATGAACATTGGCTGTTTCTCAATTCCAAGAATGCACGAGAACGGGCAAGTTAACTCGGAAGAACAAATTCGGAAAACGTGTCCTGTGAGAAATGGGATGCTGCTCTCTTCCTGCTGGTCACATGACTTTCATGCATTTTAATGGAAAACGATTTAAACGTTACAGCATTCATACAATGATTTATAGTTTTTTTTTCCTTTTCAATATATATAACATGCACAAAAGCCTTACAAATATACTTTGCACAATACAAATAAAACAGATTTTCATATGAATTTCAGCAAAAAATGTATATGCCTTTATTAAGATTTTCATGTGAGTTTAGGCACGTCTCATTTAGGCAAACTTCTACTAAATAAGTATGAATATGTCTCATTCATTCATTTTCTTTTCTGCTTAGTCCCTTTATTAATCTGGGGTCACCACAGCGGAATGAACCACCAACTTATCCAGTATATGTTTTACGCAGCGGATGCCCTTCCAGATGCAACCCATCACTGGGAAACACCCATACACACTCATTCACACACATACACTACGGACAATTTAGCTTACCCAATTCACCTATAGCGCATGCCTTTGGACTGTGGGGAGCACCCGGAGGAAACCCACGCGAACACGGGGAGAACATGCAAACTCCACACAGAAATGCCAACTGACCCAGCCGAGGCTCGAACCAGCGACCTTCTTGCTGTGAGGCGACAGCGCTACCCACTGCGCCACCGCACCGCCCTATAAATATGTCTTTAAACTTTAATAACAAATAGTTACATAAAATGTGTTGATTCTCAACTCATTTATTAAGACGCAATGATTTCTGGGAGATCTAGAGCGAGTACTGCGCTCAAGTCTGCATTCCTTGCATCCTCGATATCAAGAACACATCCAGGTTCTTTCACGCGTCCTCTGTTCTTGCGGTATTGAGTTTTGTAACTGTACTTTGGGGGTTGATGATGACGTTACATGAGAACACAGGGATGTAAGATCGGTTAAGAGCACATATTGAGAAACAGCCATTCTGTCATCATTTACTGACCCTTCACTTGTTCTAAACAGATTTGAAATATACAAATGCTGGAAATGATGGCATGGTGGCTCAGTGGTTAGCCCTGTCGCCTCACAGCAAGAAGGTCGCTGGTTCGAGTCCCGGCTGGACCAGTTGGCATTTCTGTGTGGAGTTTGGATGTTCTCCCCGTGTTCGCGTGGGTTTCCTTCGGGTGCAGATATGCAGTATAGGTGAATTGGGTAAACAAAACTGGCCGTAGTGTGTGAATGTGAGAGTGTGTTTGGGTGTTTCCCAGTACTGGGTTGCGGCTTGAAGGGCATCCTCTGCGTAAAATAGTTGGCAGTTCATTTCACTGTGGCGACCCCTGATAAATAAGGTACTAAGCCGAAGGAAAATGAATGAATGAATGAATGAATGAAAAGCTGGAAACTGGTAACCATTGACTTCCTTTTTTTCTCCCCTATTATGGAAGTCGATGGCTTTTTTCAGTCAAACATTTTTTCAGATTTCTTCTTTTGTGTTCAGTGGAAAAAAAGAAATTCATAAAGGGATTGGAACCACGTGAGAGAGAAAAGAGATGCGGTCACACTGGAGTATGAGAATGCGAAATTCTGTCGTAGGGTGCTGTGAAAAGGGATGGAATAAAACACGATGAATAGATGTTGATAAAGCTATAGCGATCGCTCCATATTTTACATTTCTGTACAGAGAGGTCACGTTTTAATCTTCTATTAGTTTTACGCAATCATGTGATGTGATTTCGAAGGTCAGAGTTCACCAAGCTTGAACTTTGGAACAATGAGTGACCAGAGAGGATGCAGTCTTTCCATTTTATTTTATTATTAATTTTTTTTTTTATGATTTCTGAAAATTTTATGATTTCATTTTATGATTTTTTACTGTGTAAAATGCTAGAAACATTTCTGAATATACAGTTGAATATCATATTTAATTATTTTATACAATAATTATAGACCAACTTTTTGTAGTATTGACATCTACACATTGTAATACACAAACAAAAACACCATGTGGCGATGAGAAAGTCATATTATAAACCAAAGCTCATCTCAAGCAGCTTTTCCACAAGCAGAGAATCGTATGTAGAAGGAGCTCAGTGTCACTCACACAACTAAACCTCATCATGGTAACACACATGACACTAAAGTAATGCAATACACACTTATTATCAACATTAGATATAACATAAAACTCATATAAAATGAACCAAACCAAATCTCAAGCAATCTTTGCAATCCCATTTGGACCAGATTTAAAGAGCGAATCATTTGTGAATCTGATTTGAAGCAGCTAATTAAAAACATGATTTGACTGAAATATTGTCAGAAGATAATTGATTCTTAAGTTGGTATATATTCTTCAAAAACATATGAGTATGTATCAGTAATATTTCACAGTGTTATTTTACTGGCACTCAAGAATAATCAGTTTTCCTATGATTATTTGTATGTATTTGGAGGCCTTTTATAGTTCATGGTAATGTAATGTAAATGACAAACCAAATAACAAACAGTCACAATTTTTGCAATCCCATTTGGACCATATTTAAAGAGCAATTCATTTGTGGACCTAATTTGAAGCAGCTAATACAAAAAAAAATAAAACAAAAGTGACAAATCAAATCACAAACAATCACAATTTTTGCAATCCCATTTGGACCAGATTTAAAGAGTATCAGTGTATATGTATCAGTAATACACTCACCGGCCACTTTATTAGGCACACCTTACTAGTACCGGGTTGGACCCCTTTTTTCCTTCAGAACTGCCTTAATCCTTCGTGGCATACATTCAACAAGGTACTGGAAATTCCTCAGAGATTTTGGTCCATATTGACATGATAGCATCACGCAATTGCTGCAGATTTGTCGGCTGCACATCCATGATGCGAATCTCCCGTTCCACCATTGAAAATATGACAGGCCCAAAGTGTGCCAAAAAATATCCCCCACACCATTACACCACCACCACCAGCCTGAATAGTTGATACAAGGCAGGATGCTTTCATGATGTTGACACCAAATTCTGACTCTATCCGAATGTTGCAGCAGAAATCGAAACTCATCAGACCAGGCAACGTTTTTCCAATCTTCTATTGTCCAATTTTGGTGAGCCTGTGTGAATTGTAGCCTTAGTTTCCTGTTCTTAGCTGACAGGAGTGGCACCCGGTGTGGTCTTCTGCTGGTGTAGCCCATCCGCCTCAAGATTGTACGTGTTGTGTGTTCAGAGATGCTTTTCTGCATACCTCGGTTGTAACAAGTTGGACAGGTGTAACTAATAAAGTGACCGGTGAGTGTATTTCACAATGTTATTGTACTGGTGCTCAAGATTCATTCCAGTTTTCCTATGAATATTTGGAGGCCTTTAATAGTTCATGGTAATTTAATGTTATTTTTTGAGGACATTTTTGTTTACT
This sequence comes from Danio jaintianensis, assembly GCA_903798115.1. NCBI lineage: Eukaryota > Metazoa > Chordata > Actinopteri > Cypriniformes > Danionidae > Danio > Danio jaintianensis. The sequence continues at coordinate 11,404,358 of CAIGQV010019356.1, read as the reverse complement.
TTTTGCACTTCCAACTGTACATATGTTAAAATACGAGTCCTAAAACCAAAAGCCATGTAGCAGGATGAGTCCTGCCATCTGGAATGATAATGAATATCCTTCCTCAGGCTCTTATTTGAACTCTTTCTTTAATTATGTGTTTGGAGCATTCGGTGGCAGTTAGCACAAACTAACAGCAGTCAAAGTAAGACGTGAGATGAGAAACGCGCACCTGAGGTCAGCGAAACATATCTCCGCTGGGTCAGGGATGAGGATGAATGAGCAGCGAAGACAGCTGGGAAACATGTACTGTAGCTTGATGGCATTTGAAGAGTCTTACGCCGCTGTTACTGGAGGCAGGAGACTGCAGTGTGTCAGTGTTTTTGGCTCTTTCATAATGTTGCATCAGAGCTTCCACTGAGAGCTACTGCTGCTGGATTTAAATGTGTTGAATGCAGTATTACTGATTCTCCATCCCCAGAAGGCTCTTAAATAATGCCTGATGTGGCTCAAAAAGCATGCGTTTGCTCTTGGGTTGTGGAGGCGATGAGGGGAAAAAGAGAACACCTCATTATCTTACACGATAAAATGTCATATTCTGCATTTTTAATGTGCTTATTATTTATTTATTTCTTTTACACTGAACGTTTGACCAAGGCGCTTATCAGAGATATATCGGATTCTGTATGTATGTATGTTTTATATATTTTTGCTTAATCTTTAATGTAAAAAGGATCACTCGCGTGACACTCGTGTAAATCTTTAATAACAATACACTGATCAATTATTCTTGAATGTAGTTTAAGCAAATTTAGTGAATCTTAAAACGAATGTACATGCTGTATGTTATAGTTTTGTGATGATTAGGTTTTAAAATTAGATTTTAGATTTATTTTAATTACTTAAAATAGTTGCATTTTGAGTATTGGACATGGATTGGTCTGCAGTAACATGAAGTTGAATTTGTATAAAAATTAAATTAAAATTAAATTATAATATTGATTAATTATTTATTTGGTATCGGTTTAACTAAAATTGTTCATATAAAAAATAGAATAAAATATATTAAAATGATAATAAACACATTGTCATTTATTTTATTTTATTTATTTTTATTTTTATATATTTTTGTTTGTATAAATTTTTATTTTTATTTCATTTTATTTATTGATTTATTTTATTGTATTTATTTAGTTAGTTATTTTGATTCAGAAAATGAAATGTGTTTTGGATGAAAATCTGGGTTTACTCTTCTGAAGTTAAAACATTGGTTGACATATATCTTTTTTTATTTTATATTAAGAATAAAACAAAACATATAACTCATAATTCATAATTAAAGACAAACTGAGAATTTCCAAATGAACTATGAAGTATTTTTATTTGTATACACACAATATTTATGCTTTAATAAAAAACATTTCAGCAATTTTATAAATGTATTTATTTTTTTTACTTTTTTGCTTTAACTTTTTAATTTATTTTTAAAAGAAATAAGCGAGGTCTCCTGAGCATGTTACCTAAAGACACAATCAATATGTGCATGCAATATTGTGATTTTCTTATCCCATAAGCATGAATGATTAGAGTGCAAACTGGTGTCAGGGATATGTGTGTAAGTGTATGTACACATTCATGTGTGGGGAGAGATTATTTTAGATCCGTGAGCACAGAATAAGCTCAGCTGTAGCCTTTATTGATCACTCAGAGTTATCCTACATTATGCTTTACCATAAAGGACACTGAAGGGCTACCGATGTAATTTAATCGAGGAGACTGCGGGGTCAAGCTCATGCTATTGGTGTATTTTAATATATGACAGTTCTCTGTTGCATCAAAATACCACAAAATGTGTTTGTTTGTTTTTTCCCAAGTCCCTCCTTGGCATATTTACTATTTTATTATTATTTATTTCATTTCGTATTTATGTTATCATTTGTCAGTTTTCATTTGAATTTTTTTTTGTTTGCATTTGTTCTTTTATTATGTGTCTTTATACTTTTATTTTCTGTTTATATGTTTTTGGGACCAAAGAAAGAACACTTCTCCATTAGATATTCTCCATTTTCATATTTTTTCTATTTAATTTCTTATTTGTTACATTTTTTACAGGAGTCGAAGTACTCCAACTTGCATTTATTTCAGTTAGTTTTAATTAGCAATAATAAATTCTGCTTATTTTCTGCTTAACATTTTATATATAATTCTTTTTTTTTTTTTCATTTCTAAGTTTCTGAAATAATAAATACAATTAATTTATTTCAGACATTAGTAGTTTGATATAATTAAATAGCTGCTGGTTTTATTAATAGTTTGAATTTGTTTTTTTTCTTTATTGAGTTATATATTAAGTATATGAAGAGTTCAGATGCAAAAACCTCTAAGTGCCATCTGAAATTTTCTTCTAAAATTAACATTTTTCTCAGGCTCCTGTGTCTAGGTTCAGTAATTTAACTTTTTATTGCAAAGAATTGGTTATTTTCATCACTTTCAATGTGGAATAACTAAACATAAGGGGCTGAGAAAAATGCTCATTGTAGAAGAAAATTCCGGATGGCACTTAGAGGTTTTTGTATCTGAACTCTTCATATATACACAGAATGAAACAAAATGCTATATGTTAAATATTTTGAAATGTATGCATGCATATAAAAATACAAAATTACCGTTTCGTGGTTTAAGTTTTTGGTTTAAGTTACCATATTTTTCTTAGACAGTCATTACTCGAACAGTTGTATTGATGTAGTTGAAGTTTTTGTTATTTCACATTTGCTTGTGTGCTGTGTATTGTTTTATCATCTAACTTTTTGGGGGGGGGAAGTATATACCGTTATATAATATAGCATTCTGTGCAGAGCTTTTCTGGACTGTTGACAAGAAAGGTGATGCTTGTACCTGTAGATTCTGCAGGCCTGGAAATTTACCCAAAATTGTGTGTGTGTGTCTGGGCCAGTCTTTGTTTTTTGTGCCTAATGACAAACCTGTGCTTGCAGTGAACAATTTCAAGCTTCCCTGGAGCTCTTGCCCTCCTGTTTCTGCCAGATTGTCTCACTTTAGAGTTAAATGCAGTACATTCTCTCACTTTCAGCTCAGAGCTATGTGTGTGTGAGCAGGAGTTATGCTGTGTGGGAGTAGGTAGACTTGTGTTCTTTCCTTTGTTTATAGCATTATTAAATGATTGTTTTTTTTGTTTTGTTTTTTTAATCACAGAAATGCATAAGCAGTTTTCAGTGTCTCAGTCAGAGACTTGTGGATCTGAAACCTCCTGCTCTCTTTCTGAAGCACTGCTTGCACAAATGCAGGAAATGTTGCTGCAGAAGTTTTTTGGAAAACAATTTTTATCAAATTATCTATTGATTGAAAATATAAGCCTTTTTGACATTTGATACACTCAAAGAAATGTCATTTGCTGTTTGTTAAAACTACTTATTTAAAATGAGCTAAAATGAGTTTTTTGGGGCTTAATTGTTAACTTAATTGTTTTATGTTCAATCCAATTACATTTGTAAAAACTAATGTTAACTTAATTCCTTCAGGTTATCCCAACACAAATCAGTTAAGTTAACTTAATCGTTTTTACAAATTTAAGTGGATTGAACATAAAGCAATTAAGTTGTTCCAAAAAACCTTAAGAATTGTGTGTACAGTGTTAACATTTTTTGCAGTGTAGCATTATAGTTTCCCCATATATCATTGAGAAACATGAAACGTCTAGCCTGATGATGATTATAGAACGCTCAATTCAATTGTTAATATTCAAACAACCAGAATTTAAACTCAAATGTTTTATTCTTAGCTTTACAAATTTAAGTGAATTGAACATAAAGCAATTAAGTTGTTTCAACAAATTTTAAATAAGTAGTTTGAACAAGCAGTAAAAGACATTTTTTGAGTGTAATACTTAATTGTTATGTAGTATGCGTGTACTATTTAATTACAATTTTATTCACATTTTCAGCAGATTCACCTTCAAAAGAAGAAAAATTAGGAAAAAGTAAACATTAAGAACTAGCATAAGAACTAGAATAGTATATAGTATATTATATAGTAATAGTATATATGTATTTTCTTGTTAACAGAACTTGAAAGAAACACTGTAGAAAAATGCTGGGTTCCAGGCAATCGATTTGTGTTGGGACAACATGAAGGAATTAAGTTAATTTATTATTATTATTATTATTATTTTCAATTTTAAGTGGATTGAACATAAAACAATTAAGTTGTGTTGTTTCAGCTCTTTTTAAATAAATAGTTTGAACAAACAGCAAACATATATTCATAACAGCTTGTAATAACTTATGAATTATAAAATGATAAAAATATATAGTGAACAGTATTTTGCATAAACTACTACAGAGGAAAATACAGTATAAACACATAGAAACAGCCACAGAAAAAAAACTGAATAAATATATGTTTGTTTATTTATTTGGCTTGCGTTTTTGATCTCGGTCAAGTATGTTTGTGATGCTTAGCAGGTTATAAAAAGAGCTACGATTATATCAAAGTGGGAAAACAACATTTAACAAGACACCATCAGAAAACACAGAGTTGTTTATCTGTCTGACAAACAGAAAATTTGTTTTTTTATGTCTATTATTTATATACTCTATATATGTTGTAGTATATACAGTTGAATTATTAGCCCCCCTGTATATTTTTCCCCAATTTCTGTTTAATGGAGAAAAAAAATTTTTCAACACATTTCTAAACATAATAATTTTATTAACTCATTTCTAATAACTGATTTCTTTTATCTTTGCCATGATGACAGTGCATAATATTTTACTGGATATTTTTCAAGATACTAGTATTCAGCTTAAAGTGCAATTTAAAGGCTTAACTAGGTTAATTAGGCAAGTTATTGTGATTAGGCAAGTCCTATAACAATGGTTTGTTCTGTAGACAATCAAAAAACAATATTGCTTAAGGGGGCTAATAATATTGACTTTAAAATGGTTTTATTCTAGCTGAAATACAACAAATAAGACTTTCTCCAGAAGAAAAAAATGTTATAGCAAATACGATGAAAAATTCCTTGCTTTGTTAAACATCATTTGAGAAATATTTGAAAAAGAAAAAGAAAATCACAGGAGAGCTGATAATCTTGACTTCAACTGTATTTTATGGTTTTAAAAGAATTCTCCTTTATAATGTATTCCTTTCTTGAACCTCCAAAGTTTAGAGTTTGACTATGTGACCCATTTTGTGTTGTTTCAGAGTAAAGAAATTGGCATTCAGATGCACGAGGAGCTGGTGAAAGTGACGAACGAGCTGTACACTGTGAGTACAATGTCTCTCAATCTCTCTCTTTATTTGTCCTCCTCTGGGTTCTTCTGGCTGTGCGTCTGAATGGAGCTCTCGCCCGCTGTGTCCTGCCATTCACCATAGAAACACAGACTCTCAGGCCAAGAACAAAAACAGTTTGGCTGCGTGACAGTTTGGACAAGAAAGAAACTGTTGCTTCACATAGTTTCTATTAAAGTATGGGAAACTGAATCAAAGGATTTGTGTTTATAAAGTGGTGCTGTTTGTGATAGTGGTTGTAAATGGGAAAATTGAAAACTCTTGTGATATTTTCTGTTCATAAGCTTCATAGTAGTCAGATGCTGAAAAAATAACTCTTGATATAAAAAATAACTCTTGATTTTGCTTGATAAAATCCTCGTAACATTTTGCATGAGTAAAATTCAAGCAATGAAAGTAAACAAATCTTATATCAAGTACAATTGAATTGTCAATATAATGTCAAATTTACTTAGTTTAAACTAACACTCCTAAATAAATTAATTAAAAGTTAATTGATTATCTTTCATTTCGAATCTAGATTTATTTTATATATGGAATTTGTTTTATATATTTTATATATAAGGAACATTGCTTTTATCAAATTACGTACATCTTATAAGTTATATGTATACATTTTCACTTAAATTTGTCTTATTTATGCTAATCACTTTGTTCATTCATTCTAATGAGTTTTTTCGCCCATGGCATAAATGGATTTAACGTTTTTGCCAGCGTTTCCTGGCTATGTCAATACTTTACGATTCATACTTTACTTCATATTACTAGGTTTATTTGCAATCATTAGAAAACATTTAAATATTACAAATAAGCGAATACAGATATTTAACTCTTTCCACTTTCCACACTGCAGAAAAACTTGCTGTCTAAACTTTTTAGTTGAATCAAATGAACTTTTCCAGTCATCTCAACTTCAGTCAAACTGACAAAAAAAAATACACTAAACCTGACTAACCTATTGAAATAAGTTAAAGTAGCAAAAAAAATGTTGTCATGACTTTTTTTTTTATATATCATTTTTCAGTGCGGTTCATTTAAATGAAGTAAATGTGTAAATATTTAAAAGTTTGATTAGTTTGAAATTCTACTTATAATTCACATTTAATGTTACAATATACAAATTCATTCATTCATTCATTTTCTTTTCGGCTTAGTCCCTTTATTAATCTGGGGTCGCCACAGCGGAATGAACCGCCAACTTATCCAGCATATGTTTAACGCAGCGGATGCCCTTCCAGCTGCAACCCATCACTGGGAAACATTCATACACACTCATTTACTACGGACAATTTAGCTTACCCAATTCACCTATAGCGCATGTCTTTGGACTTGTGGGGGACAATATACAAATTATGACAGTATAATATATACATTTATTAGATTTTTCATTCATTCATTCATTTTCCTTCAGCTTAGTCCCTTGATCTGGGGTCGCCACAGCGGAATGAAACGCCAACTTATCCAGCATATGTTTTTACACAGTGGATGCCCTTCCAAATGCAACCCAGTACTGGGAAACATCCATACACACTCATTCACACTACTGCCAATTTAGTTTATTCAATTCACCTATACCGCATGTCTTTGGACTGTAGGGGAAACCGGAGCATCCAGAGGAAACCCACGCGTACACAGGGAGAACATGCAAACTCCACACAGAAATGCCAACTGACCCAGCCTGGACTTAAACCATCGACCTTCTTGCTGTGAGGCAACAGTGCTAACCACTGAGCCACCGTGTCGCCTTATTCAGTTTTTACCACACCAAAAAGTCTTTTTTTCAATACAACTTAAAAATCACCTCCCAGTTACATACACATTTTCTTCAGAATCTGTGTCATTAGGATCCAAAGTCATTCTTTTATTGATTCCATCACTGTAGTTTTCTCCTAAAACAAGTTGCATGATCTTTCTTTTGGCCTTGCATTTTTTTCTGTGTGGATGAAGTTTAGGCTGTGTCTGCAGAAGAGCAGGCTGAGATTAATGTTGTCACTCCTGACAGGACATCAGAGAAAGATTATTCTCCATCGTTCGTCCTGGTCCAGATGTCCTTTTGCATCTTTATGCAGGCGGCATAGTAAAATATGCCCCATTTGTCTGGACTCCTCTTGACTATGGCTATAAATTATAGTAGACTTGGGCTAAATATGGCCAAAAAATAAACTCTCTTTTTCACGATGTTGACTGAGCTATAGTGAACATAACTGCAGCATTCAAGTAACATTTTCTTAAAGAGGACCTATTATGCAACTTTTTACAAGATGTAAAATAACTCTCCGATGTATAAAGTGTGTATGTGAAGTTTCAGCTCAAAATACCCCACAAATAGTGTTTTATTATTCTTTATTAATGCCCCTTTTAGGCTTTGATCCTAATTGTGCCATTTTGGTGACTGTCACTTTAAATTGAAATGAGATTGTGCTCTTTTCAAAAGGGGGCAGAGCTTCAAATGCAGATTCAAAAACAGGACTTACTTAATATGCTAATGAGGGAGAGATTGTCACTAATGCGCGGGGCTTTCCCCCTCTGATGACGCGGAGAATGTCAATCAAAGTGTTTCTGCAGACTGTTTTTATGAAGTGCGATTACAAAAAAATGAAATTGATAAAGTTTTACAATTAGAAGCTGGTTCTTTTCATGGACTGTTGCCACACAATTGTGTTTAAACCCCTTGTAAAAGTAATTTTTGCATAATAGGTCCCCTAGTAGTATAGAATATAAAGTCATGGTGCAGTGGAAAAAGAATTATTATTGTGTTCGACTCCCATAAGCATGGGGGACTGCATCCATACATCTCTGCAATGACTCAAATAACTTCATCTGGAATGTCAAAAAAAGCGTTCTTGAGTTCATATAGAGTTCATTAAGATTATTTGGATTCATCTTCAATGCTACCTTCATCTTACCCCAGACATGCTCAATAATGTTCATGTCTGGTGACTGGGCTGGCCAATCCTGGAGCACCTTGACCTTCTTTGCTTTCAGGAACTTTGATGTGGAGGCTGAAGTATGAGAAGGAGTGCTATCTTGCTGAAGAATTTGCCCTCTCCTGTGGTTTGTAATGTAATGGGCAGCACAAATGTCTTGATACCTCAGGCTGTTGATGTTGCCATCCACTCTGCAGATCTCTCGCATGCCCCCATACTGAATGTAATCCAAATCATGATTTTTCCTTCACCAAACTTGGCTGATTTCTGTGAGAATCTTGGGTCCAACAGTACAAACTACTGTGAGAGAGCAATCCTATAACAGTGTTTGTGTGAGTGTTAAGTTTTGTCAGTGATCTACTGACAATGCTTGACTTAAATAGCACAGGCACAGCAGCTCATTTTCATTATGCTTAATAAAGTGCATAAATCAGCACAATTAGGTCACAAACAAGGAGAGTCGAGGATGATAAGGTATTCCATGAATAACGATAATGTAATCTACTAACAACACACGTGCAAACTGGGTCAAGACATGCTTTGTTTGTAAAGAAATTCACAAAAATTAATAACCATTGATAACCATTGACTTCCATGGTATTTGTTTTTTTTTACTATGGATGTCAGTGGTTACCGGTTTCTAGCTTTTGTCGAAATATCGTTTTGTTGTGTTTAACAGAATAAAGAAACTCATAAAGGTTTGGAACAAGTGAAGGATGAGTAAATGATGACAGAACTTTCCGTTTTGGGTGAATAATAATAAACTATTCCTTTAAATAATGGTGCAAATACCATTTAACTGACTACCGCAAACCCCAGTAAATCACATTCCATGATTCACTTAAATACTCTCCTTCTGTAAATTTAGTAGGAAACAGTATGCTGAAAACATGGTGCTCCAGATAAAAGTACTCAAACTTACCACTTACAACCTTTAATTTTTCCCATTCCAGTGCTTGTGTCTTGTGTTTTTCACCACAAAAAATTATTATAAAATGTGTGTGAATGGCCTTTTAGGACTAGCAATATGTACTGATTTCCTCTTTTATGCAGTCTAGAGTGTTTCACATATAATTTTTTAATGTGATGCACCATGATTTGGTCACATTATTGTTATTTTTTTTTTTGTTATTGTTATCATTGGCATATTGTCTTTAAAAAAGAAAATTAACTGTGGCAAAACATAATAAGACAAAAAAATCACACACCCTTATGTAAATATGCTCTACCTACTATAAAGATCTGAAAGTTAAAGGTATAGTTCACCACAAAAATCAGAGTTTACTCACCATTTACTCCCCCTCAAGTGGTTCCAAACCTTTATGAGTTCCTTGATTCCACTGAACACAAAAGAAGATATTTTGAAGAAAGCTGAAATCCACCATTGACTTCCACAGTATTTGTTCTTTATGCTATGGAAGTCAATAGTTACAGGTTTCCAGCTTTCTTCAAAATTTCTTATCTTTTGTGTTCAACAGAAGAAAGTAAGTCAAACAGGTTTTGATATTGATTGTGGATAGATAATGAATCCGTTCATTAATGATAATGAATATTCAGTTTTAGGGTGAACTATCCCTTTGAAATCCTTACAGCCACATGCGCAATGTTTATGAGTCAGGTAGACGATGTTATTTCCTTTAAATCATAGAAATGCACACATATGCGGTTTGGGATCTGGTGCTCTGACGCTTATGTGTTTCAAGGTCACTGACAGGGCGTATAATGTATCGCTGGAGAAGACAAGGGAGAGGATCATTATCCTTTCACTGCCACCCATCCTCTTTCCTCTGTTTTCCTCAAATAGAGCCTGTCAGGATACTGAATCCCTGCAGAAAGGTCTAAATTACTAGGATCTGCATCATTGTGGTCACAAAATATTTAATATGTAATTCCTCTGCTAAGCAGACCAGAAATGTGAGATTTTGGCTGAAGTATTAGAATATAGGTTGTGTGTGCAATTTCATATTAATATCCACGTTTATATATATCTTGTCAGGCATATTTAGAACAAGATTTATTTGATGTCATATTGAGAGATTCTGCACTGTAAAAAATGCAGGGTTCTACACATTTCATACATTTTGTCCCAACACAATTCCATTAAGTTAATGGAACAAATTTATGTGGATTGAACATAAAACAATTATGTTTCCCCCCCAAAAATCTTCAGAATTGTGTTGTTTCAGCTCATTTTAAATAAGTAGTTTGAACAAGCAGCAAAAATATTTTTGTGTGTATGTGTGTGTGTGTATAAGGATTACAGTGCGGCCAAAATATCAATGAATGACAATAATACAATTTTGTATATGACAGGTTTTCATTTTGGCATACATTTGTTACGCTGTTGAAGAAACATTATTTTGCATATATTTTGACTTTTGATTAGTTACAAAGATTATCTGAAATCTATATGAGATTCCTGCAATCTTTTTGCATATTAGGATGACCAATGTTTTTTTTTTAACCAAAAATATGCATTCATTTCTTTTTATTTCCATCTGTAAAACTTCAAATGTTAACATAACGTTTTTGTAAGGGAAAGTTCTGTGAATTTTGCACATTTACTGTATGTGAGATGTAAAATCTCTGCAGCTTTTTTTTTTTTTTTTTTTTTTGCCAAACTGTAATAAATGAGAGATGAGGTACAATGAAATATTGCTTGTGTACTGCATTTGAGAAAAGTAATCATTTTGTCTAATTGATGTCAAAACGGCTCATTAAAAATTCTGCAGCTTAAAGGAAATTTGTCTATAGCGCAGTGCCCTTGTCGACCGCACTTGAAGCCCTATTAAACATGCATTTATGCATAAGAATTGGGTGATGACTTTGGTAGCACCTCTCTAAAGGCATGTGGCTTTTTATGATATTTTATGTTATTTAAAGTGACAGTTCATCCAAATTGAAAAATTGCTGTTAATTTACTCTCTCAAGCCATCCAAGAAACTGGTGACGTTTTGAGTCATAACATGGAAGTCAATGGCAACCAGCATTTTGAGGGTCATAAAAACATATACAGGCAACACATTGGGGTGTATGTGACTTTATTATCTAATAATGTGGCTAAACTGCATCTCCACAGAAGATCAACTCTTCAGTTTACTTTCAGTTTCCTTTATTTTGTCATTCAGAACATCACAGTAGATCTAATGCAGAATGAAGTTACGTTACATCGACACTCAGCAAGAAAATAAAAGACAAATAATTATGAATAACAACTTAGCAGCAGAAAACACTACAAATACCTACACTGTACAAACTTATATAACTTGTATAACTTAAAATAAATAGTTTGAGACATGATTAACTTATCAAAATAAGTTAAAGCAACATAAAAATATTTTTTGTCTTGACTTTTTGTCATTAAATTTTTTTTACAGTGCAATATAAAAAATAAGCTTTGGGATTCATTGACAATGATTTGTGATTTGTGACCTGCTTCTAACTCACTGCCGGTTTGGCTCCGCCCACAAATTCACACTCTAGCAAGTAAATAATGAAAGGGGAAAACAAAAGTCTATGCAGAAACCAAAGAATAAAACTGCTTCAAACATAAATTTCAATAAATTAGCATAAAGTTTAAATTGGTGAACACAGAACAGCGGTCTTTTCCAAATTTGAAACCTCATCTTAGAAGCAAAACATTGACAGTTTTTAAATGCGCAAAACGGTTAGCCAGTCATAGCATTGGCTGTTTACAATCTACAATCTGACATGTCTATGTGGGTTCTAATGAGGAGTGTAAAACAAAATAATAGCCTATCATTGCTAAATTATAAAGTTTTTTGATGCAGACCACAGTATACAGAATAACAAAAATGACCCCTTTAATCATGATTTACTTTAATGATGATTTACTGAAAACAGTAGTTTTGTTAGACGTCACCATTGTGAAGAGCAGTATTTACTTTACTTGGGGTCTTTGACTTTTGATTTTTTTATGTTCATTTTTTCTTTGACTGCTGTAACTCTGCAGTATTGGACCAAATACTCTCTCCTCTGAGGATTTTGCTGTGTTCTGAATAAGACGTTGAAATTGTTTATTTATTTTTAATATAATACATTTTAATATTTGCAATAATTCTGTCTTTAACTATATATACACCCCATTTTGAAAATGAATATTTTTATAAATTTCTCAGTGAATTTAGTTTATATATTTTGGTGCATTTCAGCAAAACAAATTTATTAAACAGATATATTTATTAAAATAACATTTTAGTCACCGAACATCTTTTGAAATAGAAAGATAATACATTTAAATTAATGTGAAATATTGGGAAAAAAAATACAACCAACGAAATTTCAACAAAATTTTATGCATTTTTGGTTTTATAAATCTTTCAATCTTTTAATTGAATATTTTTCCCTAACATATAAATTTGGGTGTACTAATTTTGGACCATTGTCATAAATTATTTTGTTAGATTAGCTCCGTATTTGGCTTCAGTTCAGTACTGACTAAACTAATGTGTATGCACAAATATAATATTGTAAAGCTTTCTATAGAAAATATTAACTTAAATGAGAGATTTGTGAGGGGTGTACTCATTTATGTTGAGCACTGTATATATTTGATACACAGTAGTGTGTTGGGGAAACTAGTGTGTGTTTCATCACTTCAAGACAAATTGATTAGTTCTTTGTTTTCATATACATGAAATTATATTATAGATACAATGTTTTAGGGTTCATATTGAATGGTTTTCTACTTTAAACATAAAAAAATATGAATTGATCTGTTGAAAGCAGTTGTTTTGAGTTAGAATGGCTAATGTTCTCCTATTCAAAATTTATATTGAAGGGTACATTCAACATATTTGCCCACTGGCAACTATAGTTGCCACATATTCAAATACGATTTTCTAAAAAAAATCTAAAACCTGGGGGAAATAAATGCAAAACATGTTCATGTAGGACACTATTAACAAGACTACATACATGAAAACATTTAGAAAAATGTGGGCACAAATGGGTTAAAGTCAATAGAGAGCTTTCATACAGTATCACTTATATAAAAAGCATGATGGATTGGGCTTGGGACCGGTATTGGATGATCAAGATGACCAAGAATCAGTAGTTTGTATTCCAGATTGGAGCGTCCCTAATTCTTGTGATCCTCTCTGACTCATCCCGATCTTAAAGTCTTTAGACTGCACATCAGTCTGATATGATGAATGAATCAGTGCTCATTCAGCCAGTTCCACCTCATTCTCTTTGCCCATCACTGCTCTTACAAAACACAGTCTGTCTCTGGCCGGTTGACAGGTAAATAGTTTGGCTTAAGTGTCTTGGGATTGTCTGCCATTTTGAAGTGTTAGCAGTTAGGGTGTGTACCAGACTAGAAGAGCATGCAGACGTGCTCCTGGCAGTTTCTGTGGAGATGGAAGTTGTATATAAATCATTGCTGTTAGTTTAAGGTTTCTGGCTAATGCACAAATACTTAGCTAATGCGGCTTAGCAGAGGAAAGGAGAGACTATCCTTCCACAGCTTCTCGGACTAACCTAAGAGGCCACAGAAACCTCAAGGCAGTGCTGCTAGATGTGAGAATAAATGTTTTGACAATTTTTTTTAAAACGTAGGAATTATGGAAAATATACTACATGTGATAAAAAAAATTTTTTTTAGGCTTTTATGTTTTTTTTTAAAGAGGATGGTATCAGTCGTTCCAAAATTTTATTTGTAATACGGTGTTTTAGCTGATGTATGAATAAATGAATGAATGAATGAATAGAAGTTGTTTATAAAATAAACTATTAATAAAATAATTACTGTTTATTTTAATACTATATACAGACAGTGCTAACCACTGAGCCACTGTGTCGCCAAGAGTCATTATATGTCACAATATGACATTTTTTTTACTTTTAACTGAAATATTTTGCTTAAGCTTAACAAAATGATACATGCACTCAAGAATTGCATGCATTTAAAGTGATGTAAGTCTGTGTGTCAAAGTGTTGCTCTTAACTGCGCAGGCCGCTTCACCTCGACATGCCTGTAAATACGATTTTGATGTTGGAGGTTTGCCAAGCATGTCGATCAAACCTGCTTGTAAACATGTTCCTCTGCTGTGCTCTGTTTGAGGGTTACGGGCTGATGGGTGACAGCTCTAACCTAGATTTTCCCCTGCACTGGAGTACAATCCTGTCAATGTTTCTCGCCAACTCAGTATTTTTATTTAAATTTTCAGCCTGAGTGCGATTTCAAGAGTAAATGTCACTGTGAACAGTTGAGAAAATGGAGTTCAGCTTTTTTTTTTTTTAAATAATGACTTCTGTGACGTGGAAAATGTGAATGGAACTGAGGAATTCAATCATAAAGATTGAATTTCCTGTATAACACGGAATGTCATCGAATTTTGGATGAATAAATCAATAGTAGTGCTGCACATTCAAATGCCTTTGCAAACCTTCAAAATAAAAGTCCCTTTGAAGCAATTGAATCATAAATATTACTTTTATACAGTAGAATGTATAGAATATAAAATAGTTTTGTTAAAGTTAATTACGTTGTTGTTAAAGATTATACATTTTAAAAGTTCAATTTCAAATAATAAGACATCCGTTTGATTAACAAAATTGTGATTAAAGTTAAAACAAGGAATTTGTGAAAAAATTGTATCGATTTTTTTTTTTTTTTTTTTTTTTTTCTCTTTTATTTATATTTTGTCAAATGTAATGCAATCATTCACACAGAAATTTAAATATGTTGCTAATTTACTCTCCACAAGACTACAAGGTTTTTTTTCTTCTTCAGGAGACCTTTAAAGAATTGTTTTAGCTAACATTGTGGTTTGATCTTAAAATGAGGGCCAAAAAACATATTCAAGCTACACAAGACTAGAACATGTGGCTTCTGAACTGTCTCTTTACTGTCAATTCTGATATATGCTTATTTGTTTGTTTGCTGCGGTTTTAATGGCCACATGTTGCCCTCCATCAGTACTCAGTGTAATGGATGCACCGTTTTCACGAGCGCAAGTGAAACAGCAGCGTACACCGTCTAGGAATCAGTTAGCTTGAAGATATTTCGCACATCTGTGTATGTTTACTAGCGCCTGTTAAAAGGCTGTTGATCTGTCCTGAGGCCAGACACAGCTAGCACTTCTCTGAGAAACATCCTTTGCATCCTCTTTCTAATGAGCTTGAGGAAACAGCTTTTTCCATCAGGGAATACTGGGGACATTGGTCCCGGATACAGTGTAACATTTAATGACTGGAACATTTTATATTAGTTCAAAAAAACAAGGCTAATGGTGAAGGTGTATTGAGTTTAGAGCATTTACATGTGTTTACCAGAGACCTTAAGGTTTATTTCTGTGATTTGGGTTAATTGTATTGATGAAAGTATCAATCATAGATCATATGCCACAGCCATATCACCCTGCAGCCCAAGACCGGTTACTCACTGAAACTAAGCAGGGCTGAGCCTGGTCAGTACCTGGATGGGAGACCACATGGGAATACTAGGTTGCTGTTGGAAGTGGTGTTAGTGAGGCCAGCAGGGGGTGCACAACCTGCGGTCTCTGTGAGTCCTAATGCCCTGGTATAGTGAAGGGGACTCTATACTGTCAGTGAGCGTCATCTTTCGGATGAGACGTTAAACTTGGGTCCTGACTCTCTGTGGTCATTAAAAATCCCATGGCACTTTTCGTAGAGAGTAGGGGTTTAACCCCAGTGTCCTGGCCAAATTCCCTTCGTCGGCTCTTACCCATCATGGCCTCCCAATCATCCCCATCCACTGAATTGGTTTTATCACTGTCCCTCCACTCCCCCAATAGCTGGTGTGTGGTAAGCGCACTGGCGCCGTTGTCCTGTGGCTGCCGTCGCATCATCCAGGTGGATGCTGCACACTGGTGGTGGTGTGGAGAGACCCCCCTCATGATTGTGAAGCACTTTGGGTGTATGGCCATAAACGATAAATGTGCTACATAAATATACACATTACATTACATAGACTGCGGTCTAAACATTTGGGGTCAGTCAGAATGTATTTTTAACTGTAAAGACTTGTTTGATATCAATCTCGATTTTTTTCAAAATTATTTTCTTTTGAATTTCATTTAAAACAATTAAAAAAGTATTACAATGATTGATCAGGTAAAAAGTAATGTTTGTAACAATTTCTACTTTCCCAGTTTAAAGTTCAGAGATTGGTATATATTAGTATAAAAATTAGTTTATGCTTCTTTATAGCAAAATCAAAGATTTGCCCACAAATTTAGTTTTTATTTTTATTTTTTGGTTATTTTTTTCATGTTTAATCTTTGATAAATATTGAACAAATTAGGTAATTCAACTGTATTGTTAGTAATACATGTAAACTGGGTATCAATATAGTAACCATTTTTTACATTTCGCAAATGATGCATTGAATTTACATTAACTAGCTTGATTTGTGATCCACAGAATAAATTAAATTGTAAAGTTTCAAAATGACACAAGGGTGTAAATAATGTAATATATGTCATCATTAGAATTTGTGTAGGTCTTACTTTAAATAAGCCATTAATTGATTGATTTCTACAAAAAGTGCGTTCAAAGCATTGTTTATTCAAGCCGATTTACAAGTCAACTTCTGACTTAAACAATTAGCCATACATTTGAAACAGGACTACCTGTCTGTCCAAATAATGGAAGATATTCATTTGATATTTTACTGCTGTTAGCTCAAGACACATTTCACTCAATTTACTCACCCTCAAGCCATCCAAGATGTTGGTAACTTTTTTGTATCAGTACAAAATGAAAGATTTTAGGTCATTGGTGATTCATTAAATGCAAGTCAATGGTTACCATCCATTTGAGAGTTAAAAAAAACCCATAATGAAAGCCTGTGATTATTACTTTGATGTCTTTTTTAAGTGCTCATATCAATTGACTTGCTTTATACTGTATGAATCACCAGTTATCACAGCTTCAGCTAAAAATCTTTAATGTTCTACCATTAACACCTACACCTTGGATATCCTTAAGGTGAGTAAATTAACAGGGATTCTGCATATTTGTGTGAACTGCCCCTTTAAATGCCAGAGGAAGAATCTCTTTCAGCATGCATAGTGCCATCATGCGGACGCACTTGATGACCTCTTCTGGAGCAAGCTGATGATCTGTGTGTGTGAAGTTAGAGGGAAATAGCCGAGTGTGTGTACGTTATTGTCTGTGAACGCCAGCAACCTGGCTGATTTAATAAGCGTTTTATTGAAAGCACAGTCAGACAGCCATCAGCCGGCTATAAGGAGTGAAATAAAGCAGGGCAATGGTGTAAAGAACCCCCTCCTCGTTCACTTTCTCTGCTCCATTGTTTGAGTATAGAGGATAATCGGGTTGAATTAGAGACTGGGTCGCGCTCATCTGACATGAGGTAAAACCGTTTGTTGCAAACACACTGTCATGCAGTGATCTCTGTTGTTGGAGTCAGCAGAAATGTGTGGTTTTGTTTCATACACACTTCCTTCAGAATCTGATTGTCCATACGTCGCCCCCTCCTCCAGCCTCCGTCATCTCGGTGGTGAATGGAAGGCTTGGATTCGTGGTGGAAAGAGGCAGGATTATGGATGATTCTGCTGCCAAGTCCATGCTCTTCTGCATATTCATGAGGTGGCCTGTTCTGTAGAGCTGACGGGAATACAGCTGATCCTCCTTGACTGAGAAATGCACAGCTTCACATTTTTTTTTGCAGTCTTTTTACACCTGGTGTTTTAATCCAACATTTTTGTCCACTTCTTTGACCAATTTCCTGCTATCTGGTCTATGGATGGTTGTGTGTTTGAGCTTTTTTCTGATATTTTGATATAATATTTCAAAACAAGCTCATGGTATTTACTTATCATATGAATATGCCACTTACTTTCATGTGTTTTGGGAGAAGTTGATGAATTTACATGTTGTAAATCCAGCAGCTCTAATCTCTCTATTGCAGTGCATGGGGCTGAGGCGTCTTATACGTGATAAACCATATGCGTCGCCATGGAAATATAAAGTGATGCATTCTAAATAATGGTCACACTCATGCATGGGGCTCAGCTGAAGAATTTAAAACTTACACATGAAATTAAATTAAATTAACGATATCTCATGACAATTCATAACTTTTCGATTCGTATGAATTTTAACAATCTCATTCATACAATTTTGTACGATTTGCTCATCACCAATGACAGTTGGGTTTAGGGGTGGGGTTTGGTGCTGCGCCTCCTTTTAAAAATCATACGTTTTTGTACAACTGACCTTGTATGAATTTGTACGAATTAGCCTCTAAACTCACAAAAACGTAAAATAGTTGTGTTTCCTCGTGAGATCAGGTTGGTTAAATGAACTATGGCTCAACATGGTCAACTTGCCTATTGTATGAAGATGATATTACGGGGGCTGAGAGAGCTTAACGTTATGCAATTAAGAAAATTTAGAAAAGATCCTCATCGGTTTGACAGCATATGTGTAGCAAATCCTCACAATGCAAACACATTAAAAAAACGTTCTGCATTTTCTCACAATGCAAACAAA
This sequence comes from Danio jaintianensis, assembly GCA_903798115.1. NCBI lineage: Eukaryota > Metazoa > Chordata > Actinopteri > Cypriniformes > Danionidae > Danio > Danio jaintianensis. Next base: position 11,385,639 of record CAIGQV010019356.1, on the reverse strand, counting down.
TGAGGAAAACGCACTGCATTTTCTCAAAACGCAAATAAATTAAGAAAATGCCAGCGTTTTCCACAACATGTGCAAATAACACAGAGCACAACGGAAATGTTTCAAGGTGACCCTAAAACGTGACGGACCCGGCTATTTAGGTTATGGTTATTTAGGCTAATAAAATACAAAAGACAAGGGAATCGTATAATCAGGATGTTAAAATAAACAAAAATCTGAAATCAAAAATCACCTACAACTTCACTAAGCAATAGTCACGGCACAATTAACATATCCCAGCCGAGTCCGTCACGTTTTTGGGTCCTCTTGAAACATTTCACATTTTCCGTGCTATTTGCATGTGTTGTAAGAAAATGTAGGTGTTTCCATAATTTGTTTGCATTGTGAGAAAATGCAGCTTGTTTTTTTTTTATTATGTTTGCGTTATGAGGATTTGCAACACGTATGCTGTCAAACAAATGAGGATGTTTTCTTAATTTGCAGGCGTTTTTTGTAATTGCATGTGTTTTCTTAAAGGTGCCATATACTGCATTGGTTTAATAATTTAAATTGTTCTCTGATATCTACATAGTAGGTTTATGGCTTTGGTAAGTTCAAAAAATCTCCAGAAACGGTTTTATAAGCTCATTTATTACTTCATAAAATACCCCTAGAATCAGAAGGTCCATGATTGACCATATATGGCTTGTGTCGTGAATATTAATGAGCTCTGCCGCTCTTACAGACACGCACACGCACACACACACACACACACACACACACACACACACACACACACACACACACACAGGATAAGTGAAGTGAAGTGAAGTGAAGTGTAGTGTGGCCAAGTATGGTGTCCCATACTTGGAATTTGTGCTCTGCATTTAACTCATCCAAGTGCACACACACAGTTAGTGAACACACACATACCGTGAACACACACCCGGAGCAGTGGGCAGCCATGCTGCGGCGCCCGGGGAGCAGTTGGGGGGAACGGTGCCTTGCTCAAGGGACTCACCTCAGTCATGGTATTGAGGGTGGTGGAGAGTGCTGGTCATTCACTCCCCCCACCCCCAATTCCCGCTGGTACCGAGTATCGAACCAGCAACCTTCGGATCACGAGTCCAACACTCTAACCACCAGGCCACGACTGCCCCTGATCGGGACTGATAAAGGCTAAATTATAATTAAACTTGAAAACCAGGAATTAATAGCAACCTCTGCATAAACAGAAGACATTTGTGCAGAGTGATTTGACACGATTCAGCAGTCTACATGTGTTTGTTGAAACATACACATCAAATTTCACAAAAAACACAATAAATTAACAAAAGATATAACTAAACATACCTTATGCCTCTTCAGAGTGGAGAGGAATAAATGTGTAATCTGTATTTTGCATCCTGAGGCCAGTTTGAAACATGCCTCATGCTGTCGTTGCCCAGTAATGCAGAGTAAACAATTTGTTGCTTATCAAACGCAGCATGAGGCGTGCATATTAATGATCTCAGAGCTTGATGACATGGCTGCTCGTCAGGTCCGGATGAATGACCCAAATTAGGCATACATGCAAATGCGGAGGGCATGGCCAGTGAGTCTCATCACAGTTTGTTTTGTCTTCTGATTGGCCTGTTGTCCACTGGGGTTTTACACTCGTGGAATTTACATGAGAACGAGGAAATGTGGTGTCTGAGGCTCACAGTATGTCCATTTTAATATACTGATCTTTTATTATTCTACTATGCCGTGGTATACCCAGATTTCCATTATAGGGCACCTTTAAATTGCAGCACGTTAAGCTCTCTCAGCTACCGTTGCTGCTGTAATAGCCATGCAACTTCACAGAATGCTGTGGGTTTGTGCTAGAGTCATTGACTTAAAAGATTTATCACATCATGAATGATCTATATATAATGTATGACTATAAATGACATAAAAATACGATTTGACTGTATAAATAATCCAATAATAAATAATGCTAAACAGTTACTCAAATCTCAGGATTTATTGACCAATCGGATTTTAGCATGGGCGGAGCTATCAGGTGAAACAGCAGAAAATCACATTCAAAATCTCTCTTGTCATTTTCACTGCAAATTAGGACAAAAACTCTGCACTAAATGACTGGTTATGATACAGTTTGGAGGTTTTAGAACAATCTTTCTTTCTGTCGCCCCCACAGGTGATGAAGACGTATCACATGTACCACACAGAGAGCATCAGTGCCGAGAGCAAACTGAAGGACGCTGAGAAACAAGAAGAGAAGCAATTTAGCAAATCTGGAGACCTGAATGTCAACCTCCTGCGCCATGAGGACAGACCTCAGCGCCGCAGCTCAGTCAGGAAGATCGAGAAGATGAAGGAGAAGGTGAGATTACGCTGCTGAGCTCATAATGCTTGGAAGAGAGGGCTTTATGGCTTTTCATAAAGCGTTGTTTTTTTTTGTCGCGTATAGAAAACTTTAAAATTGCACTTTTAATATAAAAAAATAAATATCCACTTCAGCAGCACGTCACAATTTTATATCTGTATTCTGTAGGTTTTTAAAGAGGATTTGTTTATATATAATTGATCTGATTATTTAAAGATTTTTTTTTTCTGGGTGTTCTTATTTTCTGAATTATGGACTGATAAAACAAGATTTTCCAAATCCCCTTGCTATAAACATTTGACTCTATTTTTTAACATTTGACTCTATTATTTTATTCTATTAATTTTATTATTACTCTATATTATATTATTTTATCTATTATTTATATATCCAGTATTTAGAGTTTTGTGCTATAAATGAATGCAAATTAACATATATTTAACAAAGTAATGCATTATTTGCATATTTAAACCACATTTTAGAAATCTAGAAATACAAAGTTTTTTTAATCTAATCTAATCTAATTTTTAATCTAATCAATCAGCTGTGAAAGTATGGTGACAACTATCAGTTATTTTTTATCTTATTCACCCTCATCCTTACAGCAAAGGACTATTGCAGCCTAGAACAACATTTATTCCATCTCTCAACACTCTTAAGCAGCCCCGTGACCCTTTAAGAGAAAGATTACATTATTTCAAGTGCTATATTTTATATGTGCACAAAGGAGGATAAAGCCAGCAGTTTGTTGACTTCCTCTGAAAGCCACTGTGGTAGGAAGTGAAAGGCCTTTCTTGTATTAGATCATCATGACTGATGCTCTAAATAGTCTTTTTATCCAAAGCGATTTTTCTCTCTTATTAGATAGAAAATGCTCCTGGAGGAACCTTGGGTTAAGTGTCCTTGTTCTTGGTTAAGTGCTCTTGGACACAATGGATGAAACTAGAAATCTTCTGATTGCGAACCATGAGTTTTGATTTATAGTAATTTATAGCTGCTCCACACAAACTCATTTCTGTAGGTTTGTGTCGCTTATAACGTGCATTTGGAGTGCAAATTGTGCCTGGTTTCAAAACTTCTGCTAAAAGTTTGATGGCTTTACTTTTTAAAGTTGGAAATAAGGAAATTAGAACTGTAAGTGCACTGTAAAATAATATGATTATTTGTATTATTTATTATTGCCGTTACACTTAATAATTGAACAATAATTATTACATATCAACAATTATTGATATTAATAATAATTATTGTTACTTTTGAAAGTTTAAAATTAAGAAATTAAGAATGTAAGTGAACTGTAAAATATTATTTTTTGTATTATTTATTATCGCTATTACACTTAATAATTGAACAATTATTTTAACATATCACCAATTATTGATAATAATTATTAATATTATTATTGTTACTTTTGAAAGTTGAAAATAAAGGAATTAAGACTGAACTGTAAACAACAGTATTATTCATACGAGTTATTATTACCATTGCACTTAACAATTGAACATTTTACATAAATATTACATTTCAGCAATTATTATTAATAATAATAATTAGTGTTAACAATATTAATAGAGTCTTCTCCACCTAGTCGCAGTTCCTTCTTCTTCCTGGTTGCCTCCTCATTAGGTCTTAAAGGCTGTACTGTAACACATTCATGTTTTTTTAATGAACTTTTTCCCTCGTTCTTCTAAAAATGGTCTGATGACATCCTGATTTTATGAAGCCCCTTCCTCAGAGTCCTCTAATTGGTCAGCTGGTCCAGTGTGGCTAACCACCTAGTGCACGTTGAAGGAAACATCACACCGGAGGCAAGATTTATGTACATTTTTAGGGTTCATGATGTCATAAACCCAGGAACAAGCTTAACCAGCCATTTGTTGTGGAGCCTAAAAATAAAATTTTGAATTGAAAATATCTCCCTTTGCATTGAACTTTGATCGCCGTAACTTTTCAGATTTTGTTTATGCTCAAACAGCAACATTACACACTAAATTTAAACATTTTTTAAAATCATATTCAAGGACCCCTTTAAAGGCAGTGCAGGCGCTAAGCTTTGAATGAACGTGACGGATGGGTTTATAGAAACGAATGTAGGCTCGGCTTTATCTAAGAATGGACAATGAGGTCAGTGAGACTGTAGACAGCCTGGAGACTGAATGGCTGACTACTCATACAAACCAGATTCAACATTTCAGGTCAGCGACTCGAGCTCTAAATCATCCAATTCATGCTAATTCATAGTGCTAGTGCCGTGAACTCAAAACAAATGCAAACTTATAGTGACTCCATACAGAAGAAAAAAAACATATATAAATGAATATACATTTGTGAGACGTTTCTCATGTGAAATGTATTGAATTGTGTTTGGTCTGCTAGCCAGCACGTTTGCTCTTTGTGTCTCTGTGTTTCTCTCTCTCTCTCACTCTCTGCAGTGTGTAGAGATATTGGCATGAAAGCCACTGAGCTTCACACTATTTATAACTGGTGTAGCCATGGATGCTGTGTGTGTTTCTCTGCAGCCTGACCTTATTCTGCAGACTAGCAGACTCCAGCACAGTCATCTCAGCTCACCTGATCAAGCCTCAATGGGCTTCACTCAACTATCACTTACTAATGTGGAGGTTGAGCATGTGGAAAAATAGTTTCAACTGCACTGTTAAAGTTTTCAGCCCAAATAAAGGAATTTACAGTCGTTGGGTGGGATAACTGAAAATATATTGTACACGTGTGTATTATCATTTTAGATTAAAAGAAAAAAAGTGAATATTACAAAATGTTTAATAAAGATGACAATATATTTTAGAGAAATGATTAAAAGTAAAAATAAAATTGGCAATTTCAGTTTTATTTTAGAGACAAAAATGTGAAGATTACAATGCAAATAATAAAAAGAGCAACATATGTTTATTTTATTATATAAAAATGTATTATTTAATTTATAAAATCTATGAGAATATTACAAAACAACAGAGGACTTTTACATAAAAATAAGTTATATTACTAAACATGTTATATTATTAATATGAAATATTGCAAAACAAGAAATAAGGACAAAAGCAGTTCATTTATTTTAATTTATTTAGTTTATACACTAGACACCATAACTATTACAGATCATTTTTGAAACTTACAAGAGATTATGGTAACACTTTTTAGTTATGTCACTTATTAGTTAATAATATATATTATTAAATAAGATGAACAAACAGTAAACTGTGCATTTATTACATTATTTATTCATTTTTGTTAATGTAAGTTCATGTTAACTCATGCATTAACGGTGGTTAACAAGCATGAGTTATGATTTTAATAATGCATTAGTAAATGTTGATCTATGATTATTAATAAATGCTGAACTAGTATTGTTCAGTATTAGTTCCTGTTAGTAAATACATTAATATTATCTAATGAAAGCTTATTATAAAGTGTGACTGAGATTACTATACTACAAACCCAGCTAATCATTGTTATTCGGTGGCACAATGATTAAAACTCCTTGGCGGGACATTATGATCTGTGTTGTCTTGACGATAAGAATTCACAGCTTAACTTAATAGTCGGAATGAAATCAACAATTTTCTCTTCTTATGTTTAAATATATGTATTGTATATGTATATTGCTTGTTATAAACAATGTTCATTATTTTGTAAAAAAAAAAAACTCATTTGGCCTCAGAATATTTAATCAAATACCATGACCTTCTCTCCCCCCCTCAAAACAACTTTTCTTCACTTCTGGTCACATGGAATGCCTTTAGGGCGGGGCTATCAGGGAGAGTCTCATTTCTGCTCTGCCTTCATCCATTTTGTTAGCAACACCACATCCAATTGGTTCCCAAAGGATGAAATCATGCATTGCCCTACATATTTTTTCTAATTTCAGAACCGTTTCAATTGGATGTATGTCACGATAGAGGAAAAAGGGACAATTTTAACTTCCATTTCATGGCGGCTCATATATTCCTTACTTTATACTTGCTTTTATAATGTACTTAATGCACAAAAGTGATGGTTAATCAACTCATTTGATCAGCATTCAAGCATTTTTTTTTCCCCTTACATGTACTAATCACTGGTGTTTGTTCTTCATTTAAGGATTTTGTTTTGTCAATACAATCATGTCGCAGTCAGTCGTTATTAATGGGACTTGAGCATCTGTCTGCTTTGAGTGCTCAAGCTTTTTGATGAAAAATTCAGCAGCATCCAGCTGGAGCTCACAAACAGATGAGACTCGCTCTGTAGGTCCTGTTTTAGTTCATCCAAAAATCTCATGTGGTCCAGATTATTATTCATTCCCTCAGAATATCACAAAAAGCAGTAATAAAGGAGACAACACAAAATTACTTAATCGTATGTTCATTATTCATTTATTTAGCTAAAGTTAACATTTCTTAAAATGAAAATGATAAGCGTGCATATCAATTAATTAATAATGGTAACAATTTGTTTTGAATTATTAAAAAAACAAAGTAACAAAGATAACACAAATTTATACATTTAGAATAACAAATAAAAGCCTTGTGAGATAGCTACATACGAGGAAAAAAGTTTTTCGATTTTTTTTATTTAGCTATCTCAAAATACCAGCATTGTATTCTAGTCATCATTAATCTTTTTTTTTTTTTTTTAAATAAAGAAATTATGTTTTGTTTTCTGAGAAAATGAAACAGAATTAATTAAAATTGTTTCCATACAATTAAAGCTGTTTTTATATTAGGGAATAATTCAAATTGTAAGTTTTTATTTTGGAAAATAAATAAAGTTCAGAGATTGAAACAGGTACTTATTTTCAAATATGCAATATTTTTAAAAAACAAATCTAAATCTCAGGTTATGCAATGCTGAGTTGAAAATATAGCTGACCAGAAGCCACATTCATGAGATTTGTGGAGTCACTGCAGTTTTTAACCATAATGGAGTGAAAGTCTATCATTTGCACATTGTTTTTAAAGCCTGGGAGAGTTTAAAGCATTCAGGCACAAGACATTGTATCATTTGTAACTTTAATAAACAATAATTGCATTAAATTATTTATAGTCAAGACTATACAGTGTTATTTTACATTTAGTTATTCAATTTCTGTACCTGAATACTATATTTGACTCCCCCGAAAACCATAAAGCATGGTTTATTTCACTTTTATCGTTGATCTATTGTATTTATCTATGCTTTGTTTATTACATTTTATGCATGATTCACTCCCCTACAGAATCATCCCCATCAATCAAAATGAATACATTTTCCAAATAGCGCTATTCAACTCATCTGGTGAAATTCTATATGTATATCACATAATATTGCAGAAAAACAAAATATCGCGATGTCAGATTCATCTATTGTGACAACATATCCCATGTGATATCACAACATTAGATTAAAAAATGCTGTCAACAAATTTTATTCATTGTTAGTTCATTATACTTAATGCATTTACAAATATAAAAGGATTGAACTTTATTGTATTGACATATCTTGAATCATCTTTAGGTTATGTAAATTGCTCTGACAGTAAGTGTTTACATGAACACAAGCTGTTTTTTTACTGTAGCTTGCTCTCACATGCCATGAAATATGTGAAAAAAATAGTAAATTTAGTCTCCAGGTTCATTTTAGTAGTCAATAAATTGTATTTGAATTGAATTTAAATTGTATTATTATGATTATTTCATAGATTACATTACTATATTTCTTTCTAAACACATTTTATCTATAACTATTAGTGAAAGCGGGGATTTGTAATAAAAAAAACGATTTCTTCTCTATTTTGTTTTCTTCTTCCAGAGGCAAGCTAAGTACTCCGAGAACAAACTGAAATGCACGAAGGCCCGCAACGACTACTTATTGAACCTGGCAGCCACCAACGCTGTGGTAGCGAAATATTACATCCACGATGTCTCGGATATGATTGATGTGAGTATATGCACAATGAGCCATGCATTTGTTTGCATGTATCAGCTGGGATTTCTGCAGTTGAGTTCGCGAGGGCTCGAATCCATCTGTTTGTCTTTGTGTTGCGGGTGAAATGTCTCCCTGTTAATATGGTTTGCCTCATTTCTTTTCTATAAGTGTTTGCCTTGAATTTGTTAGAATGCCTTTTTAGTGGATTGGATTTGCGAACTGATTTCATTCCTCGCTCCCTCTGGTGTTTGTGTTTTTATTGAATTATTAATCATCATTACTGTAACCTTCTAATCTGTTTTGCTGCTTCACAAAGGAAGATTAAGACTATTATTCTGCAATACCAGAATGATTTGTGTGTGTGTGTGTGTGTGTGTGTGTCAGATCTATAACAGGTAAATATAATTAGCAGCCTAATTGCACATAAACCCTTTTTACTACATTTAATTTGCAACATATTGTTGCATATGCGACAACAAGCTGTCAGTCGCAGGGGTATCATCCTATCAAAAATGTGCTGAGAGCAGATTTGTTATGGGAAGTGTATTGAAACATTTCCCCTGCCGGCACGTCTCTGCTGTCTCTGTCATGTTAGCATTAGTATGGATACTGTAGATAAAACAAAACCTCTGTGATTTTTGCTGAGAGACGCAAAGAGTGTCACGTTGCTGTCCATCGGTACACACACACATACACGCAGACACTTCCTCTATCTCTCTCTCTCACACGCACTTACACTTGTATTTCCTGATGGAAATTATATTCTATTATATCTATTATATATAATTTTTTTTGAGATGCATTCAAACTACTGCAATCTGCTCTATGAATTACCAATTTTGTTGTGAAAATTTGTATGTTTGAAATTGCTGTTTGAATTTATTTTACATATACAGACAGAAAAGATTAAAAAGTATTTTTGTACTAACCACACACATCCCTATTCTTCTCAAAAATACATCATTTATACATTCTGCTTGCATATAATTGTAGCAAAGTTTGTGCTAAATACACTGTCATCAGAACAGCCTTTAAAATATTCATTATAATATATTTATATTCAGTTTTTAATATATTTACAAGAAAAGAAATAAAAAGAAAAAAAATGTCTTTAATTCCTCAGTGCCTTTTAAAACCGCCTCAGACCCCTAAGGGTTAATCTAATCTAAAGGTTAATCCCCAAGAAAGTTAAAGGCATAGTTCACCCCAAGTTTTTAATTCTGTCATCATTTACTCATCCTTATATGGGTTCAAACTTATGTTTATTTCTGTTGAACATGAAAAGAGATTTTTTCAAAAACAATGAAAGTCAATTATTACTGGTTTTCAACATTCTTCATAATATCTACTTTTGTGTAGACCAGAAGAACTGGTCTTTTTAGATGAACTATGCCTTTAACAGTTTGATGTACTATGTATAAAGGGCTCTCAGTTGACATACTGCAGGTTTACTTTTAAAACCACTAATTGGTAAAAACCACCAAACCAAAACTCACAAAATCTCCCACACCCACCATTGGGTATATAGAAATTCATGTGGTACTTGAGGTCTGTCGTGGTGAATTAGGATGCCAGGTTATCTTGTACTTTGCCAAGTACCCTTTGCTTATAATGTACATTAAAAAAATCTGAAGTACTGTACTGTAACTCATACTAGTGGTACTGCTTTAAAGAAATGAGGCATATACCATTTCTGTTAAAGGGTATAGTTCAATCTATAGTTCAAATGTTTTTCTGCTTAACACAGTTTTGATCTATTAGTGATTTTAATTTGAAGATCTGTTTTCGACTTTGTAGTAAGTCAGTGGGGTCCAAAACCTTTTTTATTTATTTTGTTTTGAAAAGCCAGAATTTCTTTAATTTCCAAAAATTAAAAAAGGTTTTTTGATTTGGATTTAGTTTGGTTTGTATGAATAGGTATACTGTATTTTGTTTTGTGCCATTTTCAAATCTAGAACATTATCACTAAATATTGCTCATGATTAGACAAAGCTTTATTTTTAAGAGCAAAGGGTCAGAAGTAGGCCAGTTCTGTCAAGCCTAATAGTTTTTAGAGAGACTGACAGTGAACCGAAAGTAGTTCATTCAGATAGATATTGCCCTAGCAACCTTGGCAACTCCAATACATTATACAAATTAAACAGTGTTTCTTTGCTTTAAATGAAAATAAAAAATCTTTGTCCCAGGACAAATAGTGGTTTCAGTATTACTAAAATAATTAGCTAATGCTAATTTTAGAGCCCCTACTAATGGGTAAACAGATCTAAGCTTGGTGATATTACTACCTTTTAACAAATGTA
>CAIGQV010019356.1:11308490-11359782 GCA_903798115.1 Danio jaintianensis | reverse complement strand
ACACACACACACACACACACACACACACACACACACACACACACACACACACACACTTATTTACCCCCTTTAGTTACCTTCTGACACCCTGCAGGACCCTTGCGAGGTTTCTGTGGTGACCAGTGCTGGTCTTTGTGTGAAGCGCAGTGTGTCTGTCTACTCATTCATTCATTAATTCATCTGCTCTTCAATAGCACTGGCTGGCCACTCTCACCACAGCCCTCAGTGCATGAGATCATACTAATAATCATGTCTGACTCCTCCCTCTCTCTCTCTCTCTCTTCTTTTTAGGAGAAAGAGCTGAATGTGGAACTACAAGGTAAGAGATTTCTGCTGATCATCACATTCCCACATTTTACAAACAGAAAAAAAGGTTTTCAATTTGCCTCTGTGGAATCTGTGCAATAACCATATCATTGCAAAAACAAACAAAGGAAAAACTTTATAGTGGAGAAATATTCTACAGATTAGTCAAATGTTCTTTAAACTAGACTATAAAATAAAGGGAGGGGGGTTTGCAAAGCTAAAGAGGAACCACTTTTGGTTCCCCAAAGAACCTTTCATTCAACCAGTTATTCACTCTTAAGAATAAATGTCCCAAAATTACATTTTATTTTGTTTTATTTTATTTATTTTTTGCTGTAAAAGATAGAAGAAATATTCTCCAAATTATCTTTAAATCAAGAGTTCTTGAAATAATAATCTCATTGTGAATATTTTAGGCATCTAAAAGACATTTTTTGACTATAAAGTACCTTTTGTTATATAATAAATATAAATATTACTTTTGTAATATATAAAGCTTCTATGGATATTAAAGTTTTTTCTTTTAATGGACCCCAGTGAAGAACTTTTAAGTTTAAAGCAGGCAAAACAAGCATTACTTTTCATAGAGTGAAGAACATTTTTTAAATTTGTTTGTAAAAATTTATTTAGCTTCAAAACCTTCTTTTTAAATCTTTATTTTTAAGTTTGTATTGCTACAAAGCCACTTTTGGAGCTTTTACTAGATCATATTACTGATAAAATCCCTGTGGGAACATCTAACAGAACTGTTAAAATGTATATTACTTTCATATGATATCCCTTTTTAAACCTTCTTTTAAGCCCTTTTACCTTTTGGAACCTTTTGTTTTTAAGATTGTTTGGCTGGGGAACTAGCTTTTTTAATCTTGTTTATTAGATCATATGTCTGCAAAACCCTCTTTTAAATGAATTCTTGACGAATGATCCTTCAGATCTGTTTGCCATAAAAGGACCCTTTAGAACCTTTATTTTTAAGATCATATTGCAGTGAAACCCACTAATGGAATTTTTTATTTTTTAAATTGTATCACTCGAAAACCCCTTATGATTCCTTTTTTGAGATTAACGTTATAAATGAGCTTTTACCACAATAAGTAAATATTTTATCCAGTTAAATGGTCTCCTAGGAATTGTAAATTTGTCATGACATAGAGACATAAAAAATATGTCTCATCCATATCCATTATTCATTATCCATGTCCATAGCGAATGCTTTCTTGAAAAAAAATTTATCACGTTTATGATTTATCACAAATATTTCTGTTCTTTTAGACTAAAAAGAAATAATACAACATAATCCAAGTGTTAGCTAATTTTGTTTGCCGATAAAACTGACAAAGCACATACAGATCAATGCAGATAAAACCTCTAAAGCACATACAGTAGGAGCCTAGCAGGCCTGGGTAAGAGCAAGAGAGGACAAGTAAAAGTTTTTTGATATTGCGCAGCGGTCAGAAGGGGACTTGTCCTCAAGCTGTCACTGGCAGGGGCTCAACTCACACTGGGTTATCCAGAACGTCCTCTGACAGTCAGAGAATGCTGAGAATAGAGCCTTCCTGGTAAACAGATGCAGAAATGTTCTGACCTCTCAGTTGGATGACATATACCAGCTCTACCATTGATAATCATATGCCCTTTATTTAAGATTTAACACAAAACATACACTTACGCAATTACATCAAAATCTCGGCCAGCTTATATTTTGGAGGTTTGACATATAAAATTGTGCTTGCATAGATAATCTGTAAAAAATGCTGGGTTCCACACAATTTCTTCATGTTGTACCAATACAAATATATTAAATTCACTTAATCGTTCACTAATTTAAATGGATTGAACATAAAACAACATTAAGTTGTCCCCCTAAAAACACAAAGGAATTGTGTTTAAACAAGCAACAAAAGTCCTTTTTTTGAGTGTAGAAGCATTTATATAAGTTGAAGTGTTTTTTTGTTTTTTGTTTTCAAATATTTTCCAAATAATGTTTAACGAAGCAAGGAATTTTTCACAGTATTTCCTATAATGTTTTTTCTTCTGGAGAAAGTCATATATGTTTTATTTCGGCTAGAGTAAAAGCAGTTTTTAATTTTTAAAAAAAACCATTTTAAGGTCAATATTATTAGCCCCCTTAAGCAATAATTGTTTTCGATTGTCTACAGAACAAACCATCTTTATACAATGATTTGCCTAATTACCCTAACTTACCCTACTTAACCTAATTAACCTAGTTAAGCCTTTAAATTGCACTTTAGGCTGGTATCTTGAAAAATATCTAGTAAATTTTTCAACTTACAATTATGTACTGTCATCATGGCAAAGATAAAAGAAATCAGTTATTAGAAATTAGTTATTAAAACTATTATGTTTAGAAATGTGTTGAAAAAAAATCTTCTTTCCGTTAAACAGAAATTAGGGGAAAAATATACAGTAGGGCTAATAATTCAGGAGAGCTAATAATTCTGACTTCAACTGAACATGACTCAGGTCTAAATAATAAACTGTTAAAGTGCTGTTTGGTCAAGCTGTGTAACAAAATATCTATATATGAGTGTTTATAAATTCTCCATGGCTTTGTATTTCATTGAAGACCTCCAACTTGAAAACTTCTCTGTTAATGATTGATCACGTAAGCAAATATAAACAACAGCTTGAGCTTCGCCCTCAGGTTTACGACCTAAAGTACAGAGCCGTGTCATGTTTGATGGCATTTACCAGCCTGTCACAACAGCATTTATGTTTCCATATAGACAAATGTTTTAATGAATTGCCGATTCAGTGCTCCTATGGGGAACTGAAATCTCCCTGCAGTTGTTGGCTGTTAATTTGAGGTCAAAAGCATTAGGATGTAATTGCGATCTTTTAAAAAACAACAATTAATGCCTGTTGCTTATTTAAACCCCTCATTATTGGTCTTCTTAGAAGTTAAAGGCATAGTTCACCATATAATGAGGATTTATTGTTATTTAGTTAAAGGCCGTCCATGTGTGGGTCATATTTTTTCTTACTGGAGCATGAAATAAGAATTTTAGGTAAAAAATGCAAGGCAATAGTTACTGCCACTTTGAGGGTAAAAAACCCCAAAACAAATATACAGACAAAATAAAATAAATATCCCATGACTTCTGATGATACATTGAGGTTTTAAGAAGCAAATGATTGGCCTGTGTTATAAATATGTTCAGTTCAATGCACAGATCAATTGCTTCACTTCATAACACCTCAGTGTTTTGACTGGAGCCATGGATATTAATCACAGAATTCACTCTGATTGTAGTACAAAATAAGTATAAATCTCTGGAATTTTTTAAATAATGTAAATCTGCTGCTTTATGTATTTCAGTAAGAGACTTCATGTAGAGTGTTCAGCAAAAATGTATGTACCCCTTACAGATCTCTCTTTTAAATTATTTTCTATAGGGTTTTTATACAATAACATATTTGTGCATATACTTTAGATCATCAGTCAGTACAAATCCAGAACTAATCTGACAAAATAACTTAAAGAGATAGTTCACCCAAAAATGAAAATTCTGACAACATTTATTCATCCTTCACTTGTTTCAAATATTTATGAGTTTTTGTTTCTTTTGAACACAAAAAAAAGATATTTTTGAAGAAAGCTTGAAACCTGTCACCATTGACTTCCATAGTATTTGTTTTTCCGACTCTGGAAGTCAATGATTACAGGTTTCCAGATTTCTTCAAAAATATCTTATTTTGTGTCCAACAGAAGAATGAAACTCATAAAGGTTTGGAACCAATTGATGGTGAGTAAATAGGGAGTAAACTTTCATTTTTGGCGAACTGCCCTTTTAAGATCACAGTGCAAAAGTTAGTACTCCCCAATGAATAAGTTAGGAAAAAATATTAAATATAATTTTAATAAAGAGAATCATTAAAGAAAAATCAAGAGAATCATAGAAAATATTACATTTAGTTGAAATTGTGTAGTTTGTATTATTGTTGTTGTTATTATTATTATTATTATTATTATTATTATTTGCAATGCCTCAATTGAATTTAAATGTATTATCTTTCTATTGCTAAAGAATAAACACACTCTTATTTTGATAATATTATATAACTGTTAATATGAACTGATAATATAATTGTTTATATTCATAAAATATGAATGTAACTGTTTAATAAAATGTTGTTTAAATTCACCAACATGTATATATTATCTAAATTCGCTGTGAAATGGATAAAATATTCATTTTCAAAGGGGATGTTTTCATTTATGCTTTGCACTGTACATAATATAAAGTACATAATAGAGTAAAACGTCTTAGTACCTGGGGTTCCATTTAATGGTATGTTGTGTAGATGGTAAAGGATAGATATTTGTTAAAATATGTAATTCAGTGGGTTTTATTTATGTGTATGTGTGTGTTTGTTCCATAACCATCTCCATTCCTCAGACCTCCAACCCTCCCCCCCGAAACCACAGAAATTGCGGAAACCGAGGCCTCGTTCCATCTATAACCATAAGCTGTTTAACGGCAATATGGAGAGTTTCATTAAGGTACCCGCTGCCCTCTGGTGGCCTGGAGGGTTGCTCCACTCCCTGTCTGTCTATCTCCGACTGACTCCTGCGCTCACAGCCCCTCTATTTGCTTCTGTTAATTTCCTGTCTTTCGCCAAGTGCCGATGATGCAGATGATAAGGGTGGTAGCTGATACCCTCCTGCCTAAATAGACACTCAGCAGGGCCCATTAGCTTTTAAGGATCTGCCTTGATGCTTAATTTACGCAATTAAGTGGTCGATTACCACTTATTTTAAGGCATAAATAGGCAAGAAAATGAACTGCAGGGCATCGCGTTCATCACACGCCTCCCCTTTACTGCATCTGAAGCCGCCATAATGCTTTTTTCACCCAGTCAACAGCACGACACTGCCGTCTCAGTGGCGGTTCTGTCGTCTCTTCCTGTCTAACTGTGATTTTCTGACCTCTTTCACGCCTCTGCACTGCTCTTCTCTGCTGCTTTGTGTCCTAGGGGAAGACGGAATGCTCGTACCCGCAACCAGGTACTGTAGAATAGGGCCAGGAATGGGCTGTCTTTCATTTTTAGATAAGAGTGTAATATATTTTCCTAGACAAATGGCATGTCACAAGTTCAAAGAGAAATTCTAACGAGCTTTCTGTAGCAACCTTGAGCCTTGGCTGAACTTTTAATCTTTTTTTTTTTTTTTTTTGCTATTGTTCTGCTCTTGAGGACAGACATGCTTAATGCTTTGCTTTATTCTCTACTAAAACAGCCAAAAAAGCTTTTCTTTATTCATTTTGAAGACATGTGGCCTGTTTTTGAAACTGGTTATTAAATCAAAGGTGCACTTAGCAGTTTTTCCATTTAAGAAATGTTTTGCACTTAATGATATTAATTACGCAAATGCGGTGTTTATAAAACTGTAGACTATAATATTAGAATATGTATGCATGCATGAGATGAAGATTCCAGTTACTGTATATCAGTGACCAGGAAAAAGTGTTTTAAATAATAGATGCTATGGACTCCCAAATATGACCATCCTTGGGACAAAGGCTCCAATCCTAAAATGTAATACAATAAGACATTTTGAAATATTGTGCATTGATTTTTTTTTTTTTATAGGTTAAAGACAAAATGTATACTTGGAGAAATAATATTTTAAATGGGTCTGAAATATTATTTGGAATCTATCTTGTTTCTATTAAGCATAAACATTAATTCACATTATATTTTTTATATTTTTCCTGCTGTTTATTGTTCTGTATTTATGTATAATATATAGACATATTAATTTGAATGAAAAAGTTGTTATTCTTTTTAATCTAATTTGTATTCACTTGTAAGGTTATTTATTTTTGTGTTTTATTAGTATTATTTATTTTATACATTTTCTGACCCAACCTTTGTGTTTATTTACTTTACATTAATGTACTAGTAGTAATTTTAAGCAAATTAAATGTTTGAGATTCTCCTGGATACACTAATCTTGCACTAATAAATCCCAACAACATGGACTAAAGATATAAAACTCATTTATTAGCTGATTTTAATAGAATGACAGGATCACCATAAAACCTTTTCATTTATTTTATTCACTGTTCATTACTTTTGTGTAAAACATTTTTTAATATGGGAAAAACCAACAAGTGCACTTTCAAATAGTTAATTTACCCCAAAATAAACATTCTGTTGCCATTTACACATCCTCACGGCATTCTAAACCTCTGCGATTTTTATTTCATCCGCAGAACACAAAAGAAGATATTTTGAAAAATGTTTTGTCCATAAAACAAAGGTAAATTGACTTTATTACACTACCTGACAAAAGTCTTGTCGCCTATCCAAGTTTTAGGAACAACAAATAATAACTTGACTTCTAGTTGATCATTTGGTATCAGAAGTGGCTTATATGAAAGGCAAAGACCTCTAGATTATGCTTATTTTACCAAAATAAAGTATGGTCATGCCTTGATTTTTAATTATTTAATTAGGACAGTAAGGTCTGACTTTGCTGAAGCAAAAGACTTGTCACTTAACAGAAATAATGTACATTATAGAATATAAAGTCATGGTGCAGTGGAAAAAGAATTAATATTGTGTCGGACTCCCATGAGCTTGGAGGACTGCATCCATACATCTCTGCAATGACTCAAATAACTTATTAATGAAGTCATCTGGAATAGCAAAGAAAGCGTTCTTGCAGGACTCCCAGAGTTCATTAAGATTCTTTGGATTCATCTTCAATGCCTCATCCTTCATCTTACCCCAGACATGCTCAATAATGTTCATGTCTGGTGACTGGGCTGGCCAATCCTGGAGCACCTTGACCTTCTTTGCTTTCAGAAACCTTTATGTATGAACTTTTTAGTATGAGAAGGAGTGCTAGAATTTGCCCTGTCCTGTGGTTTGTAATATAATGGCCAGCATTTACCTCAGGCTGTTGATGTTGCCATCCACTCTGCAGATCTCTTGCATGCCCCCATACTGAATGTAACCTCAAACCATGATTTTTCCTTTACCAACTTCACAGATTTTTGTGAGAGTCTTGGGTCCATGCGAGTTTCAATAGGTCTCCTGCAGTAGTTGTGATGATTGGGATGCAGTTCAACAGAACCTTCTGCCACTTTTTCAAATGATCAACTAGAAGTCAAGTTAATATTTGTTACTCTTACAACTGGGATTGACGACAAGACTTTTGGGTCAGGTAGTGTATTTGAACAAAAAATCTTCTTCTGTGTTCCTCAGGGGAATAAAATAATTCATAAAGACAACACGAGAATATGCAAATGATTACAGAATTGTCATTTTTTTTAAAACAATCCCTTAAAACCTCAGTTACAGCTTTAAAAAACCGTGACCATTTTGTAACGACTGTTGTGTTTCAGGATTCAGGTCAAGCCATTCCTCTGGTGGTAGAGAGCTGCATTCGATACATCAATCTATATGGTAAGCGGTTCAAGGAAAGGTCACTAATTGATTGCAGATAAACATGCTGACTCAGGAAGCTACTGCAAGCCATTAGTGAGCCCTCCAAAAACAACACGTCCCCTTATCATTCAGAGAGCGCCCGACACACAGATGCTCATTTAAATAAGGGCTCATCTGGTGTAAGTTTTAGCGATCCCGTGATGCTTTCGAAATAGTTCCATATAAAGTCCATCTGTCAGGGTGAAGTTAGGAAACGACATCGGTTTGGCTGCTGAATATGCTGCGGATTGATGATTTATCTTTGTGTTAGAAACGATGCATTTTTATGGATATCAAGGCAGAAAATAATAACTCAGAATTCTCCACGCTGGCTCAAAGATCGCTAACAGGCACCTAATCTACTCTTTCTGTGGGATTATTGCTTGAAGATCACAGGCGTTCCCTCGGGACATAATGAAATCTCCGAAAATGATTGGAAGCTCTTTAATGAAACTCGTATGTGCCAAAAATAAAGAGGGGAGGTGTTGCATTTCTTGTTTCGAGGTCGGATAATGCAATATCATGCCTTGACAAGTTCGTGACTCATGTTTCTCTATATCTTTTTTCTCCCAGGCCTGCAACAGCAAGGCATATTCAGAGTTCCTGGATCTCAGGTGGAAGTCAATGATATTAAAAATTCATTCGAAAGAGGTTAGTCCCCCCTGAGATGAACTGTAATTATTATTGTTTTGTTGTTCTTCCCTGAGTGTGAATATGTCTGTTCCGCATATGAAAATGCGGGGTGTGAAAAAATAACAGCATAAAATTCAGTTTGATAGCAGGTTTCGATTTGCCTAAGCTTCACTGTTAAGCAAACTGATTGCACATTTAACTCATGTTTGCAGACAATGATGTTGGTGATTTTTTGGGGGTTTTCTTATTATTAAAGTCAATGCATTGCCTGGAATTAGTTTCACTGAATAGAAATTGCTAGAAGTGTCTGCTTTTTATTATGATATTTTCTTTTTTTTTGTAATTTAAACAAATTGTGAGAAGATTACACTTGAGAATAAAAGATGGAAATGCAGTATGCCTAAATTGAACTGTAACAGCGGAAAAGAAAAAAATTATGAACCAAATTACAATAAATGTGTAATCACTGTCAAGCATCTTTCACCATAATTTCTCCTCCAAAAAAACATTTTATTAGAATGTGAAATTTTGAAGACGTCTAGACAAGATTTTTGTACTCCGAGCACTTTGATGGATTTCTTTTCAAAATTGTATCCCCAGGAAGAATTTCAAGTTATTTATCAAAGATTGAACTGAAAAATCTAATCTAATGTTTTTAATTGTAAATTTGTCATTATTTATTTATTTATTTATTTTTTGTATCAACTCCTAATGAAATATGAAGTTGTTATTGAAGTTATTATTATGTAACATGTTTTTATCTATGTTGATTTTGCCATGGAATAACCATAAGTTGCTGATGTAGCAATAAATATACATTCATTCATTCATTCGTTCATTCATTTTCTTTTCGGGTTAGTCCCTTTATTAATCAGGGGTCAGCGGATGCCTTTCCAGCTGCAACCCATCACTGGGAAACATCTATACACTCTCATTCACACACATACACTACGGAAAATTTTTAGCTTACCCAATTCACCTATAGTGCAAGTCTTTGGACTTGTGGGGGAAACCGGAGCACCCAGAGGAAACCACGCCAACACGGGGAGAACATGCAAACTCCACACAGAAATGCCAACTGACCCAGCCAAAGCTCGAACCAGTGACCTTCTTGCTGTGAGGCGACTGCACTACCCACTGCGCCGCCAATAAATATACAAACAAACATATACTATGATACATTATCTTTAAAAAGCAATTATTAATCAGATTGTATGAAGTATAACCACATATTTAATCTACAAGAGCGATGCAAGATAAAGAAATGGATCCTGAGGGATTTAAATCATAACCTATTATAGAGTGATCTTGTTGATGAATAGCTACAGTTTAAAGCATAACCTTGTTGCTGTGTCGCATGTAATTGAATCATCAGTGGCCTAATAGTAAGTGGATAAAGGCATTCAGGGTGAATTTATCGTCATGTTATAGGGAGAACTTCAGTGTGTATATGCAGCATGTCATTAAAAAGCTGTTTTAAATATAGTTGAGAATTATAATGCTGAGTTCACACCAAAAGCAAAATGAAGTATTTATGTGAGTAGATTACAAAGTCAATGCAAATGCTCGAATATTTGTGAATTTCCGCTGGATGATGTGAATGATGCAGAAATAAATAAAGTAAGCAGGACACATTTTATAATCACTATATTTGACAATTTTTCCACCACTGTTTTGTTCAGGTGAGGACCCTCTGGTGGATGATCAGAGTGATCATGACATCAACTCAGTAGCAGGTGTGCTCAAGCTGTATTTCCGGGGGCTGGAAAACCCTCTGTTCCCCAAGGAACGCTTCCTGGATATGATCTCCACCGTCAGTGAGTGCTGCATTCAACTGCAGAGCAAGTCAAAAAGTCACTGCTGTGATTAAATTTGATATTGCTCCATAGATTCCTGTTAGTTGTTGACTGTTATTATTGTTTCTTGGCTTCGTCTTTCCAATTTGACAAAGCAATTTGTCAGTTTCCTATATTTTTTGTGTTCTTTTTGCAAGAAAGCTGTGGTCATAGCACTTTGGGGTCAGTAAGATTTTATTATTATTATTAGTAGTAGTACTCTTATAATGATTTTATGTATCTATGTATATATTATATAATTATATATAGTTCAAGAATATATGATATATTCAGAAGCAATGCATTAAAAAGTGACAGTAGTGACATTTATTAAATTACACACTTTTTTTTATTGCTGTTTGTTTAAACTTTCTGTTAATCAAAGAATTCTAAATTATTGTTGAGAATTTCCACAAAATAATAAGAAGCTCAACTATTTTCAACATTGATAGTGTTTAGAAATGTCTAATCAGAAGATAATTTCTATTATATATTCTAGAAATTTATATTAAGAAGTTTCAATTCAGTATATCAGAAGGATTTCTGCAAGATCAAAACTGTAATAATGCTGAAAATTTGGCTTTGCCTTCACAATAATTAAAAAATACATATGTTATGAAATAAAATCATACATTTTAACAGTTATTTCAGACTGTATTAATATTTCACAATATTACCTTTTTTATTATCAAATAAATCCAAATTTAGTTTAAGCTTATTTGTATAGCGCTTATTATTAAAATTAGTCCAGCTTTGGCAAGAATTTCTTTTAAAAATCTCACAGACCCTTTGAACAGTTGTATAAATTCTGATTGTGAAGCTTTAGATTTTTTTTTTAAATACTGTTTTTTTGGTTACTTGTTTCAGAGCTTGAATCGTCTGCAGAAAGAGCCCACCACATCCAGCAGATCATCGTTACCCTTCCTCGCACCATCATCATCGTCCTGCGATACCTGTTTGCTTTTCTCAATCAGTAAGTCATTTATTTCAGCAACTATTTTTGTGGGATATACTATAAACCACACTCACACACATGCACACAAAAGTGGGAGGCTAATCTCTAATTTCACCGCTCTGCCTTCACAGCGCCTCTGTCTTAAGACTGTAAATCTCTTGTAAATCACCATTTATATGAATAGCAGCAGTCACAAGCAAAAGACATTCATTACATTTACAAAGAGCCATTCAGCAGCCTTCCACTGTTCCTGTCTAATTTATGAGCACGTCTGTCAAGGTAGTACTTTAGAGGATATTTATGCCAGAAGAAAGCCATCAGTCTGTACTGTACTCTACCTGTCGTCTTCTCCTGGCTTCTTTTATTGATGCCTCCTGTTCTCAACCTCCTCCAGACCCGACCGAGAAGCTGATTTCCCTTCATGACTTTTTCCTTCTGACTTTTGTTCACCTTTCACTTGCACCCGGTGCCCGCAGCTCTCGCAGCTGTGACTCACTCCAGCTCGAGAGATGAACTGTGAAAGATAATACACTGTACATGGAGATGAATTCACTGAGGCAGAGTTATGAATGAGTATATTGAAATGGACAGAGAGAAAGCCTGGGTGCCAGTGTGTCTTAATCTATCCTATATAAATAGTATTTGAAAAAGGAATCAGTGCGTCTCAAATTGTAGTATGTTAAAATGAGTATACCAAGTACTGTTTGTGGTAGAAATTGCATATTGTATTTGAATTCAATTAGAACTAGTGCTAAAAGCTACAAATATGGTGGATGTGCAAGACCAACAGTTAAAGGTCCCATGAAATTAAAATAATGTTTTTTAGATGTTAGTATCAGTATTGTTAGTTTTTAGGATATCTATAAGCTAGGAAAGAAGATTATGGAAAAAAGATTTTTTCAGCACATTTCTAAACATAATAGTTTTAATAACACATTTTTAATAACTGATTTCTTTTCCATGATGACAGTACATAATATTTTACTAGATATTTTTCAAGGTACTAGTATTCAGCTTGCAATTTAAAGGCTTAACTAGGTTAATTAGGTTAACTAGGCAAGTTAGGGTAATAAGGCAAGTCATTGTGTAACGATGGTTCGTTCTGTAGACAGTCTGAAAAAATTATTGCTTAAGGGGGCTAATAATATTGACTTCAACTTAAAAACTGCTATTATTCTAGCCTAATAAAACAAGTAAGACTTTCTCCAGAAGAAAAAACATTATGGGGCATACTGTGAAAAATTCCTTGCTCTGTTAAACATTATTTGGGAAATATTTGAAATAGAAACAAATAAATAACAGGAGGGCGAATAATTTTGACTTCAACTGTACCTACTTGATTGCACAATTATGCAAATGCCAGGTGAGATTTTACTGCATGAAAGACCTGTGAATGGCAGCTTAATGTGTTATTTCATCTTCAGTATTGGTAGCAAATTAAATATTAAAAGAAATGTGACAGAATGATTGACAGGATACATAAGCAACAGAACCTCCTTTAATGAGGACTTCTTCTCTTCTCTTGTGTCACACACTCAAAAGTGTGTTCTTTTTCTTCACTAAAAGAGTACATACTTTAAAAAAGTACAAAAAGGCATTGAATTGGGACATAGCAGAAATTTGAAAGCCTTAAACGTCCCTTTTTTCTCTCCATCTTTCTAGTCTGTCCCAGTACAGTGATGAGAACATGATGGACCCATATAACCTTGCCATCTGTTTCGGACCCACTCTGATGCCCATCCCCGATGGTCAGGACCCTGTGGCCTGTCAGGCACATGTTAACGAAGTCATCAAGACCATCATCATGCACAATGAGGTCATCTTCCCCAGCCCGCGTGAGCTGGATGGTCCCGTCTATGAGAAATGCATGACTGGAGGAGAGGAGTACTGGTGAGCTCCAAGACTTTACCTGGATTTTGTTGTTAGCGAGGAATGTCATCATTTTAACATTCGAGCCAGCTGTGGCTTAAAAATGAGCTCTGGTGTATGAATGGGGGTCATATAAAGTCAAATGCCACAGACAGACTTTTGTAACCTGCTGCTAAAAGCACAACGTTTACTTACTGTATGGCAATGAGAGCTTAATTAAATTATGTAGCCTAAACGGTACAGTGTTGGTATCAGATAAAAATTCCATATGGTTTTGTGATTTTGAAAAAGATTTCTAAAAGTAGCCTATTCTGCTCATGAAGGCTGCATTTATTTGGCCAAAAATACAAAAAAATGTGAAAATAAACTGTTTTCTTGTTGAGTGTAGTTTAAAAAGCAGAATTTTCAGCATCATTACTCAAATCTTCAGTGCCAGATGATCTTTCAAATATTCTGATAATCTGATTTGCTGTTCTACTTTGATGAATTGTCATTGGTATTCAATCATCAATAATAATTCCTATAAAATAGTTAAAAGCATTTTTCCTGTTTCATTGTTTTGTGGAAACTTTGATGAATTTTAGAGTCCTAAAACTGTCAAATGTACCATAAATAATAGCAATGAATTTAAACATGACTTCAAAACTGAGGTACATACATACTACTTTGTTAGTTTTTTGTAGTAGTTGTTGTAGTAATAATAAATGTAAGTCAAATATTGTTCAGACGTTTTGGGTCAAGATTTTTATTTTTGATCCTTGTGCTCAGTTTTTATTTGATTAGAAATGCAATGAAGACAATATTATTGTGAAATGTCACAAATATATGTTTTTTGCATTTATGTTTGTTACAGTATATTTTAAAGCACATTTTATTCCTGCTAAAGCAAAACTAAAATTTTAGCACCCATTATTTGAGTTTACAGAGTTTTGCAATTCTTCATATATTAATAAACATTTCTGCTTGTTTATTTATTTTTAATTTTATTTTAATTAATTTAATTTAATTGAATTTAATTTTATTTTATTTTCATTTATTTGTGGAAACTACTAGAATTTTTGTTCAAGATTCTTCAATGAATAGAAACTACAAAAGAGCAGTATTTTAAATAGTAAAACAAAAACTATTCATTTATTTTCTCTCCTCTTACTGATTCCAAATCCAAACTTTTAAGTGGTTGTTTATTTTTTGAACATGCTGTCTTAAAACTGCCTTTTTCTCCTATTATCTTACGTCATGCTTAACAACTCTAAGCCTTACTAAAATCCATGAAACTGTGTCTTTTGTAGTGCGTTGCTTTAAAATCCCTGTGAAATTATATATTTGACTTTTGATTCTAATAGTCCGTCATGCTTGTCATGCCATTTCATGCAGTCTTTAACATTAACACCACCACGATTGACTACTGTTAGTGTGACATTGCAAAATGTAATTGATTATCACAAATGCAGTTACTGTGTTTTATTGTGCTTTTAAACATCTCCTTTTCTTTGTGTGTGTTTGTGTGTGTGTATTGACACAGTGACAGCCCTCACAGTGAACCAGGCACCATTGATGAAGCTGACAACTGCACCGAACCACACACAAGTGACGATGGTACAGACTTTATGCACACTCCTATTATTCTCTCTCATGACAGGATGTTGTTATTTAGTTCTGTTGTATAACCAGAAGCTGAAATCGGCATGTGAGGTTTTTAGTTTTCACGATTGCTGAAGCACAGATGGTTATGCTGGACTTTAGGAGTGAAATGAATCTAAATGACCATATTGCTTATTTAAAAATAGAAAACGTGTGTTTGTTTGTGTATTTTGAGGGCGATGTGCTCATTAGCATTGCTGTGTTGGGGTCTGGCTGACCTTTCTGGCTTGTGCCTGTGTGTATATGTGGTTGTTCACATGCATGTCAAACATCTAATTGACATCAGATGTCAAAACTGGCACTGAAACATTAAGTCAGATTCAGTTTCCACACACAAAAAAGAAAGAAAGAAAAGAAAAGAAAATGTATATATAATGTAACCACAGCCACTCGGAGACTTTGACTATGTAATGCTTTCATTAGTCTAACATTATTTTGAGGAATTTTTTTTTAAATTATATTATATAATATTATATTATATAATATTATATTATATTATATTATATTATATTATATTATATTATATTATATTATATTATATTCCAACTTATCCAGCATATGTTTTACACAGCCGATATCCTTCCAGCTGCAACCCAGTACTAGGAAACACCCATACACTCTCATTCACACTCATACACTACAGCCAATTTAGTATATTCAATTCACCTAAAGCGCATGTCTTTGGACTGTGGGGGAAACCGGAGCATCTGGAGGAAACCCACTCGAACACGAGGAGAACATGCAAACTCCACACAGAAATGCCGGTTGAGACTGGAACCAGTGACCTTCTTGCTGTGAGGCGACAGTGCTAACCACTGATCCACCGTGTCGCCTATTATATTTTATACAACAGTTCTGTCTGGTTCTTGAATCTGATTGGCTGATAGCCGTGCGATATTCTGCAAATAACAGCACTGGTCCAGCCTCTTAATCCTTCACCCTTGTGTATTACTCCGCCCACATACAGCGACAAGCAGAGGACACTCTACAGTTTGACAAATATTGCTGCTGTTGGACAACATAATGTACTTTCGAAGCTTTTTTAGTCGAGAATGTAGTTGTTTAAATTGCAACTATGTGGTTTATTTATAAGGATAGTGCCTATTTCGGCGGCCATTAGCCTGTCTTTGAGCAAAGACGGTTGACGATGTTCATCCACAACATGGCGACAGAGACCGCATAATAAGCCCTAAGAGAAAAACAGCGTAATTTCAAACTACAGCTGATCAAATCATTATTAAACAGGTAAATTACTTTCTAAGTCAATCTCTCTTTTGTATGTTGTAGTGCTGTATTTATACCATAGTAATATTGTGATCTCCCGATTGCAACAGAGAAATACTGGGAGATATTTCTGTAGATTGATGGCATTTCAGCTTTATAATATTAAAATGTGAGCAAAGTCACCTGCGGCCTTGTGTGATTTATGATTAAACAAAATAAAAAAGAGAAAAGGTTTAAAATACTGTACATTTTTTTTAAGGAGGCTTGCATATTTTGACAGGAAAACCACAAAAAATACCAGTTAAGAAATAAAGAATATAAAAAATGCTTCAGACACACTAGGGATCTCATTTATAAAATTGTACGTAGAAACCTTCCTAAAAGTGAACGTATGCCAGAATAATTTTGTATTTATTTATTAATGATTATGGCTCATGATTTAAATTGATTCAATTTAGTAATTTTTTATGTTTACTTTGAGTTTTCTTACAGCTGCTTACATTTTCCTGTCAAGTTTAGATCACACATTTTGCGTGTGAAGTGGCATACACATGTTTCCAGCCCCATTTTGTGCATCCATGTTTATAAGTGAGAACCCAGTTTATTTTATAGTTATGATTGACATCTAGCTCAACCAATCAGAGAGGTGTTCTTTAAGGAGCCTGTATCCTCATTGGCTGCAGGTCTATGAGGAGATAATAAAAATCAAAAACTGTCAGCACAGATTCAAAAAGGGTTATGTGAGTTTCCAGGTCGTTAAAAAAATAACATTTTCTGCTTCTTTTTTTTCCCCTCTTCTCTCTCCCTTCCTCTCCCCTCTTCATTCCTCACATGTAAATGATTGCATTGTCTAGTGGTGTTTCCGCTGCTATATTAAATGAACTAGCAGACGGAAATATCTCTTTCGGCCCAGTTTCAGCAATCTCCGCGCTTCATCTTTCTCTTCCAGCACATGGTTTTTCTCTGCTTAATTGCCTCCTCCTTTGCCTTTTATCACTTTGTTTTCCTTCGCTCCGTCTCTCTTGCTTGCTCTTTGTTCAGGGTGAGTAAACAGGTCTCGTGGGGCTTCCTGCTCTGCTCCCTTCATTTACTGATTGATGGAGCTGCTCTCGCTCGCTAACCCAAAACACCAGCCACATCTGATAGCATCTCTCGCATAAAGCTCTCCGCTCATTTCAAAGTTTCAGTCAGAGTTTAGATTTAATAAAACAGCTCTACTCTCAGATAATGGATTGAGAGTGGGTCTTTTTTCTACACATTAAAAATAGAGCACTGTTTTATTTATTTTTTTGTTTAAATGTACACTCATTTAAAATTACTTCATGTATGTTAATGGAATACATTGAATCATACTGTATATTATATTAGTATAATCTAAACTAATCATACCTTATATTAGTTTGTACACCGGCTTGTAGTATAAGTTCTTTTAATGTTTACTCAGAATTAATTTTTATATTCTTCTAGCTATTTACCTCTACAGATGTTTTTCTGCACATTGTTACATCTAGTGTTGTCAAAAGTATTGAGTTCAGTACCAATCGGTACTGAAACATCCATTTCCCGCTAACATTTGATCAATGTTGAGCGCGTTCTTAAAGACCGCTGATTGGCCATTGTGATTCACGTGCTCAACAGAAATTACTGTGATTGGCTACGTGGCTTTGAAATGTTTCATGTCCCTGTATTTGTTTTTGCACTTAGTGAACAGAATGGCCAATCGCAGTCATTTCTGTTGAGCATGTGAGAACAATGGCCAATCAGCGGTGTTTAAGAACGTGTTACCAGTGCTAAAATCTTAGCGGGAAATGGACGTTTCAGTACCGATTGGTACCAAAGTCGGTACTTTTGACAACACTAATTACAATGGAAGATGGGCTAATAATGAAAATTGTATTGAGTGCTCCAGAGCTGATGGGGCAGTAGAGAGATGTAGAGATGTTGTCATTTCAGATTTGTAGAAAGACAAATAGGAGTCAGCAAAATGTTGGTACATTCCAAACGAGATATATTCAATAAAAATATATATATATACAATCATGGCCGCCATATTGAAGTGTCATTCCAAACCAAAGTGCTCAATGATCCCCTATATGATCCTTTGCACATGGAAGTTGTTTGGTGTAGCACACTGTAATCCAATCAGAAGGGCTCATCCCTATGCGCTAATGGAGGGTAAAACCCTTCGAAGGGATCAGGGCAGGGCCTAAAATGAACACTTGCCAAGAGCCAAATGTGAGTAAAAATTGGTGTTTGGTAAGTACTGTATTTGAAACACTGCCAGTTGGCCAGTGTTGACCAGTTGGCCGGTAAAAAATACAAATTATTGCAAAACAATGTTGTAAGATTGACAAGATGACAGATTTTATAGTAGATTCGCTGTTTCTAATGTAAGCAAATTAAATAGTTTTTTTGATCATTGTGATTGGCTGTTTTGTAATACATGAGCTTATCAGATAATAGCATGCATATAGGCAGATAAGTTCCATGCAGTGATTGACTCTTCTTTCTAGACACAGTTCTAATAACTTTTACCTGAGACAGAGCTGCTTTATTTTGGATGATTAACTTTTGTTTATTATTTTGATTTTGAACTCTTGTTTATTCTGCATAACTAGAGAATGTAGCAACACATAACAGGGGTCACTTCACCAAAACGGAAACACTGTGATGGTGACAGTTTGGTGTTGTTTTTGTACATAAAAGTAAAGCTAATACAACTGTATTTGCAGAACTGTTTTATGGCTAGTAAAAACCATTGTTGGCCAGTAAATTGTCTGATGTCACCGGCTATTGGCGAAAAAGTTAGTGTGGCAAGTTTTAGGGCATATGGATGAGCCCTTCTGAATGGAATGCAGTGTCTAAGTTACTTTAGAGATCACATATTGTGTTTTGAAGTACATACTTCTGCACTAATTTCAATATTTCTGCTTTATAAACATAATGGGAACTGGGTTTTAATTCAGATGTCCTGATTTGTTTGTGATTCACAAACTCTCAGTTTGATTTAATATTATATAGATTTGACTCAAGTGAATATAAATTTAATTCAAATGATACTTGATGTAAACATTAATTTACAAAACGATGAATGAAAATAACTTAAGATCAACAGACCTGTTTTTTAACTTTTTATTTTAGATACTCATGGGTAGGTCTACATTAAAACACAACTCACCTCTCTGTTTAAAAATGCATGGTAATATCTTCCAAAAATCCATATTAAATCCAACACATTTTTAAAAACTACTAATCAATCCTTCCAAAAATGCAGTGTTCTTCACTTGATCTTGCTTTTGATCTGCCAAAAAAACCTTAGTAAACACTAATATCTTTTTAGAGGTAGCTCTTGAAATAGACTGTAGTCCTTTAAACAGTATGCAACAAGCTCTGTCACACATTTTGCACACTGATGTATATGTTTGTGATCTACACTGACATTTTTATTCAAACCTATCCGGTGCTCTGATCTGGAATCAGCCTTCCCCGAGAAGCTCATCAGCCAAACTCTGCCTCATGCATGACTTCAGGTCTGTTTGAAGTCACATGTTTCAGCTCCAAAAACAGCCTTATCGCAAACTCCCACTGAGAAACCGCAATCACACTCTGAGCCTTCAATCCGTCAATCCAGCCAATCAGGTGCAGCCACAAAGGAAACAATCAGACAACATACAGTACAGAACCGTGAAGGCTGATTTCTTTCTTTCTCTCTCTCTCTCTCTCTCTCTCTCTCTCTCTCTCTCTCTCTCTCTCACCCCCATTCCCATTCTTTCTCTTTCCTTCCACTTGTGTTCAATGCCTGTATTTAATTTCACCCCTGGGTGGAGACCCTAATGAAGCTGATTGGTTTTTTCTAGTTGACTTGGAGATTTCCTGCAGGCTCTGATTTGCTCTGTGTCTCTCCTTAACCCTGAATGACCCGACTGTCTGTTTGCCCCAGGCAGTGTCTGGTCATATGAACGCAGTGGTCACGATAAATGGCAGATTTTGATATAGGATTTAGATGAAGTCCACTTTGCATTTTGGACCCTATCTGTATTAGAAATGTGCCTGATTCTTTGTGGTTCTAATGAGATTAATGATGTTCATATCCTTTGAAATGCAAAACCTCATTGTGAATGTAATATATGTGAATGTATAGGTTAGATTTGAGAATTAGGTGCACATAGAGGCCTGTTGTCCTGAGCTGTGTTGTTGATGTTGAATAGTATTTGTTGTTGTTTTTGAGCGATTAGTCACATTATTGCTCTATCGTTCTGTCCTAAGAATAAATGAACCGTGAAAGTACACTTGATCACGCTGAATGCAGCATGTTTCTTCCAGACAGTTGCAAGTTGGAAATATTGCATTGCAGCTGGAGTTTGTTGTGTGTTCTGTTTTAAGAGGGTTTTGTTTTATGAAAATTATTACAAAGGGTTGCTTTTGTTCTTTTTTTTTTTTGCTTTGGTTGTGAATTTGGAATTATGGTACTTCATGGACTTTGCAGTTGCTTTTGTGTGGAAAAATATCTCATTTTGCATAGCAGAAATGATTCCAAAGGGGTTTTTTGGTTCAAAGTTGTTTACATTTTGCTTTGCACTGATCCATGATTTTTTTCATGAAGTTGTTTTTGGTTTTGTTCTGTTTTGCTTGCTACATAATTTGCAATAGTTTTTATGTAGAAAAGTGACCCTAGACAACAAAAGTCATGATTGTCAACTTCCTTGAAATTGAGATTTATACATCAATTGAAAGCTAAATATATAGTTTTTTATTTTTTTATTTTTATTTTTTTTAGGACAGGACGAGGATAGGATACTTGGCTGAGAAACAGCAATTTAAATATCTGGAATCTGAGGGATTAAAAGAAATAAAAATACAAAGAAAACTGCCTTTAAAATGTTTAAATGAAATGCTCAGTAATACATATTAATAATAAAACTAGTGCTCATTAATTAGAAACTTACTTACTCCCAGGGCCATTTATATCGAAGTTGATATTTAGCCGCACTATATTTGTTTCGTAACATCTAGTTTTTTAATTCTCAACCCCCAATCTGGAGGACCAGGACATACACACATACACTACGGACAATTTAGCTTGCCCAATTCACCTACAGCACATGTCTTTGGACTGTGGGGGAAATTGGAGCACTCTGAGGAAACCCACGCAAACATGGGGAGAACATGCAAACTCCACACAGAAATGCCAACTGACCCAGCTGGGGCTCGAACCAGCGACCTTCTTGCTGTGAGAAAACTCGTCATCTTGATTTTTTACTTAAAAGTATAATGATTTTTTTGCATTAAAGAATTTTTTTTTTTTTCAACCATTCAATGTATTTTTGACTTTTGCCAAAAATATACCAGTGCAACATAAGACTGGTTTTGTGGTCCAGAATCACATTTATAGTTTTTTTTTCTACAGTCAGTTTTACCCACTGTAAACCCACCATGTCATTGCGCCAGAATTTTACCTCACATAATTGTACATTAAACATCTAATATGTGCTATCCAATCGTTTAGTCTTTCCAGACAAATCGCTTGTCGCTGGAAACTTGTCAGATTGCGCCTGGTCAGGACACGGTGTGAGTGTGTATGTGTGTGTGTTTTTTGGGGGGGTTTTTTTGCTGAGAACCAACTGGGAGAGTAACAGATTTTGAGTCTGTTGCAGTGCTTTGAAGCTCTTTGAAAATTTGTTGACATAATTCTCTGTGCAAACATGTTAATGAGCACTAGTCTCTCTCTCTCTCTCTCTCTCTCTCTCTCTCTCTCTCTCTCTCTCTTTCTCTCTCTCACTCACACATACAGAAGTGGAGCAGATTGAAGCCATTGCTAAGTTCGACTACATGGGTCGGACTCCTCGAGAGTTGTCCTTCAAAAAAGGTGCATCCCTTTTGCTGTATCATCGTGCATCTGAGGACTGGTGGGAGGGCAGACACAACGGGGTGGACGGCCTTATTCCTCACCAATATATTGTAGTACAAGATCTGTAAGTATCTGAAGTCAATTATCTACCTGTCTGTCTGTCTGTCTGTCTGGAATGTACAGTATACCCTAATAAAGTACAGTATACCCGAATAATACCCTATACCATAAATAAAACTCTAGTATTTTATTACAAACACGCTGGTTTAAAAACGTTTTTAAACTTGTAAAACACATTCTAGAGGTGCAGCTGATCACAGAGAGTTGGAACAGTTCTTTTAATCCCAGTTTCTTTGCAAATCCTATTCTGTGGACATGTTACTACAGAGACATGTTTATACATGTCTGTCAATCAATTCGGTGGGTGGGAAAAACCACACTCCTATGTATTAAGGTCTCTCTGAAATCAAAGCTGGATCATTTGAATCAGTGAATCATCATGAGTGAATCTTTCAGTGTAATATTTGAACCAATTTAACAGGTTAATGGAAAAGAACCAGTTCACATGTCATGATTTCTCAAGTTCTAAATAATGAGGATAGGCATGTACTGTATATTTGGCAAAAAGTAAAAGAATCCCAATATAAAAAATACAATGCAATTGACATGTGAAAGTGTTGCGCTCTGGGTAATAACTAATCAGCCTGGCCATCTGGCCTGAATTTTATACCTTAATAGCTCAAGTGAGAATCAAATAGTTATCGCCATTAACACTTCAGACTTTAATTATAATTTAACACCACTGAGTGACAGTCAAAGTATGCCCTTATGTCCTTTATTACACAATGTGAGCCTGATTGTGTTTCTGAAGTCCCTAATGTGCTACAGCAGGCATGCATTTATGTCAAAGCCCGTTGAGTGCAGTGGCACATGACATTCTAAAGCAGAGTTAAAGGGCTCCTATTTTACCCTATTTACAAGATGTAAGATAAGTCTTTGGCATCTCTAGATTGTGTCTGTTAAATTTCAGCTCAAAAATACCATTCAGAATTTTTATTATACAATGCAGAATATGCTCATGTTGAGCTCAAAGCAAAGTAAAGCTGTGTTTGTTACCTGTGTCTTTAAATGCAAATGAGTTGGTTCTCTCCACCCACCATTCCAACGTGTGTGTCTGCCTCTCATGCGTTACATCAGATAAACAGCAGTCAGTGACAGAGACAGATGAAGCATAAATCCAGTCCATTAGTCAAAAATACCAAGTAAGTTTATTTAATGTATTTGTGGTGGAGTTTATTCAAGCCTTTCTGCAACGATGAGTCACAAAGTTTGCAGTACACACACACACACACACACACACACACATGCGTTTATGAATTACATAGCAATTTTTATTACAAACATGCTCTGTTTTAAAAAGGTTTTGAAGTGCAGCTGATCACAGAGAGTTGAAACAGATCTTTTAATCCCAGTTTCTTTACAAATCCTGTTCTGTGGACATGTTTATACGCGTTACTACGGAGATTAATAATCAATTAATAATTATATCAATTCATAATCAGTCAATTAATTCGTTGGGTGGGGAAAACCACACTCCTACGCCACGTTGCGGTGGGCCTCAATATCACTGGGACTTAGATCCTATTTTAACATCAGGAAATTTAAAAATAAAGACTTAGTGTTTATATCACTCCAATATGACAGTGGGCACACTATACAGTACCTGCACACAGTTCTCTCCAAACAGCTTCCAAAAGTTGGCTTTGCATCATAGGTGCTCTTTAAAGAAAGGCAATCAAGTGCTGCTCTTTTACATTTTTATAAGGTATTTTTCGATTACATGAAAGTGCAAAAAAAAAAAAAAAGAAGTTAATTGCAGTGTCCTTGAGATGATCATATTTATATCATCAGCTGATATGAACTGTCCCGCCGCGGTTTCAGTAATTACTAAAATGATGACATGCTCATTATCTCTTTGTATGGTCTAACCGGTGTCAGCTTGATGAATGAGTTTATTAAAAGGGTCATTCCAAGCCCCGTTCCTAATATTGCACGATTTGACAGC
This sequence comes from Danio jaintianensis, assembly GCA_903798115.1. NCBI lineage: Eukaryota > Metazoa > Chordata > Actinopteri > Cypriniformes > Danionidae > Danio > Danio jaintianensis. The sequence goes on along the minus strand of CAIGQV010019356.1, from coordinate 11,335,948 downwards.
AGCAAATAAGGAAGATTGAGGTTGCTAAAATGAAGAGTGTGTAGACAGCCGGTCATCAGTTGCACTACATTAGGGCTGGACAGTGAACAATGGAAACCGTTAGAGAGGATCAGCTTCCTGTTAATGGGAATGGTTTGGAAATGATGCTTTCAACAAGTGCACGCTTCAGCCCATGTAGTGCGTTTAAAAGACGATCAGTAAACAGGATCACTGAAAGATTATGTAATAAAACACTTGTGCTGTATAGTCCTATTGCTGAGTTTTTTTCTTCCCCAAATGTGACGTTCTGCAGCTTCAGATTACCAAACACCTTCTGCTGTCGTCTCCCAAGAGAGCTGTAAACGCAGCCTGAGAACATGCTGTGAAACTGTGATCAGTGCATGTTTGCTTGCTCTGGGCTGAATGAGACGTGAAGCGAGCGTGATGTAGGGGCTGCTGGGACTAAAAAATAAGCAGTCTTTGCCAGTTTGTGTACTTTTGTTTTGTTGTGTGTGAAATCAGCTGAGGAACATGATTTATACTCTTAAAATAAAGGTTCTAACAGGGGGACTTTGCTGTCATGCCAAAGAACTGTTTTCATTTTCCCAGAGAACCTTTCAGTAAATGCTTCTTACACTGCCAAAAAAAAAAAGATTCTTAGATTTTTTGTCTTGTTTCTAGTCCAAATAGCTAACAATTCTTAAATCAAGAAGCATTTTCTAGACAAGTAAAATATTGTTTTGTTTTTAGAAGTAATAGGAAAAACCTTGCTTAATTTTAACTTATTATTTCTGATTTTTTTACATATTTACATATTTATATTTTTTTACATATTTGGACTAAAATAAAGAAAAAAATCTGTAAGTAAGAAAAGCATTTGTAAAAGAGCAATGTTTTTTTACTTTGTTCTTTTTATAGTATAAAGGATCTTTGGCGCTATGGAAAGGCTCTACATATTAAAAATTAAATGTTCTTTATTGGCATTTCTGGTTCTTTTTTTAACACCCACGGAACCTTTTCCATCCAAATAGTGGGTTTTATAGTGGATAACGGCTCTTAGATTTTTTAAATGTTCTTTACACTAAGAATAACATGGTTCTTTAAATTATTAAAAGGTTCTTTGGAATTATTATTGTTATTGCTATTATAACATATTATTATAATATTGATAAATTATTGATATAATATTGATATTGGTATAACTTTTTTATAAACATTAGAATTAGAATGATTTTTGAAGGATCACTGAAGGCTGAACACTCACTGAACATTCCAAAATATTATTTCTTTTTTGTCTTGTTTCTAGTCCATATATATAAAATTTCTTCAATTAACAAGTATTTTCTAGATATAATTTCTAAATATATTAAAATGGAAAATGATTTTACATTTCACTACTGAATTTTTACTGTGAGGGTCAAAAGATTTGCTTACAATTGTACTTAACTGTACTGTACATATGATTGATCTGGTAATTGGACATATTTGTGTGTCTGTTTGTGTAGGGATGATGCGTTCTCTGATAGTCTGAGTCAGAAGGCTGACAGCGAGGCTAGCAGTGGACCTTTACTGGACGATAAAGCCTCATCCAAAAACGATCTGCACTCCCCATGTGAACCTTCGGCTGATTACAACTTCAGCGGGGTCATGGGCCGGTCAGTGGCTGATTATGATAACTTCTGCTTGTATTTATTTCACATATTTTAACCCTGACCAAAAGCAAAATGGTCTGTATTAAAGTGCTTAATCCTGTCCAATTTCTCTTTGCAGCTTAGTCACTCACTCACCTCTAAAGGCTTTTCTTTAACTCTTTAAAGGGATAGTTCACTCAAAAATAAAAAAATTACTCATCCTCAGGTGGTTCCAAACCTTAATGAGTTTTGTTTTTTGTTGTTGGACACAAAAGAAGATATTTTGGCTGCCGATTTTCAGCATTCTTCAAAATATCTTCTTCTGAATTTAACAAAAGAAAGAAAGTCACACAGGTTTGGAACAAAAAGAGGGTGAGCAAATTATTAATATAAATTAGAATAAAATGTTTATAATTATAATATTTATAATTTGGCACGGTGGCTCAGCGGTTAGCACTGTCGCCTCACAAGCAAGAAGGCCGCTGGTTCGAGTCCCGGCTGGGCCAGTTGGCATTTCTGTGTGGATTTTTCATGTTCTCCCCGTGTTCGCGTTCGGTTTCCTCCGGGTGCTCCGGTTTCCCCCACAGTCCAAAGACATTCAGGATAGGTGAATTGAATAAACTAAATTGTCCATAGTGTATGTATGTGTGTGAATGAGTGTGTATGGGTGTTTTCCATTACTGGGTTGCAGCTGGAAGGGCATCCGCTGCATAAAACATATGCTAGAATAGTTGCCGGTTCATTCTGCTGTGGCGACCTCTGTAATAGAGACTAAGCCGAAGGAAAATGAATGAATGAATATTTATAATCATAATAATGATAAAAAATATGTTTGTTTTTTTATATAATTGTAAATCATAATATAATTTGCTATAGAAATTATTATATCAGATTCAGGACAGTTGAAACCAACAGTTTGAACTTTTTTCTGAACTAATTTTAATTGATCACTGTAAGTATTATTTTGGGGGATTTTTACTTTACTCAATTACAGTTATGGTAAACAGACTGCTTGTTTTTTAATTCGAGTAAAATTCTTAAGATGCAACTGTACTTTTTAGTCTTTAAAATTTTATCTGCACTTAAAAAGTACTAGTTACATCTTTACATTTTATTTTCTTTAATCTTATGCATGTTTAGTTTGGTAAATCCACAATCAATGTTATTACAAAGCACTGTTTATACATCACCCTATTTCTCAGTTTACATTTACTGTACAGTATGTATTTGTCTAAAACTTATTTTTTGATTCATTCTGTAAACTCCTGATGGTATGTTTTACCATGGTTTGCTTTAAAATAAAACGTTTTAAATTTTGCTACAGTACTTTAAACTTTTTTTTTAATGCTTAAAGGCACAATATGTAATATTTTGTCATTCAAATTTCCAAAAACCACTAATACTGTCATGTATTCTGCTGATTTATGTACAGTACTTACATTATCCCAAGTGTATGAAAGAATGTTAAAATACGGAGATTTGTGGCTAAAATAACATATTGTGCCTTTAAGTAATTTAAATCTGTACTTTCAAGTTTCACTCAAGTATATTTTCGGCCAGATTGCCAAATGTACTTTCATTTGAGTATCATTTTGTACTTTTTTTTCTGGTTGTGTATTTTGTGCAGGGTGAGGTTGCGTTCGGATGGCTCTGCTATTCCTCGACGCCGCAGTGGCACAGACTCACACAGTCCCCCTCGGGACACCCCGCCGCGGGCCGCCGCCTGTCCTAGCAGCCCTCATAAGGTGGCTGTCAACAGGGGCCACATTGAGAGCCCTGAGAAGAGGCGTCTGGGCACGTTTGGCAGCGCCGGCAGCATTAACTACCCCGAGAGAAAGATCTATCCTGAGGGTCACCCGCTCAGACCTGTGCCTGGAGCAACAAGACACAGCAGCCTTGGGGACCACAAATCCTTGGAAGCCGAGGCTTTAGCTGAGGTGAGACTGTGTGTATTTTTAGATGTCTTATATATTTAAGTCAGTTTCACAATTTTGTGTTTTTATTACACACAGTACAGTGTTTGAGCGTCTCTGCACTGCATAATACACAATAACATTTATACTTTTTCTAAGACAGATGAAATGGTAGATAACGTGTAAAAAATTTTAACTTCTACAATTATTTAAAGTTAAAAAGAGAACAAAAATGTAACAATTCTGTTTTTTCCATTGTCACTCACAGATGGTTTTACCAACAATAGCTTGACATACCAAAATTGGCAAAAAAAAAAAAGTCATTTTAACTATTTAAACTTTTTATTCAATGATATATATATATTTTTTTTATTATTACAGTCTTGGATGATAATAATAATATTTATTTATAAATTTTTTTATAGCCACAAAGATTACAAACTATAAAAAATTATTTGGACATTTTTATTTATTTGAGATGTTTTGTTTAGATGTTAATGTATTTAATATTTAGATGTATTTGTATGAAAATGGAGCGTCACGGTGGTGCAGGGGGTAGTACGATCGCCTCACAGCAAGAAGGTCGCTGGTTCGAGCCTTGGCTGGGTCAGTTGGCATTTCTGTGTGGAGTTTGCATGTTCTCCCCGTGTTCGCATGGGTTTCGTCTGAGTGCTCCGGTTTCGCCCACAAGTTCAAAGACGTGGTATAGGTGAATTGGGTAAGCTAAATTGTCCATAGTGTTTGTGTGTGAATAAGAGTGTATGGGTGTTTCCCAGTGATGGGTTGCAGCTGGAAGGGCATTTGTTGCGTAAAACATATGCTGTATAAGTTGGCGGTTCATTCCGCTGTGGCAACCCCAGATTAATAAAGGGACTAAGCTGAAAAGAAAATGAATGAATGAATGTATGGAAATGTATGAGATTTCTTTTAATTAACTTGTAAAAGTAAAAAAGAATTGCCAGGTTTTTGTAAGAAAGCAATGAACAAGCACTATTTTTTTTAAGTCATGAAATAAATTCTGAATAATCATTATCATATATATTTTACATACATGATTATCTCAAATGTAACCATTTTTTTTTAAGATTACCATAAATAGTCTTATATTTTGTGCACATGTAAAACAAAGCTCTTCGTTCGATTTTATTTTATTTTATTTATATTTATTTTTACTTTTATTTTTTATTAAATGACAACTGAGCAGAAATTAATTCATAATAACAAGAAATGCTTCGACATAAATCTTTATTGCTGTAAGATCAAACGTTGAAACATTCTCAGTAAGTCTGCCACAAATCCTCTTTAATATTTTGCACCCGTATAAATCAAAGCTAGAAACGATTCAAAAGCACTTTTAAATTATAGTCATGAAAGATTCGGCTGTTTCTCTCGAGTCCCACAATTAGCGCAGAACTGAGCGTGGCTGAAGAAGCTGGCAGGGTTTAGACCAGCAGAAACAAAGAGCTGGCACTGAAGCAGCGTGAACGGGACAGGCTGGCACTCATCCATCTGTTTCATTAGTGCACGCTTAAATAATGAAGTCCGTGACACACAGAACAGTTAATGATCTTTTGTAATGGCCCCTTTGTGTCTATGCACACCTAATGAATGGCTTATGTGAACGCAGACATCAGAATGAAAGCATGAGAAGTGAAATGTGTTGATAAATATTGATAATGTGCAGATTTTAAGCATTATCTAATTGCATTTTGGATGTATGCGAGCATGTTTATTGGGAGTGTGTACACAAATAATGTGTGCTGTTCACACATGAATGAACTCACTGAATGACTAAACTGTCAACACAACACGTTGTGCACTTTCTGCAAATTCATCCAGACACAGCACAAAAATAAACTGAGCAGTTATTGCAATGTTCTTCACAGTCGCATAAATATACATGTAAATGTGTTTTGCATTTGCTGTAAGTAGATTAAATGGTGATCAATAAATAACACATATTCATCATTAAATAATAATTGATTATGTATATTTAATATATTTAATAACATTTTATTTATTCATTCATTTTCCTTCGCCTTAGTTCCACAGTGGAATGAAAAGCCAACTATTCCGGTATGTTTTACGCAGCGGATGCCCTTCCAGCCGCAACCCAGTACTGGGAAACACCCATACACTCTCACATTCACACACAAACTCATATGCTATGGCCAATTTAGTTTATTCAATTCAGCTATAGCGCAGGTCTTTGGACTGGGGGAAACCGGAGCACCCGGAGGAAACCAATGCGAACACAGGGAGAACATGCAAACTCCACACAGAAATGCCAACTGGCCCAGCTGGGACTCGAACCAGCGACCTTCTTGCTGTGAGGCGACAGTGCTAACCACCCTACATTTTCTTTCATTAATTTATTCATTTTCTTTTCGGCTTAGTCCCTTTATTAATCTGGGGTCGCCACAGTGGAATGAACCGCCAACTTATCCAGCATATGTTTTATGCAGCGGATGCCCTTCCAGCTGCAACCCATCACTGGGAAACACCCATACACTCTCATTCACACACATACACTACGGACAATTCAGCTTAAATAATAATAGATTAAAATAATGACCAATAAATGCTGGTTATGTGAATAATGTGAAAACTATTTAAATGCGCTATCCAAATGTCGACTTGAGTGTATATGTACATTCTGTTTTGCTTTTTTTTTTTCAATCCATTTGCCCTGAGCTGTGTATTAAGTAAGGGATAATGTAAATCTAGGTAGTTGTTCCGATTGTTCTTTCGATTCCTTCTGGTAACCCTACAACTCGAATATTTTGCCGCTTCGAGCGAGACACTAGGTCCTTGACGTTGGCCTTGAGAGCAGAGTTTTCCTTATCCGTGTTAGTCAGCTTCAATTGAAGAGCATTTCCCTCATTTTCGAGCTGAGCTATTCGGTCGCTGTGATCTGAAACGCTCACTTCCGTCACGCCGATTGTTGCTGCTTGTGATGTTAAGGTATTTGAAATTGTAACGAATTCCCCAGTCATGTCCTTTCTGAATTTTTCAAGCTCATTAACTAAAGACTCGACTGTGAGCTGCGAAGATGCGTGTTCGTTATCCGCCATTTTGCTGCTTTCTTGACAGGAATGAGCATGTTGAACTTGAGTCTGCTGTTTGCCACCTGTCCTCGTGGATTAGCTTATTTTAAGTGGATCATTCGAATACGTGTACTTTGAATAAAAAAGGAATGGTATATCGAATTGCATATACTGGTAAATTAGGGTGTATTATGAAGAAATTACTATATATATAATTATAATTAATATTATAATTATATATTATTAAATAATAATTATATATTATTATATAATATAATAATTATATTATATAATAATGAGGAGCTCAGACAACGTGCTTCTTCACCGCCGCATAACCAAACCGGAAGTCAGTTGTTCCGATTGTTGACCATTGGGCAGTGTTGGTGAGTGTCTGATTGGCTGTTCAGCTACTAATCAGAGCCCAAAAACAAAAACTGACGTGACGAAACTAAACAAACAGAGGTTGTTATTTGGGATTGACATACCTTGAAATGATGGGATTGACCAATTAGAATAATGTATTCCAGAAAGCCGTGTAATAATGCTTTTTATCTACTTTTTTTATTCGCACACATTTTAATGTTATTAATTAATAACACCCCGCACATAATGGATAAGCTTCTTGTTATTATAGTTTAATAAGTGCATTTGGAAATATGCCAAAAATAATATTTGATTAAAGAATAGAGACCTTCTCATTAGACCTAATTTAAATAAATAAATATTTGAATATATATAGTTTTTATTAGCATTAGAATGAAAAATATCTGAAAATGCAGTATAATACTACTATTTTGAGGTGGTGGGAGGGTGGGGGTATTGATGACATCTGCTCAGTAATAAGACCTTGCAAAGTATTTTTGTGAGTGTGTATGTGATCGTGTGTCTTCATGAGCCTTTTATCTTCTGTACATTAAAGTTTTATGGCCTGTTCAGCTGTGAGACAGAGCGGAGATGGTGGGTTTTGAAAGAGGACGGGGAGGCAGTGAGTTTATAGTCTATGGGGTTGGCAGAGACACTTTGTGTATATCAGACATAATCTGCTTGTGTGATATACTGGACCATTTCGCAAGAAAGGAAGATGAAGCTCCTGGAAAGATGAGCAGGCCATGTAGCTCCGTAAATACTTTCTGTCAGAAACCGACCAAATTTATATATACATTTCTTACAGTGTTAGAGGAAATCCCTAAATGCATGGATTTGCTGTATTAGAAATACTGGATAGATTTAGACTAATCCATTAGGCTAATCCACCTGATTTCACCAGCTAATTTCAATCCACCTGATTTCACCAGCTAATTTCAACATAATGCCTTAAAAAGTTGTTTATAATCATGAAGATTTGGATCTTTGTTCAGAGCTATTCTTGTCCTTAAAATTTTATTTAACATTTATTTCCTTTTTTTTTTTTTTTTTGAGACAACAAATTCTTGCAACGAAATAAGTATTTGAATAATACAATTTCAATAAAACCTTTGAATATTAGTTTTATTTATATTCAGTAAATATTTGATTTCTTTATTAAATATACTGCATTCAAAAACAAACTGAATAAATTAAATTAATAAAATGCTTGCATAATGGTTTAAATTTACATGTTGAAATAAAGTACTATATTAAAAAAATATTTTAAGTAATTAATATAAATTACTTTATAACAAACTTTTTCTATATTTTCACCCCAAATTAATGGATTTGTTATAAACCACAAATGTAATCCTAGACCATAAAATTAGTGAAGTGTAATTTTTTTGGAAATTGAGATTTACAGTAAACATAAGTGATGTATACAGTAAATCTTAATTTTAAAAAAGTGCACTTATGACTGGTTTTTGGTCTGGAATTACATTTGTGAATAAATAATGCAGAATAAATAATTGATGTATACTTTGTTTGATAGTCAATATTTTGCTGAGATGCAACTATTTGAATATCTGGAATCTGAGGGTTCAAAATGTAAATACTAAGAAAATCACCTTTAAATATGTAAAATAAAGTGCTTAGCAATGCATATTACTTATCAAAATTGAGTTTTGATATATTTCCAGTACATAATTTACTAAATTTATTCACGGAACATGATATTTACTTAATAATCTAATGATTTTTGAAATAATAATAAAAAAAAAATTTTACTCTTAAAATATACTTTGGACTTTTGGCAAAAATAAAGTTGTGCTGATTTTACAGCCCAAGGTCACTAATACCTACTTCTGTACAATCAAACAATCAATATATTCTCAGTAAAATAAACCATAAAACCTCTGCATTGTACACCCCTATAAATTAAAACTCAAAACCAAACAACATCTGTGTTACAGGATATCGAGAAAACGATGAACACAGCACTTCACGAGCTCCGCGAACTGGAGCGCCAAAACACGGCCAAACAAGCTCCTGACGTGGTTTTGGACACCTTAGAACCACTCAAGAACCCAGTGAGCTCTGAACCAGCAAGTCCCTTACACACCATCATGATCCGGGACCCGGATGCAGCCCTGAGGCGCAGCAGCAGCTCCACCTCAGAGATGATGACCACCTTCAAACCGGCTCTGTCTGCCCGGCTGGCAGGAGCCCAGCTCAGACCTCCACCCATGAGACCCGTCCGGCCTCCGCCAACACAGCATCGCTCCAGCAGCTCCAGCTCCTCTGGGGTGGGAAGCCCAGCCATCACGCCAACTGAAAAAATCTTTCCCAACAACCCAAGCAATGCCGCGGCTTCCTCTGCCAATTCGGGAGAAAAACCTGGAACAATGTAGCCCACAGTTTATCTCCGTTGGTGAAGGCTGACCAGATCCATGATGGAAATCAAATTCAGGAATGGTTTCGTTTTCTTTTTTTTGTTTTGGAGCCCTGAAGAGTTTTGAAGGTCAGCATGTAAAGATAGTCGAGTCGGCTCAGGTGATTTCCCATTTTTATTCAGTTCTTCCCATCATTTTTGAACAAAACAAAAAGCCTAAAATGAAAGGAAAACCTTAAGACATTTCCAAGAGTAAATCTCATGCATATTAATTTTTTTTTTTAAATAATAATTATTAGTTTTACCTCAGAATTAATATTACATTCCTTTTTTGGCCATTTTCTTATTTCAAACTGAGGAGGATTAAAGGAGTGGTTTGTATTCATTTCTCTCTGCACTGGTTGGTCAGAGGAGTTCTGTGCTCTCATTGGAAGACTGATCTAACAAGCCCCTCCCTCCAGAACTGGACTGCGTGTGTATATATATAATAGAAAAGCAACTGTCACTCAAAGACCGTCTAGCCTTTGAGCTGTTGTAAATAGAGATATACTGTACTTGAATTGTAATGCCTTTGGTTTGTAGAATAAGCGATATACATCTAAGTAACGACATAGCCGAGCTGTATACATATATGAGATGCAGAAAACCCAATATACCAACTAATTGTAAGAAACCTGTGGTAAAATAGTAGATTTACTTGTATATACATTTTGGGGTAGATTCTTTTTTTATGTGTCGATCTTGTACAGCCGAGGATAAGAGCAGGCAGGGAGACTAGAACGACAACATTTGCGACCAATAAGTAAACAAATGATGATATCTACAGTCTGAGCCATTCATATTAGTTTGGGGAGTGTTCACATTTTTTTCACAAAAAAAGCATCCGTGGATTTAGCATTTTAGTGTTTCATTCTGGCATTCACATGAGCTCTGTGCAAGCATTCATACTGGAAGTTAGATTTGTGTCCCATAGCATGTACTTGAACACTGAATTGGTATGGGAAATTTGATTAATTAGCGTAAACAATTAATATAGCAAATTAACAAAAATAAAATCCAGAATATAGGTCACATTTTCATAATTTTTTATTTTGGTTTTAGGATGATCTGGACATGTTTTTTGTGAGATTCAACGAACAACAGTCTTGTTTATATCAGATATATGACGTCAAGCTTATTTCCCAGTGTAAATTTTTTTTTTTTAAATGATGCATTTGTAAATTCATATTGCAATTTTTTGGGTGAGACACTGATCTCTCAGACATTCACCTAAAAACACTTGTCAGATATGCTGAATGATGCAAAGTAAATCAAATTTTCCAATGTTACGAATGATATAAATCCATACCACATTCTCTCTACTAGTCATGTCCAAACCTTTCCTTTCCTTTCCTTTCCTTTTCCTTTTACATTTTGCTTTTGGGATTATCCAGATATCTTTTAGTGTGTTTAACTTAAAAAATGCTCCTGTTAACGTGAGATAGAGTTGAAGTCAGAATTATTAGCCCCTGTGAATTTCTTTTTCTTTTTTTTTTTTATTATTTCCCAAATGATGATTAACAGAGCAAGGAAATTTTCACAGTATTTCCTAAAGTATTTTTTCTTCTGGAGAAAGTCTTATTTGTTTTATTTCAGCTAGAATAAAAGCAATTTTTTATGTTTTTTAAACCATTTTAAGGTCAATATTATTAGCCCCCTTAAGCAATATATATTTTTTGATTGTCTACAAAACAAACCATCGTTATACAATGATTTGCCTAATTACCCCAACTCGCTTAGTTAACCTAATTAACCTAGTTAAGCCTTTAAATTGCACTTTAAGCTGAATACTAGTGACTTGAAAAATATCTAGTAAAATATTATGTACTGTCATCATGGCAAAGATAAAAGTTAAAATCAGTTATTAGAAATTAGTTATTATAACGATTATGTTTAGAAATGTGTTGAAAATTTCTTCTTTCCATTAAACAGAAATTGGGGGACAAAATATACAGGGGGGCTAATAATTCAGGAGGGCTATTAACTCTAGATGGGCTTCAACTGTATATGATTCAAAGCAAAGCATAATTCCCAGTGTAATGAAAGAAGTGAGGTCCAGATCTTTCTTTTCAGTTTAAATATTAAATAGCCTAGACATAATTATCATCAAACAAAAATAATCTTTAAAAATAGGCCTAATTTGTCTAATCCAAAGTATATTTTCTTTTTTTTTTTTGGTTTTGGGATGATACAAGCTCTCTTCATGTACACTCTCTTTGGTAAACCCCCCAGATCCCTCCTCCCGATCTAAATATTCAATAGCCCTAGAGAAAGCAGCAGCTCCAACAAGAGAAACTCCACTGCCCCCAATCTGTCACATCATCTCGGGTTGATCTTCAGCGTTCCGCCCCCCCTCCTCCCTGAGCTCAGCTTGAGGAGGGAAAACCCAGTCGTGAACAAAATTCGCCCGACTGACCTAGATATTCCCTTAAATACACAGAGCCCACAGCTCTAATCGCATCTTCCTCACCGATTCTGCTTTTGCCGTAGGATTCGCCACTTGGCGCAATCCAATCAACATGACAGTATGCTTGCGCAGCCCAACATTTATTACATAAATATGGAAAACAGCACTGTTATTACACAAACTTTTTAATCTAAAAAATATTCCAGATTTGGGTTTGAAGTCAGTGACGCTTCAAGTCACGGTCAAGCTGTTACATCATTAGTCTTATGTGTATGTTTCTCACCCTTAAAAAAAAGACTTCTTAGACACTATAGTGCTGCCATCTTGAATAACCTTATGGGCTTCTGTCTGAATTCCTCAGCTCTGTATCAGCATGGGCATGTTTTCCGCATGTGAGGGAGACTGATTTGCACGTGCTTTTCTTCACAGTGCTGGAGAAAGACTGATTGTGGTGCCTTTCCCTTAAATACAGCACACAATGTACCCAAATACAGATTAGACACAAGGGAGTGAAGCAAAACTGGCTCGGTGGATGCAAGGATTAAGCTCATCTCAGGAAGTGATGCTAATTTTTGGTCATAATATGTTTATTATTTCACTTTCCAATAGGCTTCGTTTTAACATTAGACAATTATTCATGATACTAGGGTGCATATCTATTTCTGGATGCTCTGAATTACATCTTGATGAAGGAGGGTTTGGATCTATTTACAGTTAAGAATGCATATAATGCATAATTTGATATATAATATAAAATGTTTTTTTTTTGTTTTGGCATTAGCCTTCTGTGATTTGCAGCATAGGGTTCCCATGCTCTTAGAAAACCTGGAAATATCTAAGAATTACTGTATGTAATTAAGGTTTCGTGAGTTTGGTTTGTCCCTATTATTACTCATTTTATCTTGCAGGTCTTCAATAACGATTTTATATGCACTCGAGGTCAAAAACAGTTTTATTTTACTTTTATTTATAACATGCATTTCAGCATCAGCTTTTTTTTGTCTCTGTGTCTGTAATTGTTCATTCAAAGATTGGTTCTTTCTAAGCCCCTCCTTTCTGAGAGCATTCTCTGCTCTGATTGGTCAGTCTGTTGTGATTGGTGTAGTGTTTACTGGCATTAGTGTGTCTGTTCTGAAATCACATTGATCTTTAAAACTTTGCAGATCTTTAACATTTATAAACAAATACAAATCATACATTTTCCAGATGAAAAAAAAAGTGGGGGATTTTTATATATTTTTTATTCCAACACAAGAAAACACACTCGTCTTTGGAGAATTAGTGGCTAATATATATTAGCCGCCTACTAAAAACATACATATGTGTTTTTATTTTGTAATCTGCTCTCACATCCCAGCAAAAAAATTTTTTTTAATGTTTTAATTTACTCCTCAAAAATGAAAATAAAAAAGCATGGAAAAAAAATGATTGAGGACATTACTATTAAACAAACAAATAAATAAGGTAATGCTCAAGGTAACAATAATTTTTTGTTATTAACATTATTGAAGTAAACATGAACTAACAATGAAAAAAACATTTATACAGCATTTATTAATCTTGGTTAAATTAACAGTACATCATTAAAAAGCAGAATTTGTGTCTGTGAAACATTATTGTGAATGTGAACAATACCATTACTAACATGAGCAAAGGTTAATAAATGCTGTAAAAATATAGAGCTCATTATTGCTTCATGTTAAATACATTAATTTAATTAAATGAGACATTATTGCAAAGCATTACGTGTACATCCAGTTATCATTAATGGGGTAAAAGATATATAAAGTAAGCGTGGAAACCCTTGCATTACCTGTTAAGTCTCATTTAGTGTGAATTTTCCAGAGAAACCTTTCTTTACACATAAGGGCTAAGACAAATACTGCCCTCTGGTTGTTATAAATTAAATTTACCTGCTCACAGTCTCCCTCCGTTGGTCAGTGCTGGTATTTTTCACCCGTCGTCAAAGAATGTGCAAGAATAAAACTAAAATAACAGTCAGACATGAAGCTGTTTGTTACAGATGTGAAATTATAATCATATTTCTCAGTGTTTCTCATCAGCATAATCTGTCTTAGGGTTCGTAATTCTAGCTTGCACTAGCACCAAAGGATCACGAAAATGTGTACATGGAAAAATTCACAATCTTGCTTACACTCTTTACTCATGCTGTATTCATGTGTCGTGAACATAAATAATTTAGTGTCAGATTTCGGCTTGTTCTGTCGGCGCATTAAGGGCATAGTTCACCCCAAAATTAAAATAGACTCAAGAGGTTCCATGAGTTTATTTGTTCTGTTGAAAACAAAGAATGTTGGACACCGATAGTAGCTAAATTTACGTCCATTGTTGCTGATTTATTTTATGGGCAAAACTTAAATATTGTATAAAGTATTTGTTAAAACATCCAACGTGTACTAACTAGAGGATAAAATCATCACTTGCCGGAAACTAGGGTAATATATGAATAATAAAAGTGTCGTTTCTGCAAGCTGCGAAACCACTTAAAGGGATAGTTCACCCAAAGATGAAAATTCTGTCATTTACTCGCGCTTGACTTGTTCCAAACCAGTTTGCATTTTTTTCTGTTGAACACACACACACATGCACACACACAAACACACACACACACACACACACACACACACACACACATAAAAGTTATATTGAAGAATGACTGAAACCTGTAACCCTTGACTTTCATAGCATTTGTTTTTCCTACTATGGAAGTCAATGGTTACAGGTTTCCAACATTCTTCAAAATATCATCTATTGAGTTGAGCAGAAAAAAATGGTTTGGAACAAGTCAAGTAAATGATGACAGAATTGAAATTTTTGGGTGAACTATCTTTTTAATATCTTTTTCCACTATAGTAAACAAGTTGCATTTAGAGCAGAATATGACACACACCGTAGCAAACTTTGTAATGTTGTCATTAATTTGTGAAAACAATTGTGTAAAACATTACAAGAAGTAACTATAAAACATCATTTTTGATTATGGACTTTCACTTTTTTGAAAAAGGTATTCAATCCTGTCATCTGAGTTTGTAGTTTATCAGCATATCTTTTTATTGGATTAAAAATGTGTCATTATTATAATTTTTGGAATTTATCCACATCTTGGTGTTTTCATGCAGCGTTTTTATGCTATATCCTAAAATGTGCGTACAAGTAGGTGGATGGAACCAGCTATTTACTTCAATACCTGGGAAAAACAATTACCATAAAACTAAATTCTTTAAAAAATATATTCTTTTGTGTTCACCAGAAGAAAGAAACATAAACAGGTTTTGAACTACTAAAGGCAGAGTAAATTCATTTTTGGGTGAACTATCCCTTCAAGTTCTCTCATATCTATTGTACAGCTTGCATAGCAGCGCTAACACAACAAGCTGATGTTTGATGATAATAAGTGATATCAAGTTTACAGAAACTGCCATCCAAAACATGCTAAAAGAGTCCTTCATCTGTGTTGATCTCTCCTCTGCCAGTGAACTCAATCAAGGCTGTGCTGTGAAAAGCGTTTACTTTTGCTGTTAAGTTCAGCCTTCTACCCAAGCTATTATGCATTGCAGTATTTAAGGCTGATTATAGGATGTTGTATGGTACTTGCACGATTACTAAGGCACTTGGTGCATCCCTGTACTTAATAGACTGTATGTGATGTTACTGGAAGTATGATTTTGGGAATGTATGCTACATTGAGCGTGTATTGTATGTATGTGCGTATGCCACAGTGGGTGTTTATTGTATGTATGCTAAGATAAAAACAGAAAATATAGGCTTTCTCCTTCTCTGGACACGATGTTCAACAGGACAAAACTGGCGTCTGTGTGTAGTAGTGGGTTGTGAAAACTGTCGTTTGGGTTTATTTGCTCCTCTGAACACTTTTTGTCTAGTGATGCTGTGTTTAATGAGTGTCTGAATGGTTGGATTAAACCCTCTGTGATGTTTATCCTACACCATCCCACTGTTTGGATGTCAACCATTCTGAAGTCCAAATAAATACTTTTTTTTTGACCATATATTTGTTGTTGATGCTTTTTTTTTTTTGCTTTTTAGGTGAAATCGGTGATGCTTGTTCCATAGTATATAACGGATAAGAGTTGTTACTATATTTCTACAATATTTATTTGATTTAGTTTGTTGATGTACTGAAATTTCTAAACTTAAAACTGAAATAAATATAGACATAAAAAAATCAAACAATCAAAATCATACAACAACGTTATTAGATTATTAGAGTCATATAAATTAATTTTATAACTTGAAATGTCAAAAATGTAAAAGAATCAAAGAAAATATATATTTTTTAATTGCTTGTATGAAATTAAGCAAATGTACTGAAACTTCTAAAATAAAAGTTAAAACTATATAGACATATTTAAAAAAATATATCATTAGTACTAAGTAGTAGTGTAAAGTAAAAAATTACAAATACTTAAATTACTGTAATTGAGTAGTTTTTCTCAGGAATTGTAATTTACTAAGTATTTTTTAAAATGTGAACTTTTACTTTCCCTTGAGTTCATTTTTAGTGCTGTATCGCTACTTTTACTCCCGTGATTCCCATCCAATCTAATCGCACATAGAATGTAAATTGCATCATACTGAACAACCTCAAGACATGGGCGATTTACGAATGCAGCAAATCGTCTGGAAGCATTAAAAGTGTCCAAGAAGATGTCCAAAATCTACCCAGAGACTGTTTAGACTGGATGTCACTGATGAGAAGATGAAGTATGTTTACTGTATGATGACTAAAATCGCCAAATGGCCTTAAACAATAACTAAATGCACTACAGAATGTTACGTTTTCACACACATGCACAAATTGCATGTAAATGCATCAGCCTTGCATAATACTCACTACTCTCCTCCTCTACCTCTTGAGTACTTTTAAAATGGCTACTTTTTATTCATACTCTGAGTAATTTTTACAACAGATACTTTTACTTTGCTTGCAGCCTTGCACTACATTTTTGGGCAAGTAATGGTACTTTTACTTGAGTGTAGTTTTTCAGTACTCTTTCCACCACTGGTACTAAGTACTACTACTTGAAATAAAAGTAAAGTAAAAAAAAAAAAACATTTTGTTATCTGTTAAATTTTTTTTATTTGAACACTTCTCATTTTAATAATATACTGTTATACAATTAATACAGTTATGTGTAATAATATGTGCTTAATTTTCACAAAAAGTGTCTCACACAATTTAATAAAACGTAAAAAATATAAGAGTTTTCATCAGATTTCCCACATTATTTCCTGGAATGTACAGTGTGTTTGTATTAGTGCTCGACAAACCCACTTGCAGTACTGATGGTGACCGCTAGATGACAGGAGAAGATTAGCGCTGAATAACTTGTCTTTGGCGGGTTGTCTGTGGCCCCAAATGTGGTTGGTCCAGACTGAGACAATAAATGGAAATCATTAAGCCCGCGGTGAGTCCGATGTCTTTCAAAGTGCATTTTCATTTTTCTCTGCTATAGCGAGATACTGCCAATCAATTATTCAGTTGTCATATAATGCTACACAATCAGGCGTGAAGTGTAGATAAACAAAATCCCATTTGTTACACCTGAGGGACTCTTAGTAAACAAGACGTAAACATGAAACATTTTAGCACTCTCTTCCCTTTTAGTCACTTGATTTACTGCTTAATCTTCGCTGTGCTTCCCGTTTCCCTCTTTTGAGGACATTTTTGAGGTAAATATGTTGTCCACATGAAACTATAGTCATTTTATAGTTATAATGTTTTTGAACCATATAGTAAAGCGTATCGGACAATGTATTTACTGTACAACACTTGGTTATTGAATGCAACAGCAACTATCGTGAACTGATAAACAAATAATTCTGCAGTATACTATAGTGTTTATTACAGTAAACTGGTGTATTGTAGTATATTTATAGCTTTTGAAACGTATTGGGTAATTTCATTTGTATATTAATAGAGTTGTTGTACTATCACAGCAACTAAGTACCTCAACAGATACATTCAAGTAATTTCCTATGGTTCAAAAACACTTGTGGGCGAGTTTTAGGCTACAGTATATTCTCTTTATAAAATAAGCTGTCAAGTGTCATTTTGAATATTAAGGTTATTAGATATTCATAACCTATTGTTAATTACTATAATGTATTATGTAATCTTACAAAACACCCCCTTTTTGTAACCTGTTTAAAATAGGGCCTGATGATGGATTAAGGGTACAAACTGTTTCTCTGATGTTTAAAAATGGATGACACTTTTATAGCAAGATAAATGTTTAGATTATTTCTCTTCATATTTATGCCTTGCACTCGACCTCTTATAAATAAAAGCGTTTCCTCAGTGCTGCTGTGATTGTGAACTTGAAGTATGAAGTGTTATGACAGCAGAGCTTGGTAGGGTGGATAAATGTTCAAAGCCACCAAGAGCCTTTCAAAACAACATGAAACTGACAGTCAAGATGAACACAAGGCACTGGGGAAAAGTTCAGTCTTATAACGCAGACTTATGTATGATTCGCCCCAGTGTACTTCTGCAGTTTCAGAATGATCAAATCAGCTACAAACTAGATTTGCTACAGCAATGCATATCACATATTTAAATTACAAGTTAATGTTTTGATTTCAAATATATATAAAAATATGTCATACATATACTGTTGTGGAAATGGTTTATATATGAATATGACAGGATTAGGGCTGAACAATATATCGATATCGCAATGTGTGTATCTGAAATAGTCACTTCGCAGGATTAGATTACTTATTAAAGATTAAAAGATAAAAAATATTATTAAATATTTTAATGTTTAATTATTCATACAATGATGACCATGTTATTTTGCATTTGATTGTTCAATTTCTGTACATGAATACTGTTCCCCAGACTCCCCAGAAAACCTGTTTATTTATTTATTACATTTTTTATTGCTGTAATTTATTATAATTTATGCAGATCCACTGCATAGAAAAAAGACTTGATCATCCCAGTCGATCTAAATGAATGAAATCTTTCCAAATATAGCTATTCAAATCGTCTAGTGAAATTATATTCATATCGCAATATATATTGCAGCAAAACAAAATATCGCAATGTCAGATTTTTCAAATATCGTGCAGCCCTAGACAGGATGTCTGTGCCCTGAACAGTTTGAGGACCAAGCAACATCTTCAGGTTCTCATTTGAGAACTGGAACAAAAATATATGTGCAACCCTGTCTATAAATTGTTTATTTAAATAAAGCTGCAACAGTTTTATTTATGTTAAAACAGCTTGACTGGACTATACTTTAAAATAAGTTTTTTATTTATGTATTTATTTTACTTTATTAAAATGTTTATTATTCTACTCTGTTTCAGCTGACAGCAAACATTGGGTGTTTATTAATAAATAAAAATAGTTCTATTCAGTGACTTTTTCTGATTTAGTTTTTTATGATATAGTATTGATTAAGTATTGGTATCATGATATTTAATTTAGTTAGTGTATTAAAGTCAAACTTTTGGTATAACTATTATGCACATTACATTATGTACACTTTATTATGTAAGATAAACGTAATGATGCTGAAAATCCGGCTTTAAATCACAGGAATAACAAATGTTTTACATTGTATAAAAGTTTCACAGTTTTACCATTTTTACTGTATTTTTGATCAAATAATTGCAGCATTTTTGAGCCAAATATGCTTCCTTTTAAAATCATTAAACAATATTACTTACTTGTTTACTTACTTGCTTACTTACTATCTCAAACTTGTGTATTTTCTGCATGTTTTGATTCACAGGACTGTGTATGTGCCCACTGCGCAACCAACGTAAAGCACACAAAACAAAATGCAATGGGTAGCATCGCTCTCTGGGTGACAGGATAAGCTCCAGGTCAGATGAGTAAGAGAACAGGGGCTGGATAAACTTCAGGTGCCATTCCCACCTCTCCTCCATCTGACGTCTAGAGTGTTACACCTTTCAGATCTGACAGCTTTAACTCTGCAACACTAAAGGCTACGAAACCAAAGAGAATAAGCTCAGATTCTAGGGGTGATAATGCAATGGTGGCTGCACTCTGAAAACAGGATGTTCACAGAGATTTCTGCAAACATCTTGTGTTCAACAATCCAGTTTTACAGAGCAGAGAGAGGCCTTTTTTGTTATGAGTTAATCAGGCAAAAGTTATGTTTGGTCAATTGGTGCTTTTTAAAACACTATTGGTTGGGTTTAGGGAAGGGGGTGGCCAGACAATCGGTGCTTTTGAAAACACTGTCGGTTGGGTTTAGGGAAGGGGGTGGGTGGGTGGTTCGGTCGGTTGGTTGGTCAGTCAGTCAGTCAGTTGACAGCGGCCTCTAGTGGATTTACGCGAGAAGGCGCGAATGGCACTCACAAGAGAAATTTGAGATCTCAAAAAGCGTACACAGCGGCCTCTTGTGGATTCGTGAAAACAAAAACTGCAAAAAAACATACCGTATTTGGCGCTCTCCAGAAATGTATATAGGGCTACGTTTTCTGAATGAGCCTGGGTTGGCATTAAAGTATAATCAACAGAGTGCCTCTGCATTGCGTCAGACGGTTAAAGTCATTTTACACATGACAAGCCGTTGATTATCTTACATAGTCTGTGATCGTTTGTCAAGTTATAGACAACTTAAAATGAGTTTTGCTCTTTGCAGGGCAATATTTGGTCTAATTATCGTCAGTTATGATATGTTAGATCTCCTAGCCCCCACTTTTAATTAGTCATAGGCAGACAGAGAGGAGAAGCACACTCAAGAGAGACATACAGGCATATTTATTTGCTCATAGTAAAGTGTATTACATACCTCTTCGCAAATATTTTTGAGCATAATTTTTGAGGTTATTCCCCATCGGCTCGTTGGTGAAGCACAGATGAATGAAGGCACCGGCAACTGTTGCTGAGTTAATATGCTTACTACTAATGTTTGGGGGAAGCGCATTTATTTCGAACGGTGATCAAAACTGACTGGAACTATCTGTGCATTAAACAATTTTATTGCACATCTTCCAACCAATCATGCAAGCTGTGGAATGGGGACAAATGCAAGGCCTGAAATGTGTTTTTAAAAGTTGGCTTAATTTTCAAAATACTCAAGATGTGAATGCACAGTCAAAACACTCTTTTGAAATGAATAGCTTTGGTCCTTGATTGTGATTGGTTGAGCAACGTTTAAAGCCATTGTAAATTACTCTATGCTCATACACATTTGACCTACATTTAGGAGTTTTACTGATACTGTGTATTTAATCTAAATTAGCTGCTTATTATTTATTTAATGCGGTATGAGTAAACCATGCGTGTGCTACTGTATGTCTGCTTCATTATGACAATGTATTTATATAGCACAATTAAAAACAACCCAAGTTGAACAATGTGCTTCACAATAAAAAATAAAAAATACAAAGAATAAAAGAATATAAAAAAAAAACTTTTACCTGCTCAAAAGGCAGTAAAATATTAAATAAAACCCAGTTTGCATGTTAAAAGCATTGTCAAATAGGAAAGTTTTTAACTTGCATTTAAAACCAAACAGAGATGGTGCCAATCTAGTTGAAAATCTTAATTGGAAAATTAATCTTACATTTTGAAATTTCTCTGTCAAAGAAACTCTTCTCATGTGGGGGATATTCTGATATGTGCTCAAGTGTAGAACACTAAGTGCAGAAAGAATATAATATAAATGTTTTCTCTTAAGTGGTATTTTATGATCATCAAATTTCCCTTTTTAAAGTTTGCATGAAATCAAAACTGATAACATTGATATTAAGGCCTAACACTTTAAATGTTCAACCCAAAAACATTCTAAACCCTGGTAAAGAGATTACTGGGTTTTTGTTTATATAACATTTTCACTGTTCTTACGGTAACCACATAGTGTTCATAAACATACAAATACACATACAGTGTTCATAAAATGACATTTCACATTGTACATTCCTAAACCCCTTGTTAATGTCTTTATTTGCAGTGTCAATGTCTCTGACTGGAGTGTTCACATACAGGCAAAACACAATTTTTCCTGTGACTCCTGATGATACGTTGAGGACTTATAAAGTGAAACGATCGCTCAGGGCAAGAAACTGAACAGTATTTATAACATTATTACCTTATATGACATATGGGATGAGAATGAGCACAGGTTTCTTCAGTTTCTTGCACAGACTGATCATTTCGCTTCATAAGACCTCAATGTAAATCAGTATGCTCTTCTTAAGTATACTGTTTTGGAGTATAACAAAACAATGAAAAAATGAATTATTCATTCTTTGCTTAAAAAATACATCAGTTGTGGTTAATGTATTCTAAGCTTCACATGCATTGGCAGTAGGCATACAAACAGCACTCTCTACTCCAATAATTCTGAATGAATCTAGATGGTTTAGGCTTGGGGGTTTGCATTCAGTGTAAATTAAGTAGAATTATTTATACTGCTATTTTAATGACATGAATTATAATAGGATTGCCTGGTTTGAATTAACGTTAATAATCTGTATCAAGCGCTGTACAGAAATCAGAATCAATAAGAGGACGTTGTGTAAGTTTCTCTAATTTGGCTTTTTCTCTGCAGCGTTAAGCAAGCAAATGAGCACATTCACCTTAATTCCGATTAATTGTTAGTTTTTATGTCAGAACAAGAAATGTTATAATATCTTTCACTCTCTTGTCTTCTCTCATTTCAGCTTTATTGGGGCAAATGAACTGCTGGCAGTCACTGTGCTAATGGAAAACCCTTGAGAAAAACTGCCATTAGAATTGCATAATCTACTGTCATTATCATAAAATGTGTTTGCTCAATAGTGGAGAAAACAACAGGTAGTGAGATCCAAAGACTAGGAAATTTCAGCTGGTTGTGATGGACAGTATTTTGTGCTTGTTTGAGAGAACTGGGTTTATGATGGTTCTATGTACATCTCCTGATACTTAAAGAAATTGTTCAAGTAAAAATGAAAATTCTGTTATTAATTACTCACCCTCGCCTTGTTCTAAACCCCTGAGACCATCGTCCGTCGTTCGAATGCACCAAGGCGAGACACAACTGACTCTTAAATGGAGTGGGAGATAAGACTCTGATTGGTTTAATGCAGGTTATGCCCAAAACATACCCATAACTCATTGAGAGAATGAGCACAACTCTTTTATACCATGCACTGGTGCATAGATAATTTTTTTCTGTCCTTAAAATACTAAAAGTGTATTGGGACACGCCCTTAGTGCTTTGGCGCCATCCACTTTAGACTTTGCGCTTAGATCATTATCGTTAAATTGTTAATAGAGCCCAATGACTTTATTCAACAGTTTCTTCTACTCAGTGTCAGTATATAAGAGCGCACATTTACGAGAGCACTCTCGACACAACCTACTGACACAGATTTTGGCTGAGTATGTTATATTGTCAAGGTCATTAAAAGTTGTTTAATCAAATCTTAATTTGTGATTTGTTTAATCAAATCTGAATCTGAGCTTGTAATATTTTATTTTTTAGTTTACTTGAAATTTCTAAACCTACATTTATCTTATTGGTTTTTTTCTTCTTCTTTTCTTTTACTGTACCAGAAGAATATGTCCTTTCTGTGACATTTATGTGCTTTTTGCAGCTAATGCTGCTGCCTCTTTAATCAACTTCTATAATCACATTTACTGAGTCCGACTGTGATTGCATCCGGCAGCCTGACAATGTAATTATTGTGGGGGGTTTTTCCAGTTATTATTGCTTTTTTGTATAATTGACATTGTCCACATACCATTGGCATAATAGATCACAAAAAAAGATGAGCTGCCACTTCATGTTCTCTTGCGGGGCACTAAGCAGTTGGCTATCATTTCAAATGGATTTTTTTAGGGAAAAGTTGAGCTTGCATTACTGTCATTCTTTTAACATTTCCATTGTCAAATAGTTGTCAGATATTAAATATTTTGCCACTTCGCAGACCGTTCATTTTCCATTTTAAAGTGACAGTGAACTGTAAACCCAGCCTACTTTGAATTGATTGGACATTGTATTAACACTGACAAGTGTTTAGACCTCTGATATTTAAGCCTTCTTGTCAACCTAAATATTGAACAAAGCAAAATTTATAAGAGCAAAACAGGCAAATTTTTAATTACTGGGTTTCTGTTGGTTCTAGTCCTGTCATATTGCATAGCATATTTCCTGCAGTGTTTAACAACCTATATGTGATCTATGAGAATGTATAAAAAAAATTGTGAGCATCATGTTTGATTAAACAACCAGGATATTGCATATTTTACTCTGTATGGTCTTCTAAAGCAAGTTGCTACATTTTATATGAACCAAGCCCTTGGCAAGGTTTTTTTAGACATCCCTTCATCTTTGCCTGTTGATGTATATTTATGTTCTGTCATGTTTATGTGATCTGGCTTTATCTTCAGATTCCAAGTTCAGAGAAGGACAAGAAGCACCAGAGAGATGATGAACATCAGAATGCAGGAGGAATGTGGAACACAAGTAATTTAAAGGTGCGCATTTTGACATTTATTCCGTAGTATTTAGTGATCGTGTAGGCTTGTGATATACTATACTGTATGGTGCAAATCAATAATTTGCTCAAGTTAAGAAACAAGCCTCTTTAAATGTTTACTGGCAGGGCATCAAAAATAGCAAAGTGTTATTGTTGGCAAAAGTGGAGCAGAGATAACAGAAATGATGGATGGTTTGTCAGTTTAATGCTGAGATCAGTGTGAGATAAAGTGTAAGTGGAGCAGTAACTTGATTTATTATTATTCATAAGTCCAACTCCACTATAAAATAACTCAGTCAGAGTTACATGTCATCATCTCTTTTTCAGAGCATTATAATCACGTAATGGAATTAAGTTTCTCGGTTTAGTGTCTCCACTCTTGGTTCTCTGGAGAGCCGTTGATTATTGTGTCTCCTATTCATCTTCACTGAGGCAAATCAGGAATGGAATTTTTTTTTTCATACATTGCCACATTTTAAGTGGATCAAAATGCATGGAAAGTGAATTCTCAGAGGGTTTTATCCTATTGTTTTCCCATGCAGCTAGGCTTTAACAAATGTGCCATTTCTGTCATACAGTTACAGTAAGTTCCATTATGGATTTATAAATATAATATTAATTTAAAGAGATAGTTCACCCAAAAATTTAATGATTTTCTCATCCTTCACTTGTTTCAAATATATTTGAGTTTCATTCTTCTGTCGAAAGGAAAATATACTGAAGAATCTTGCAAAAAGCAGCCATTGACTTCCATAGTATATTTTGGGTTACACTTTATTTTAAAGTAGCATATTTACAGTGTAACTATTCATTTAACTACTGCGTAATATTAATTATTAAAATTTTGGGTTAGTATGTGGGTAAGATTGAGGGTTAGTTACATGTAAATGCATAATTACTATAGTAAGTGCGTGGAACATAACTCTCCATAACTTCATGAACATGTGTAACTCCCCATAACTCTATGATCCACTCCCCATAATCATTGCACTATTTCAAATTGCACACTTAATATAGAACATAATCATTGCACTACACTGTACATAACCATTTGTAAATGTACATATCCACTGCACATATACTTTTGTAAATCTATGACATCTATTTGTAATTCCTGTTTATAGCAAATAACAACCTGTATATTATGTTCATTTCTATTTGCATATCCCTGATTATTAATAGCAACCTGTACAGTATGTTCATCTATTTGTAAATATCTGATTCTAGTTAATACGACTTGTATATTATGTTCATAGTACATCCATGTAAATATTACCAATAGTTTTCTATAATTGCACTTTTAACTTATACCTATATCCACTTGCTTCTATTGCATTCATGTGTAATGACAATGAAGTTGAATCTAATCTAATCCAATCTAACTACATCGCCCTAAATTAATGATGAGGGCTTTTTTATTTTTGGGTGAACTATATCTCTTTGTTTATTAGCTGGAAAGGCACGATTCTCAGTGAATAATGAATCGATTGGTATGTTTTTTTCATGTGTTGAAAGTTTTTATTTTTTTCACAATTGCTGAGGCACTAAACCTCATTCTCAGAACCAAATTCGATGAATTTAGTTTTTTTAAATGTGGATTTATCTTTAAAGTTTTGAGAACATTATTAATGGGTTCAATAAATGTGTTTTAAAAGTTCAGAAAAATTGGCAACAAGAAAATGATGAAAATTCTTTTTTGTCTTTTTTGTTCACAGAGCAAAGAAAATGACTTCTTTGAAAATGATTTTGAATGAAATGAGGGTGAGGAAATATCATAATTCACCATATAATGTGATCAGAACTGTGAAACTTTTTTAGTCCTCAGAAGCACATTTTTCTTTTTTTAGCATCAAACCCTTATAAGGACCTGCAGGAAGTTGTGATGCTGTCACAATACTGCTACCATGGCGAAGGCTCCTATATGCTTGCTTGTGCATTGTGGTAATGCTGGTGCAATCAGTCTGAATTAGTGCGGTTTGGCAGGTGCTCACTGCGCTGTTTCCACGTGCACTCAACAGATCGATACTGCACCTTATTACAGAGCCAGAAGAAAGAGACAGATCACACACACACAAGATGAATGTAGTGCATCCCATGGAGGGATTATATCAATGATGATCATACTTTTGAGTGCTGGTTTGATTTCAGTCAAAACCAGCAGACAGCTTTCTGTACAATTAACTTGAGCATACTTGAAACTCAACACTGGGGTATTATACATCTACAATGCAAATAAAGTGTCTACTTTAATGTTTTAAAATCATATTGTTAAAATAAAATGTCAAAAATATGGTTGAAATAATATTTAATTGTCATTCAGTTTAACATTTACATTTATGTAAAAATTAAACATACATTCTGACCTGCACTTTTTAAAATGTATAAAGAATAATAATTTTATTAAATTACATTTGAAATTCATTCATTAGTTTTTCTTCAGCTTAGTCCCTTATTTATCAGGGGTTGCCACAGCAGAATGAACAGCCAACTATTCCGGCATATGTTTTACGCAACGGTTGTCCTTCCAGCCGCAACCCAGTACTGGGAAGCACCCATACACTCTCACATTCACACATACACTCTCATACACCACTGCCAATTTAGATCATCCAATTCACCTATTGCGCATACCTTTAGACTGTGGGGGAAACCGGAGCACCTGGAGGAAACCCACGTGAACATGGGGGGAACATGCAAACTCCACACAGAAATAGCAACTGGCCCAACCGAGACTTGAACCAGCGACCTTCTTGCTGTAAGGCGACAGTGCTAACCACTGAGCTACCGTGCCGCCCGCATAATTAAAACTTATTTGCTGATAAATTTTTAAACCTGGTATAAAGGATATAGAGGCAACTATAAAGATTTAAATGACAATTAATTAGCAATTAAAAAATTGGGTTGCTTCTGAATTTTTTTTTAATCAAATTAACCTATAAAGTCATTTCAACCTACATTACATTAAATTGGCTTAAAACATTAAGTTGAATCTTGTACTAAAACAATCAAGTTGAAAAATGGTTAGCTTATTTGTGAAAGTAACATAAAAGCATATGTGAACCTGGACCTTAGATTGCATGGGTATGTTTGTGGGAATATCCAATAATACATCGTATGAGTGAAAATTATCTATTTTTATTTTATGTCAAAAAATCATTTGAATTTTAATCAGAGATCATCTGCCATGAAGGCATTTTGTAAATTTACTCCCAT
>CAIGQV010019356.1:11279581-11308090 GCA_903798115.1 Danio jaintianensis | reverse complement strand
ATATATATATATATATTTTAGTGGGCCTATTAAATATTTTTAACTCTCAGATTCAAGACTTTCAAAAAGTTTTATCTTTGTCAAATATTGTCTTATTCTAAAAAACATACATCAATAAAAAACATATTCATTCAGATGACATATACATCTCATTTACCAGAAATGTACACTTATGACTTCTTTTGTAATCCAGGGCAATCACAAACAGTATGTTGATAAAAGATAAAAAACAAAGTGCTAGACCATTAGACTGAACATTCTTTTTTTACAAAAAGTTTAAAAAGCCTTCACGAAGTGTTTGCTTCAAAGTTCTTTTGATGTAATCCTCTATGTGTAAAACTAAGAAATAGAATGTAATGCTTGGAATGGTTAAATGTGGCTAAAGAAACTTTCACTCAACTACGTTGTTGCCTAGATATATTGCCGTTCAAATACATTTATGACATACCTAACAATTTTTCTGTCCTTTACACACCCCTGAACTGTGGAAAATGTCAATGTAAACCCGAGAGGCAAATTAGCACATTACTGGTCTTGGCAGCATTATAAGTGACTGCTGAGGGGTTTAATTGCAGTGTATTTTAGACCGTAAAAGGAAACGCTGTGTCTTTGCGTAACACTTTGTACTTTGTACCCT
Organism: Danio jaintianensis; assembly: GCA_903798115.1. Lineage (NCBI taxonomy): Eukaryota > Metazoa > Chordata > Actinopteri > Cypriniformes > Danionidae > Danio > Danio jaintianensis. The sequence goes on along the minus strand of CAIGQV010019356.1, from coordinate 11,307,453 downwards.
TCAAGAACTGTACGCTTACCATGAGCAACTTTTCATAGCATTTGAAACCAGACATTTTCCCCTGTCTGAAAAATGGCTTCCAAGAAGTATTTTTTTCTTGAAAGTCCATGCCATTGCGAAGAGGCCATTGAGTTTACCTGTCAAAAAAAGTCTCTCTATGTCGCTGAAGTCTAGAGACAGCAAGCCTTTAATTCTGTAAATTTCTCTCCCAGGAAGAACACAGTCAGTCGTGGGCTAGCGGTCTGAGAAAAGGCTCTCTGCTTTCTCTGAGTGGACATCAGGAGCTGTAGGGACGTGCTCTGGGAGCAGAGAGAGCACTTTGGACCATACCCATAATCCAGCAGTAATCTGTTCTTAAATGCTAGACTCTGGCTGAAGGAGATGAGGGGTGACAGAGAGCCATGAACAGCAATAAACAGGAATCGGTTTTTGGAAAAGGTTGAGTTTTGAGCTTCTCAAGGAAGGGCTTACATTTTTGTTGCTGATAGCTGAAGGTGAGTATCAGTTATTACATAAGTCAGAAGTCCTATTAAGACACGAAGGAATGTATGTTCAGTATTTGCTAATTTATGCACTATCCAAGATGTAGATGACTTTTTCCTTCAGTAGAACAATAAAGAAGATTTTTAGCTGAAACTGTGGTTCTTATCAAATCCACGTCAATGGCTATCAGCACACACAGGGAAAACTAAATTAATACCTGTGGCTTCTGATGATACTTTGAGGTCTTATTAACTAAATCGATCAGTCTGTGCAAGAAACTGACATTATTTACATCCACAGTCTCTGCAACTGAGTTCACAACTGTCTGGAACACACAAATCCTGTCGCATAATGATGTCTACCAAACCATGAGAATCTGTGAAGTCTTACCGATTGAGATTGTGTACCATAGTACCATTTTGGTGAACAACAAATGCATTCCACCTTTCTATTACAAATGAACAGCATCATGTTTAAAATAAGTCTAATGGATGTCAAAACAGACAGCTTGGCTAAAAAAAGACTTTATTTGGACTTCTTTGGAAAATCTAATAGACGTCTAAGAATAGCCCAAAGCTAGACTAGTTATTAAATACCATAAATGACTACATATGTGAAGTCTAGCATCTAAGGTAATTGATGACTAGTCTTTTGGGCTATTCTTAGACGTTGTTTATTCAATTTTCACTGACAGCCCCAGTTTAGCCTTGTTTTAGCCAAGCCGTCTATGTTTAGACGTATATTAGACATCTATTAAACACAACATTGCTTGTGGGTTAAATGTGAGAAACGTCATCGGACACAAAGTTGTGTTCCAAACTTTTTGTGAAAATTCTGTGGTCTAAAGGTAATAATTCTGTAAGTAAAGTTCAGTTTCGCTCACAAACCAATCAGTTTGTTTCAAAAGACCTCAATGCATCATCAGGAGCCAGAGGTATTCATTTTATTTTTCCTGTATGTTTTTTTGACTCTCAAAGTGCAGGAAGTTGTTGACTTGCATTTTAGAAATCACCAATGACCACAATCTTCTTTAATATTCTAAATAAAATGTCTTCTACTTCTTGCATGGCCTGATGGTTAGCACAGATCACTTATCTTTTTATGACATGTTTATTTAAGGTTGTCAAAATGAATGTACAATGTGCTTTTAGAGACATAATCATAAGCAAGTTTTACAAAAAAATGTGCAATGGGTTATAGACCAAATGTACTACAACATCAAATCATAAACAATAGTAGCAAATAGGTTAACTAAATATTTGCCAAATAAATAAACATAGTAATTTTTTAAGGGCAAAATAATAATAAATAAATTTTAGTAATCCTTAAAAATAATAAAATCAGTGAATAAATCAATAGAAAGATGAAGGTAAGGAAAAAAATGGAAACATCATACCATTTATAAGTACTAATATTGGTGACTAAATAGTCACAAAGTCTGGAAATTCAATTCAATTCATGTTTATTTATATAGCGCTTTTCACAATATAGATTGTGTCAAAGCAGCTTAACATAGTTCTAGTAAAGTCCAGATTTCAGGCACATAAAATTAAATAATATATATATTTTAGGCCAATCCTTTAGTATAGACATGTCATTTGGGAAAAAAAAACATTAGAACAACACAAAAGGAAAAAAGAAACAATAACAACAACAATAACAACAAACAAACAACAAAAGACCATTCCCTGTGAGCCTCCGACAACCCTAAAACCCAAAAAAACAACAAAAAAAAGTCTAATTGACAAAACCATTTCTCTCACATGTGAAGGCAGGTGATCTATAAAAGGAGACCATATATTTTGAAAACTCAGTACAGATCACTTTTAAAACATTTTATTGCATAACTTCATATCTTCTTTTTGTGAATGACACATTAAAAACAAAAGATGTGCTTTTTGAGATTTGATCGTTTTGGGTGAATAGACGTTTAGTGGTGGGACAGAAATCTCTAAGATTCAATTTCAATAATTTGTGTTTTAAACAGTCTTATGGATTTAGAATGCCATAAAGGTGAGTAAATGATGACATAATTTTCAATAGCAAAACAGTTCACTGCATATATAAGAAGGACATAATTTTTTTTTACCAGCATTTGGGTTCACTATTAATTTGTATTCATATTAGAGCTGGAACAGAATGCACAATGTCCTGGCATTTTAAGGCAGAGACAAAAATACGAATGATTTAATTCATAATTCAAAATTGGATATTTGAATAGTAAATATCTACAGAATAATTTTCTGCAGCTCTAAAATGTTGTTCCAAGCCAGTAATTTTTTGCCATGCTGCCCATGTTTACAGATAAGTACCAGAGGACACTGGATCTTAGCTATTGCAAATTGTACCTATAAGCAGCACCTGGGAGCCAAATTACACACTTTCGCAGCTAATGAAAATGCACGGAGGAGCACACTGTGAGGCTGAATGAAGGAAAACAAAACATGCTTGGGATATTTAACTGAAATCGTCTGTGTCTTTTTTTTTCTCGGCTTCTGTGATGCGAAAAGTTGCATGTCGACATGTACTTTTACACAGTTATAAAACATGAAGCGTGTCCTCAAAGCGAACCACTTAAACTGGTGGATGAATGAAATAGACAGGAGAGTGAAAGCAAGCAAGAGGAAAGAGTGTGTTTGCGTTTGGCTCTGCTATATAGCCTTCAATCAGTGGAGAAAACCTTGAACAGTTGGTAATGCAATTGGGTGACTCAGCTAATGGTTTGTCGTATTAAGCTGATCTCTCTGTAGGGAACATTAAAAACAAGATTACGACCAACGCTGTATTATGTGCTCATTGACCTGACATTTACAAATTTTACAAGTGAGCTTCAAAAGTCTTCATGTAACCAATGAGGAGCTGACAGGTAGAGCTGCTTGTTTCCTGTTGCCCTTTGTCCTTCATATAAACGCCACTGAAATGTGTTCCCATGTAATGGCGTTCATTAGTTTGATGACACTATCTATAGTTCACAATGTGACATCAACAGACAAGGACTTGAGTCATAAAATTGCTTTCATATGCAAATACATTAACATGTTTCTGACTTAGAATTTTTTTATTTTTTTGTCATTTAACATCTCTGGCTTTTTAAAATCTGACTTTTTTCTTCATAACTGTGAGGTTGTATCTTGCAATTTTGACACAATTGTATGTTAACATCTCACAAATACACTGTAAAAGAATGAATAACAAAAACATTTTTTTATGTTGCTTTAACTTATTTTAATGAGTTAATTAGGTTTCAACTAACATTTTTAAGTTATACAAATTTTTACTTAAAACTTTTAGTCAGTTTGATTGATGTAAGTTGAGATGACTAGAAACGTTAATTTGATTCAGCTAATAAATTTAAGGTAGCAAGATTTTTTTTTACAGTCTAAGATTTATTTATATTTGTATTTTTTATTTTTCTAAATCCTGCAGTTTCGATTTGGAAACGCTCAACTGCCGGTTGCATCTTAAAAAAATGTGTTTGTCGTCAGATTTGAAAGTTTTGATCTCACAATTTCAAAACGAACTCACAATTGGCAGTTAACATCTCACAAAATTAGACCCCCACTTAATTGTGAGTTTATATCTTGCCATTTTTACCAATTTTGACTTATAAACTCACAATTGTTTGTTGCATTTTCCCAATCATACTTTTTTCCCCCAACAATTTCAATGTATAAACTCGCAATTGGCAGTTAACATCTCACAAATGTTACTTTCCCCATAATTATAAATTTATATGTTGCAATTTTGATTTAATTACTCACAATTGTGTTGACATCCCACTGATTATTTTTTTATTATGTTTCTATCTGCCAATTTTGCACAATCACCAGTTAACATTATGCATGTCTGACTTTTTTTGTGAGATAACTGTCAAGAAAATAATGCTATTGAATTTCAGTTCTCAATTCTTCATTTGATTTTATTTGTTAATTATTTTTTGCTTTTCTATCATTCAGCACCTGAAGTTCGAATAGAACATGCAATCAACCGCTGTTTTCGTTGTCCACCTCACAAATACTCTGACAGCATTTACTGCTTTGTAAGAATACTAATGAGTTCCTACCGAATTGATGACTCTACAGGCCTGTAGCCAGGGGGGGTTTGGGTGGTTCGGAAGACCCACCCCTCACTGACAAAGGTCCAGAATTTGTCCCATACATGAGCTCATTTGTCCTATTTTGACTGCTGTGCCATCATAAATAGTAAAAATAACCCATCCAAAAAGGCTTTAAGACCAAGCGGAATCCTGGTGTGACTTCAGTTAATCAGTTTTGGCCAATGCGAACAATTATTTTTTCATGAGTCCAACATCCAGCTGTGCAAGAAAATACCTGACATAAGCAAAGTCATCTTTCGCTACTGTTAAATCTTGGACCTTATTCTTGAAAGAAAACATGACCAATAAAAAAGTGTGAAGCACTTTTACAAGAGAGGCTAGAAAAATTGTGAAGCTCAAAATTATTATTATTATTATTGTTATTATTATGTTTTAATTTTTTATTATTCAAATGGCCCAATTCTGACTGCAGGAAAGTTGAATGTGCTGACCAGTTTGTTATTTGCCTAATAAATTACAATAGGCTACAGTTTTTTTATTTTAAACTTTATTTTCTAATATTTGTCATATTTCTTTATTCTAAATATTTAGGAAATATTTTTGGCAGATCAAAAAGTGTGGTTATGATGACCATCCAACAAGCTAATTCAGCTAAAAAATAGTGCTTAAAATGTCACCTAAATTCAGTATTTAAATCTCATAATTAAATGAGGCGATTAACTGCAAAAAGGTCCACTTTTTGAGAAACAAAGAACCACTCCTTTCACCAGGCTGGCTACAGGCCTGCTCTACTATTCTACAATTAGTTAGTGGAATAAATGTGAGGGTAAGGTTAAGCAATAGTCTAATTGCTCACTTAACATCCAATCACATACATAAAAGTCCATGTCTGAGAATCATGCTCTTTAAGAGCCTGTGCAGAAACCAAAGATGATTTTGTGCTCCTTTGTAGAAATGGTTAAGAGAAGACCTACAGAGCTCTGTAAAGGCCAAATCATCTTTCAAAAGCACTTATATATGTTTTTTACATATATTTGAGTAAATCAGAAAAAATTGCCTTATTCACATTCCTCCCACACTGTAAAAACAATGCTGGGTTCCACACAATTAATCTGTGTTGGGACATGAAGGAATTAAGTTAACTTATTAGTTTTTACAAATTTAAGTTGTCCTAAAAAGCCCTCAAGAATTGTGTTGTTTCAGCTCATAATAAGTAGTTTGAACTAACAGCAAACATCATTTTTTGAGTGCCCACACTGTAAAAAATGCTGGGTTCCACACACTCGATTTGTGTTGGAAAAACATTAAAGAATTAATTTATCTTAATAATTTGTACAAATTTAAGTAGATTGAACATAAAACAATTAAGTTGTCCCCCAAAAAACTCAAAAAATGTGTTGCTTCAGCTCATTTTAAATAAGTAGTTTTAACAAACAGCAAACATCATTTTTTGAGAGCTGCATGCAGAGACGTAAAAAATATTATTTGAGAATTTATTCATGTTGTCATGATTAGCAAATCCTTGTTGATCCTTTTTGCATGTCATGCCAGGAAGGCAATAATACTTGAAGAAAGCTGTCTGTCAACATTCCCGCTCTTCTCAATGCAGTCCAGGACCCTGTGAAAGTGCACAATGTGAAATCTTCCATCTTTGGTCATAAATGCTGCGTGAGTAATCTGGAGACGCAGGTAAACGGCTTGACATTTCTCAAGTTTCGTCAAGTCATACTTGAAATAATTAGTTAAACAACATTAAAAAACCTTTGAAGTTGACTTCATTTTTAAAGCACTACAAATATGCATTTTCTTAAATGCACCATTGCAAATTGGTTTATTTGATAATTATCTACATTTCACAATAAATGGCTTGTATTACATCGTGATGTTACTACTTTTATGTAATTAGCAGTGTCTTAGTTTGAAGTTTATATTTAGCAGTTGCAATTCTACCAGGTGTCTAAAGGCAAGTACTCACATTTCATGTTTCCCAGATCTGACAGGTTGTCTGAGAGTTGCCCTTATATAATCTCCTCGCATCTGTACATTTGAATTCTGAACACTTGCAGAGAGGAGATGTTTGTATGTAAATGCAAGTGCTGAAGGGGAGATTTGAGACACTGCTAACTTATTCATGGGTGTTTTATAGCAGTGGTTGGTAACTGGTGGGTCATGACCCAAAACTATATTGAATTCACAGGTCTCGGCTGACAGCAGGGAAAACAATGCAAAGGAGCAAATGAAGGTAAAAAAAAAGCTTGTTGTGGGTGTCAAGGCTGTGTTCCCAATCAGCCAATATTCTGCTGCAAATTCAGTCACTAGACGGAAGCCAGCCAAATTAGACAGATGGTACATGGCGTACATCTCCTCGTTCTCAACAGCCAACTTTGCAAAGTAAAAGAAAGCATGGCATTAAAAAAACTATTGTCAGGATGTACTAAAGATATGCGACAAATTATTAGCCATGAAAAGTGATTTGTTGGAGTTTTCTTTTCAGAACTTTATGGTAAGACAGCATTTACACTATAAAATAAATAATGCAACGTGATTTACTGAAGTTTTTTTTGTTTATTTGATTGTTTAAAGGTGCATAGAATGGAAATCTGATATGACTTAGTTGAATAATAAGAGTTAAGTACATGGAAATGACATACCGGCATGAGCCTCATACACCATTATTTCCTCATTCTCATGAAAATCTTGTAATAGTTTAATAGTTCATATATGTTAGAATATACGTACACATTTGCATATCTAATAGTTAACTCATATATCTTAGCAGACTGTATATGTACAAATTTGTAATTATGTGGTTGCTTGAGAGGGGCGGCACAGTGGCTCAGTGGTTAGCACTGTCGCCTCACAGCAAGAAGGTCGCTGGTTCGAGTCCCGGCTGAGCCAGTTGGCATATCTGTGTGGAGTTTGCATGTTCTCCCCGTGTTTGTGTGGGTTTCCTCTGAGTGCTCCGGTTTCCCCCACAGTCCAAAGACATGCACTAAGTGAATTGAAAAAAACTAAATTGGCCGTAGTGTATGAGTGTGTGTGTGTGTGTGTGTGAGAATGCAAGAGTGTATGGGTGTTTCCCAATACTGGGTTGCGGCTGGAAGGGCATCCGCTGTGTAAAACATATGTCTGAATAGTTGGCGGAATAGGTGGCGACCCCTGATACATAAGGGACTAAGCCAAAGGAAAATGAATGAATGAGTAAATGGTTGCTTGAGATATGATAAAAGGGATAGTTCACCCAAAAATGACATCATTTACTCACCCTATGCTTGTTTCAAACATTTATGAGTTTCTTTCTTTTGTTGAACTCAGAAGAAGATATTTTAAAGAAAGCTGAAAATCTGTAACCACTGACTTCCATAAAAAAACAAATATGAACGTCAAAGATTTCCAACATATTTCAAAATATCCCCTTTTGTATTTAACAGATGAAAGAAACTTAAACAGGTTTGAAACAAGTGAATGGTAAGTAAATGATGCCATTTTTGGGTGAACTATCCCTTTAAACTGAGAAAACAAGTAAAGAAATATTGTTTTGTTTTCAGAAATAATAAGTCAAAATTAAGTGGGCTTTTTCTTAAAACAAGCAAAATAATCTGTCAATGGGGTAAGTAAAATAATTGTGTTTCAAAAAGAAAACAAATCATATTTTCAGGGGAGCTCATGTCTTTTTAAGGGGAGCCAAGCACTCACTAGCTCCTCCAATGTTTGCGTAAATCTAAACATATTTGAATGTTTTGAATTAATGGTTGCTGTTTCACTAATGCACAGATGAATAATTATAAATATGACTGCTTAATTTTGCTACTCACTCAAATAAAAAAAATATGAGAGAAAGAACCTTCAGGAAACCTCCTTTTCTCTACTCGGTTTAATTCCTTTTCTAAACTCAAGCATGAACCCTGCCAGTTTTGGTCACATTGACTGGCCTGATCAGACCAGACAGGATAATAATTAAGGTCTTGCTGGATTAAGAGGCATTTGTACGATCAATTACACACACAAGGACATTTACAAAAAGTGAAAAATATATCATTTTACCTGATGAACCATTTCTGCTGCCATTAGTCTAGCCTAATTTGAGGCTCACTAAGGAGATAATATAGACTATGCTCTGTGTCTGATTCTGATATTTCTGACAATAGTGTTGATACGTAAGAGAATGGATTTGACTGAGGTTATGTTTCTGTCTGTCTCTAACCCTAAGGCTCAAGAATATTAAATATGAAGGCATATACTGTACATGCAGGCAGAGGCTTTTAACTGTTTCCTTACATTTATAATATATAATATTAATTAATTGCCAGTTTTGTTTTTTGGAGAACAAGGAGGACTGCAAAAAAGCCCAGTCAATCACAACATGAACTTAATGTGTTTACCTGAAGTGTGATGAAAATACATTAACAATTCAAACTGACTCAAAACAAGTGTTCAGGACAAAATGTAATATAAAAGATATATAAAACAAAAATGTTATATAATATATTGTAAAAAATATATATATAATAAAAAACAGTACAGCAGCAACGTTCCTTGATTATTACAGTGGAATGAGAGTATAGATCCAAGCCATAGAAAATAATTTTCCATCAGTCTTACTACACAATGTAACTACAGAAGAGTCAAGCTTTAAACTTTGTTTTTACATTTTTGTGCGAGATGCTAATGGTCTAATAGGATTCAGTGATTTATGCTAAGCTAAGCTAAAAGTGCTTTCACTAACTGTTTAACTCTAGGTGACTTGTAAAATTTGCCTATTTCCAAAAAAATGGAGTGTTGTTTTAATTAAATGTGAAACCAAAGGTATTACTGTATGGGTGTTTCCCAGTGATGGGTTGCGGCTGCAGCGTAAAACATATGCTGGATAAGTTGACGGTTCATTCCGCTGTGGTGACCCCTGATTAATAAAGGGACTAAGCCGAAAAGAAAATGAATGTATTACTATTACTAAACATATTTCCTCATAAACAGCTAATGATAATAAATAACGTAAACAGAGATGGTTGTGCGTGAAAATCCCAGTAGATCAGCAGTTTCTGAAATACTCAGACCAGCCCGTCTGCCACCAACAACCATGCCACGTTCAAAGTCACTTAAATCACCTTTCTTTCCTATTCTGATGCTCGGTTTGAACTGCAGCAGATTGTCTTGACCATGTCTATGCCTAAATGCATTGAGTTGCTGCCATGTGATTGGCTGATTAGAAATTTGCGTTAACGAGCAGTTGGACAGGTGTACCTAATAAAGTGGCCGGTGAGTGTGTATATATATATAATGTGGTTTTCATTTTTAAGTGTAAAAGTAAATTCCTAATAAATGATGTGATGATAGGTAATTTATTGATGTTTTAAATGCCCTTGGTCATTTTTCACTTTCCGTACATTGAAAAAAGCCTCTTTCTAACATCTTTTCTGTGGTCCGCAATACATTCAGGTGAAAACAGCAGACATCCCTGAATCACAACGATTCTTTAAACAGCAAAAGTCGAGGTTTTATTTCTTTTCCTCTGATTGTTGCGGAATAATTACGGAGGTCAATTCACAAACACACGCAGATGCTCTCGGGGGACTTGTAAATGTCACAGGCAATCAGTTTTCTCTGGCTCAATTCATTTCATTAGTCTGACTGATTAAATACCCGAGGATAAGCCAATACATCTTCAGTGCTTTGTAACTCGGGCACAGTGAAAGATCTGCTTTTAGAAAAGGAAAGATTTCGAAGGCATGATAATTCTTTGCTCAATTACGTTCTGATTCAGTGGGAGTTTTCATTTGTTTTCCTCGTTTTAGACGAATTAGAAGCTTGAGAAACACCTGGGTTTTGTAAACAAACTACTTTTGCTTCCAGATCGGGCACGCTAGTGAGCATCGACAGAGACATATGGGCATAAATAAACAGGCATATGAAATCACTCTGCTTTTTTGAAAGACGTTACATCACAAAGCAGGTTCCTACCAGCAAAAACAATTATTCGCATTCAAAAATGCTCTCTCCGTCACATAAAAACGCTGTTGTAGGTAACCAGATTCTTTGTCAACCAGACGTTCATTGCCTCGGGGCTCAGAAGCTGATATTAAACTATTCAGAGCCGTTTCACTCCAAGCAGCAATCGAGTTTGGAGCAGGATGGCATTCAATTGCTGAACACACCATCACACAGGAATCTTGTTCTCGCTGTATGGCTGCTATATAGCAATCAAAAAGGCAGCTAAATATTCTATTAATGCAAAAGCACTGCCTACCAGAATGAAAAATGACCTAAAATGCAAATAAAGATAAATATAGCACATATTTTTCCTCAAAAGACACTCCATTATGGATTGTAAAAACTCAGGTTTGTTGCATTAATGCACATTATACTGAGGATTATAGCATAATGGGCATGGTAATTATTTTAAATTATTGCTGCATAAAATCTCAGGTGATTATGGCAGAACAGTGATAACGATTTTGAATTTGGTACATAATGCAATAATCATAAAAAAAATTATATGGATCATTTGAACACATTATGCTTTTATCATCATCATGTAAATCTAGGGTTCTAAAATGCTTCAGATTTAACATTAGAATGGTGACCTTGATCTGGGAACCAAGCTGTCATCATTAGCAAAAACACTAAATGGAGTTAATTGTATGTTGAGCTATTATTCATTCATTCATTCATTTTCTTTTCGGCTTAGTCCCTTTATCAATCAGGGGTCGCCACAGCGGAATGAACCGCCAACTTATCCAGTATATGTTTTACACAGCGGATGCCCTTCCAGCTGCAACTCTATACCCACTCATTCACACACATACACTACGGACAATTTAGCTTACCAAATTCACCTATAGCGCATGTTTTTTGGACTTGTGGCGGAAACCGGAGCACCCTGAGGAAACCCACGCGAATACGGGGAGAACATGCAAACTCCACACAGAAATGCCAACTGACCCAGCCGGGGCTTGAACCAGCGACCTTCTAGCTGTGAGGCGATTGTGATACCCACTGCGCCACCATGCTGCCCCATGTTGAGCTATTATGTGTAGTTTATTTGAATGAATCTGAGGAAGCAGTAGCATAGAAAATGTGGAATGGATTTGAATTAAATGCATTCCTCAAGTGGAATGGATTTGACTGGCACTGCTCTGAAAAGTAAACAGACGTCTATGCTGAATTATTGTCTCACTCAAATATGGAAAGGTTCTGATGTACATGGATAAATGGGGTAATTTTTTTTAAATGATCCTAAATTAAATCTTGAATTAAAGAAATAGTTCGCCCCAAAAAAAAAAAGGTTCTCACTATTTACTTATGCTCAAGTGGGGCCAAACCTTAATGATTTTTTCCCCTGGGTGAACACTATAGAAGATATATATAAAAGTAGTAAAAACAAATGATATAGAAGTCAATGGTTACCGGCTTCCAACATTTTTCTAAATATCTTCTTATGTGTTCTACAAAAGAAAGAAACTAAGGGTGACAAATGAAGGGTGAGTAAACCATGCCAAAAAAATAAATTAATTAATTTAAAAAAAAATTGGGTGAACTATCTCTTTAAACAAACCCTAAAGTTAGACTTGTGCAAAAATTTGAGTTGAAACAACACAGCATATTTTGTGTTAGAGAGTTTTCAGCATGTCCTCCTCATATAGTGCTGATTTGTTGGGAAGTAAGTTAGGAAATATGTATGTTCACATATATTAACTATTGAACTATTAGAACTACAAATATGGTAACATATTAACTATTAAACTTCTAGAACTAAAAATATGTACATACCTGCTAACTATTAGAACTATAAATATGTACATATATGCTAACACATATTAAGAATGTGTGTGTTTACACTGGGTCTTGATATGGGTCTTTACACTGGCTCCCAGTTACACTCAGAATAGATTTGAAAGTATTATTACTCGTCTATAAATCACTAAATGGCCTAGGACCTCAATACATTACAGATATGCTCACTGAATACAAACCTAACAGATCACTCAGATCATTAGGGTCAAGTAAATTAGAAATTTCAAGAGTTCAGTCAAAGCAGGGTAAATCCGCTTTCAGCTACGATGCCCCCCCGCTGCTGGAATCAGCTTCCAGAAATGATCAGATGTGCTCCAACATTAGGCACGTTCAAATCAAGACTTAAAACACATCTGTTCAGCTGTGCCTTTACTGAATGAGCACTGTGCTGCGTCCAACAGATCGCACTATTATGTCTTTCTTTTCTTTTTCATTTAAAAAAAAAACTATTTTAACACATTTTAATCTGTTTTTAATCATTTTTATTCTTTTATTCGTGTTTATGTAAAGCACTTTGAATTACCATTGTGTATGAAATGTGCTATTTAAATAAACTTGCCTTGTCTTGCCTATTAACTATTAAACTATGAACTACAAATATAACATATAGTAATTATTAAACTATTAGAACTACAAATATATACATATGTATTAACTATCGTTATATGTGTTCATATATTGCCATATATAAGATTTCTGTATGGGCCCTAGTTTGAACACTGAATTTACATATATTTATAAAACATAATAAACTGTATACTGTATATGGATTTACCTCCCAAAATTCACACTATACAACGCAATTACAGAGTTAAATCTTTGCACATTTAGATCTTTCCTCATTATTCAAAATAACCAATCCAACTGTACCAAATTACAGTAAGGTTTTCTTCAGACTGCAGGTTTCAAGTCATATTTCAATTGCATTGAGGTCTGTGCTCTGTCTGTGTTATTCCAGAATATTTCATTTCTGTTTTGCAGGCCGTTGCTTTATAGTATTTACTTTTTTTTGCTAAAGGTCATTGTCCTTCTAGAAAATGAATCTTAAGTGATATCTCTGGCTGAGTGAAACTGGCTGATTCCCCTCAAGGATTTGGATTTGGCTCTGTCTGTTTTCCACTTGTTTCCATTGAATTTTCCAGTTTCTTAAAAGACAGAGGCCTAATGTTGCCATAACTGTTCTTGATTGATGATAGAGAAGGTGTTACTTGGTCAACACAGTGTTTAGCGTTCACGCCAAAGAGCATAAATTTAGTTTAATCACTTGCAAATACTTCACACAGCTTCTTGATCAGTTCTGACTTAATATTGGCGTTTCTCAAAGCTGGCTTTCTTTCTGACATTTTGCCATAGAGGTCAACAAATGAAGTTTTGAAAAGTTTCAGCCTTTGGTCACCACTCTTATAATTGCTATGTCTGTTTGGTTGTCCAATCTGGTAGGACTTTTTTTTATTTGACAGACTTCACAATGCCCTTTTTTTCAATTTGATTCCCCGAACACCATCCAGCTTTATCTAAAAGTTACAATGACAGCTTCTTGGTCTTAACAGTGTTGATCTGACTGGATCATTTAATTGAGAAAGACATTGATATTTACAGAAAAGCAATTGAATGTGTATTTTCTGTGTGATCATGTTCTGTGTGATGTGATCGTTCTAGATTGAAGCCTTACCCAATGTAGAACAGTGCGTCAGTGATGGAGTTTTGCCTTTTCACCTTTCAGTTTGTGCAAGTGCATGCAGGATATTTCTCATAATCTCACACTGTAAACAGTTTCTGTTTCTGTTTCTTTTGTGATTCATGGGTGTTTGCTCACAACTTTTGATGTTGGAAAGTTTAACAAATGTATTCTATTGACTTTTCAGTAGTTTGGCAGTATGAAATGATATTTTGTTTCCATGGGTTGTTCATCTTAATCAAAATACAAAAACCTGTGTAATGAACCACTAGTACTTTTTCTGTTATTCCACAGGTACACACACATTATGTTGTTGCACTTTATTTTAAAGTCCACATGAACCGAAAACTGACCGTTTAAATTTTTTTTTTTTTATTGTGATCCATTCTCTAGAGAAACTGAATATTAAAGGAGAAAACAGTGGACGTGGCTCGTTTTTTCTACTGAGAGTTGATTGGATGTAGTAAAGTAAGCATTTCATTCAGAAAGATTGGGAAAAGGGTTTAGGGAGAGTTATTACAACCTATCAGACTCCTCCTCCTCACCATTTCTGTTTGTTGTCAAAACTGACAGTTGGAGGGGCGTGGCTAAGTATGTTAACCACAGCCAATACCTCAAAATCAGGTAATCTGAGATTTTTACTGAAAACAAACAGGAAGTGCATTTTCAGATTTTAATTTAAGATTACAAGAGCAAACTATTTTCTTTTCTTAATGACATCTACAGATGAATTGTTGTGAGAATATACATTTATATAGTCTAGTTTCAAATTAACATTGATATTTATATAACTGAAAAGTTATATTCTTTGGTTTTTAATTATATCATTTTCAAAACTCTAGTAGCTAGGGTGTGAGAGACATTAAAACCTTTTGTGATGCAAATGCTATGGGCAGGGTCTCAATGACCTTGTCTTTGTGGATCCATACAGGCCGAAGAAACTCTTTTGTTGATAAACTTGTGTGGTCAGTGGCTTGGCAGGTTTTTTCACCTACCTACTTACTTCATTTGCATGTTTTGTTTAGCCACCTCCACCTACAAACTGTGCCCCCTCCCAAAGACTTATGTTAGACTCATTATAGACTTGTTAAACTTGCAGACTCATTTTGGACTTGCAGACTGTAAGACTTCTTCACCCGGATAGACTAAAATCTTCATTTTTCCAACACTGTTCACCACAAAACTGGCAATGTGAGCTAACAAAATCATATGAAGGTAATGAAGGACCTAAGAAGGTTATAGGTTATATGGTAACTATTACAATAGATTCATAGTTTCAGACAACTTAAAATGTGAATAAATTTCACTTAGCTATACTGTAGTATTTTAAAGTATTTACTATCTTACTGCAGCGATCTATAGAATTAACTATAGTGAACTGATAAACTGTCAATACTGTAGTATGTTTTACAAGTTACAGTAAACTAGTAGACTATTATAGTATTTACTATAGTGTTTAGTTTTTTTTAAACTTTTTTTTATAATAGAATGATCTGCAATGATTTACAATGATCTAAAATAATTAATTCCCAGTGTTGGATATCGGGGACACACCCTTTTCAAAAGACATCCTTGAATTTTTAACTACCCCCGAGAATTGGGGCCTTGCTTTAATGTCTCACATGAAAGACGGCGCTTACTGACAGTATAGAGTCCCCATCACTATACTGGGGCATTAGGACCAACACAGACCATAGTGCCCTGTGCTGGCCTCTAATTGGCGGTTCATTCTGCTGTGGCGACCCCTGCTAAATCAGGGACTAAGCCGAAGGATAGTGAGTGAGTAAAATAATGAATGATTTAAGGAAACACTCATTGCAAATGTCTGAGTTTCTGATGAACTGAAACATCAAATACTGTGGCTTTAAAGGTTATGAAGGCTAAAATGAACCTGAATACCCACATATTAATGTAGGCACATTAAAAACTGTAAATGTTATTACACATACAGTATGATATAACTGGAGAAAGTTTACTGTAGTAATTTCTGTAGTAATTTGTTTATTTCATAGTTGTTGCAAGTGTAGTAGAATTATCCAAAAAAATTACCACATCTTTGGAAATTACTGTCGTAAGCTTTAAAAACCACAGGAAATTTAATACATGTTGGGTAGTAAAATTTATCTAAAATACTATCTTTTTTCATATAGGAAAATAAGAGAATCTGTTTGCTGAAATGAATGTCATCGATCATCTCTTAACAAAGCCACATGTTAAGGTTTGGGTGAGCAACTTTACCTGTGTACAAACTGTTATGGCAATGTTCTACCTGCAAGGTCAGTAGTGGCTCAAAGAGGGACAAAAAAAGGTGTTGGGTGCCCAAGGCTCGTCGATACATGAGGACAATGATGGTTATCCTGTCTGGTCTGAGACAGCGGAAGACCTATATGGCACAAGTTACGCAATCATTAATGATGCTTATGGGAGGAATGTGTCACTCTGCTGCATATCAGGCTGTCAAAAGCACCTATAATGAGCGCGCAAGTGTCAGAACTGGACCTTGGAGTAGTGAAACAAGGTCACCTACTGTAATTTAATGAGTCTAGTTTTATTTTACATCACAATGATTGCACTTTTTAAGATTGCAGTTCTTCCCAGGATACTTTGGCCAGAGAAGCAATGATCGTGCCCAGTTGAGCCTGGTTTCTCTCAAGGTTGTTTTTTTCTCACTTTCATCATTGGTAAAGTTTGTTCCTTGCTACTGTCACCTCTGGATTGCTTGGCTGGGACTGGTGGCTTGGCTGGGATAAGTTTACAGACTACAGTTATGGTTATGTGCAGGTTATGTGCTTCTACATCATTGTTATCCAGCTATACCGGTTAGATTTATTAGATTTTTTAGCTGTGGTTTATATTTTTGAATAGGAATGATGTTCCAGTATCAAAATAGAGATGTTTACCCAGGATTGCATCCTACTTGGCAATATCACACCCGGTTAATAGAAGCTGACACATGTTTTTAAGAACATGAGGAGTTCAAGGCATTGCCCTGGCCTCCAAATTTCTCAGATCTCAAACCAATTGGACGTCTTATGTTGGATGTGCTGGTTTATCAAGGTTAATCTACAGCAGCTCCACTCCACAAGGATCTGCTGCAATGTATTGGTGCAACTTACAGTACCACAGGAAAGCTTCAGGGGTCTTACTGAGTCCATGTCGGACTTTTATAACCAGAAAAAATGCACAAAGCTTTCGTAACACACAGAAGGTAATAAAGGTATGAACTGAAGCAAAGGGATTTGAAGGAATAACAAAATTGCTTTGAATTGCCTTAACAAATACTACTTAGCTACTTGTGTGGCATTAAATATTCATGGCCAATGTTTTACTGAAATTTCTCTCTCTCTCTCTCTCTCTCTATTTCTCTCTCTCTTTTTTTAATTGGCAAGCCAAATTGGAGTTTTCTGTATTTAATGATGTATTTCATTTAACGGTGGTTTTTCATGTTACAAAACAATCTGCTACTAATCCCTCTTAAAAGAATGTTGTTTTGAATTAGATAAATAAAGAAAGCTTAGCCAAATGCCTCATACTGAATTACTATCTAACACATTTTAAAGTCCGACTTTAGATTACAGCACTGAAAGATTTTCAGGCCTGTTCTTTACCTCACAGTGGTGCTCATCAAAGTTTAGCACATCACACATCCAAATCTAAAGTGTATTCAGGTGGACATGAAGACCTGAGAAGCCTATGATTTCATGATATCCACCTTGAAACGGCTTATTATTTTCTAAAAGGTTTTCATATATCTTGGCAGTCAGGACAGCAGTCACACTTTGCTATCCGTTACATTTTGCCCACAAAGAGAGGCACCAGTAACATGGGAGAATATCCACTTTCATGTAAGTCAATTGGAAAGCATGTCTGTCCGTCAGTCAGCCTTGTTTGTAATCATATTCATGTAAAATAAGCTGCTGGGAAGTGCAACTGAACCTCAAGGTAGCATCAAAGCATACATTTTAGTTTTCCATTCTAAAACTCCTGCTAGGAGCACTTAGGTTTGATGAGGTTAGCATTGCAAATCAAGCTAACCTAATCAGTCACATATGTGTGTGGAATTTACTGCAATACTGCATTTTGCTAAGTGTTTACTAAGTTTGCTAAGCAGTTTAATAGAGCAATTGGATTTGACTCACCTGACTGTTAAGTCTAAATACTATTTGTGTTTTTGTCCAAATTTTATGTTTATTTCATTAGCGGTTCTTCTTGTCTTTTGCAACTTTATTGAAAACTCTCATACATGTTAAATTTCTTTATTTGCCATATATAACGTACTCTAACCTTTAGCAAATATACACAGATTTAACCTATAATACACATTGTATTCAGAGATATTTATTATTTCCCTTGTCCTTGACATTCACAGAGACAAGATAGATGAGCTCTGTGTTTTTCCAGAGTACTCGAGGTGCATGACTTGGAACTTATTCTTTCAATCTCATACTTTCTCACTCCTGGCTATGATCACTGATCCGGTTCAGTGACATCCTGTGTGCTGTGGAGCTTCACTTTCATTGTCATATGCCAAAATATTTACAGCGCTTCAGAGTATTAATGATTAGATGTATAGCATTAATTATCATCAGTTATGAGGATTAATATTAAATAAGGATTAATATTAGACTTTTGCCTTTTGACCTCTTTCCATATTCCATAACATTAGAAAACCATAATTAATTCATGTTATATACTTAAATGGATAGTTCACCCAAAAATGGAAGATTCTGTCATCATTTACTCACCCTTCACTTGTTCAAAACCTATTTGAGTTTCTTTCTACTGTTGAACAGAAAAGAAGTTATTTTGAAGAATGCTGGACACGTTTGACTTCTATAGTATCTTTTTTCCTACTATGGAAGTCAATGGGTCCCAGCATCCTTCAAAATATCTTCTTTTCTGTTCAGCAGTAGAAAGAAACTCAAATAGGTTTTGAACAAGTGAAGGGTGAGTATGATGAGTAAATTGCCTGAAAATGTCTAATATTAAAGAGCCCCTATTATGCATTAAAAAGGGTCATATTGTGGTTTTGGGGGTCTCCAACAACAGGCTGATATGCATGCAAGGTCAAAAAACACTTTCATTGTCTTATAATATGCATTTATTTTTACCTAATTATCCCAGCGACTCCCATATGATTCGTTCAGCAATTAATTTGTTCCCAAACCCCTCCTTAGCGCGATGCTAACTGATTGGACCGATGACAATCTGTTGCGATTGGTCCAGCGTTCAGCACGAGAGAAATGCCCACCATGGCTTCAACAATATTGAAGTAGTCAGAGTGCAGAGTGTATGTGTGAGCATACCTGCCAACACTCTCGTTTTCCCCGGGAGTCTCCTGTATTTCAGACCCATCTCCCGCCACCCTCCCGTTTTGTTATTTCTCCCGGAAAACTCCAGTAATTTCAACGCCCGGTCTGTGAAACCCCCGGGTCGCCAACATTGGTATAGGATCTGATCCCAGCGGCCGCCCGAAACACGCTTCATAGTACAGTTACTAACACAGTACCCGGTTCTTAACAGTGTTATTCAGACACCTCACCCCCGAACCTAACCCCCCCGGTCTCCCGGATTTTCAGGGACAAATGTTAGCAGGTATGTGTGTGAGCCCAATGCAGGAGTGCATTAAAGCAATGCAGTTAAACACCAGCATATTGCTCTATTCTTAACCATAAGTAAAAACAGTGACACGCATTCAGTATTACTCCACACAGTGGCAAAGCTGAACTATTTTGAAACTTGACCACTGCACGTGTGTAGGAAAAGCTGATGGTGGCCAGAGCAACGACAAACGGCAGTGGAACGCGAGCTCACAAATGCATTTAAATCCGTAAACAAAGCGGCACGCGTCGCGTTTTCAACGTGGCTTTAGACACGATAAGAGAATATAAAGAGTTAACCAGATACAGTACAAGCGGTTACAAGTAACAAAACACAATTAAATACATAATTTGCAAGCTGGAGAAAACAAGGAGGCAACCATTTTAATCGCACTTACTTACACTTGTGAAATGGAGGAAGAAACTGGTCCATGAACTGTGTACTGTAAAGTTCCTGTCAAGCTCTGCAAAGTCCCATACATCAATAGTTTTTTTTATCCTTCCTTTAACAAACGAATCCCCCGTTGTAAGCGTGTAGATTGCTGAAGCACTCACAGCACAAGGCCTGGGCTATAATGAAGTATTTTTGCAAAAATAAACTTCAACCACTGACTCTTCACAGCCTCATCTTTGGGTAGGGAAAATAACACAAATTTTCCCTCACACTTCCAATAATATCCAGCTGAGCACAGCGTCTTCGCGACATGATTCAACCGGGGTCTGCTACAGTGTTTTTCTTCCTGCCACTCTGTTTGTGGGCGGGGCCGGAGGTTTAAACTTTCCCGGGATTGCGCGCGCAACAAATGGGCGGGGCTTACGTTTCGTAGCGACGTCACGTCGGCACGGCTAAAGACTCGTTATCAAGACGATTCATTTGAAGCACTATGAGTCGACTCTTTTATAGATGAATCAATAGTTTTAAACACTGCCCACTTTCAGATTTAAGCCCTAGCTGGATATTTCACTTCACTTAGAGTTGTGTTTACGCACTACATGGAACGTCATTTTCAAAAACCCATAATAGGGGCTCTTTAATCTTCTTTTGTGTTCAACATTTCAACAACTCATAAAGGTTTAAAACCACACGAGGGAGAATAAATTATGAGGTAATTTTTATGGGGTTAACTGTCCTTTTAAAGTATGCTTATTTTATTTCAGTTATCGTTGCTCTTTCAGTCATTCAGTTAAGCTGTAACTTTTCCGTTAACTAACTAAAGATATTAAGAAATATTATTAATGAACTATTAAAACTATGTATATAAAACAGAAACAGCTACTGATTAAACAGCTACTGAGAAAATAAAAGCTAATCCCATTTAGTAATTAAAATTAAACGGATTGCACACGTAAATGTTGACGATTCAACAGGAAGTGACGCTGTTGTAGGAAGTGTTCAGCGGAGCGCGCGGGAGTTTATTGTTGCTATCTAGGGAGCTAGTGTTGTTTAGCGTGCCTATATTATCCAAATAACAGTAACAACAGCAAAGGAGTTTGTTGAGAATGGCTCAGCTAAATGAAGTGGACTTACCGCCGAACCTGTCATGTCTCAAAGTACGTTCAGTTTTTCCACTTTTGTTTAGATAAAAAAGAATATCTGCTAACAGTTACAGTTACCAGTGTTTTTGTCGCAAGCACAAGCTTATAAGATAATTGTTCTGTTCTTGATAAAACACAACAAATCTATTCATGATGTATCTTGTGTTTATGACGATTGATTTACTGACATTGATCAGAACGAACTACTTTGCATGTTTTTGTAACGTTACATCGGTAGGAATCTGTCATGCCGCGTAATTCCATGGGTATTCAGCAATTATAAATCGAGATATGTGCATCAGATCTTGTTTATTTTTGTGTGTATCAGCCCATAGATACTCTCCTCCGATGTCCCATCTGCTTTGAGCTTCTCAACATCTCCATGATGACCCAGTGTTCACACAACTGTACGTATAATACTGTTACAGTCGGTATAAAACATGTATGAGTTGTAATTGGCTTACTTATTTTGGAGGAATATGCTAATTATCTTATTTCTTTTTGGGGGGGGTTTTCCCAACAGTTTGTTCTTTGTGTATTCGGAAGTTTCTCTCCTATAAGTTGTTGTGTCCTGTGTGTAACTCGGTGAGTGTCATGTCAAAAATAATAATAAATAAGTTTCTTGTCAAGTATTTTAAGTGACCCTCCACTAGTTTATCTGCAGTGTTTTACATTGAATGTGAAGTGAGGACTCGACAGGGTACCGGAAAAAAGCTGATACATCCATTTCATATCTAAAACTTAGCTGTTAGCGCAGTAGTTTAATTAAGTTATTAAATTAAGTTTTTTATTAAACAGTTTGCGTTAATCTTACTTGAACTCTGCTTGCAGCCATCAACAGAACAAGACCTCAGGAACAACAGATTATTAGACGACTTAGTTCAGAGCTTCCAGACAGCAAGGTAAAGTTTGTTTACGTTTAAGTGAGTGTTTATTTATTAGTATTTATAATAGTGTATTAGGCACATATCATAGTCCTTGGCTTTCTACTATTGTTTTTGTTATTTTTCTACACTTTAGGAGCTCTTGGGAAAGTTATGAAATGTTTCCTCTGATTTTGAGTGTGCGCTATGACATGATGATCCTTAAGGCTTCACAATATAATTATTACAAAGTATATCATTTAAAATGTGCAGTTACAGTGAAATAGTTACAGTAAAACTTTATTTTTCATTTGCATATGCTTTAGGGTCTGTTACAGTTAAAACGTTCCATGTAAGCTTAGAAAATGAATGCCTAGGGAGCAGTGTTTATAGCTTCAACAAAGATTTATAATATTTTTAGTTTTGCAGAGAAGACTGCGTTGAGTTATTCTAATTATTCTATTTCTGCACCTAATTCCCCAGAAAAATATAAAGTGTATATGTAAATATAAAGTTATATCAATTGATTTTTTTTTTAAGTCTATGCTTGTAATTTGTTTATTATATTTTAAGCAGATACATTCTGCTACATTCATAAATCACCCAAATGCTTAAAATTTGGGTGATTTATGAAATCCTTTTTTTCATATTACAATACAATTATATATATTGCATTGTCAGTTTTTTTTTCAATATTATGGAGCCTTAATTTTGCTTTATGGAAAGATTTTCCAAAACAGTTGAGACTATCCAATTGAGATATTGGATAGTACATTATCTTAAGACAATGGCAATTTAAGTTGATTTGTCAAACTGCTTTGGAATAACATATGAACAGATTTAGCAAAAAGCTTGTCAAAGTGGACTCGAGACTAAATCTCTGCAGTGCAAGGCGTCATAATGGATGTCACTCACGGAGGCAGATTTAAATGCAAAAAAAAAAGTTGTCTGTTTCTTTCAGTGGTCTTTCTTAAATAAAAAGTCTGATAGACTACTGTGAAAAAGTTTAAAGCAGTTACTGTATCTTAATGTAAGAAGTAGCCTGTGCATGTAATACAGCTGCTCTATATAATACATGCTGCAAACTAGTCATGCATGAAACGGGCATGATAGAAATTGGTGGAGGTTAATTAAAGGTGCACTTGGTAACTTTTGCCAAACCATGTTGAAATTTTGAAAGCACCAACATAAACACGCCCATACATCAAAAGGACCTTGTCCTTTTTTAATATCTCCACTATTACTACACATGCCCCTCACTGCTGATTGGCTGCAAGCATACTTTGATACTCTGTCCAACCTGTAATAGATAGTGAAAGAACTGAACAGGGGAAGCAATTAAATTAAATGGAAAATTGAGATGAAGTTCGTAAAAATTAAGGGCTGAGATGCTTCATGCCATGGTCGACCAGTGTTGGCTGAGCTGGTCTGTCAGTCTTTTTTGTGTGGAATGAAGAAAGTGATCAACACAATTAATATGAAAATGATTGCTTTATTTATTATTGTATATTTGCAGTCCTTGTTATGGTTTTTCAATTTTTCTAATATAGACTATTGATACCTGCTGATTAGGGTCGGGCAATTTAAACAAAGGCAATTTTCATGTGAATTTTGTGAGTAAAGCTGGTTCTTGTAAAACTCTCTAGCATGTGCTTTCAAATTAATCATAGTATTCTGACAAGCTATGCAAAATCATTTTCAAAAATAAAGTCGGCGATATTTAAAATAGCAAAATTTAATCAGACGATAATAACCGTTATTTGTCTAGGAGCTCAGTGAACTATGGCTCTATGTAGAAAATGCTGCTACGTCTTAAATATTGCATATAATAATGTGTTTTTACTCCAAACTCACTTCATAACTTCAGTCTAGAGTTTGAGTGTGTTTATTAGCCAAGTTGAATCAATGAAAGCAGTTAAATCTTCTGTTTGTACAGCAATCGCTTTGCGTATTTCTTGGGTTTTTTGTTTGTGTGTATTTGAAATTTACATGCAAGAGCGCCCTCTGGTCTTTGGAGGAGGTTTCACAGAACTGTACTTCCCTGACAAGATGTGCATGAGTCACAGTTTGCTTGATCACATTTCACTCAGTCCTACTGCTTAAATATAAACCATTATTACCTCACACATAGGTTTAGATTACACATGCTAGTTCTCAGTCAGCTGTAGCTCTTTCAATACAAGCACAGCTCTTTGGCTGAGAAGCGGTTGATGTCAGGAGACATTACAGTTTGCTTTTGTCACCAGTAGTTCTTGAAAGTCGAATTGGTGTTTCAGTGCCTAAAGCCATCAAATTATTGGTGTATAGGCAGAGTGAGAGGTCAAGTCATATTTGCAGGGTGTCCGCGGGGTCTTAAAATGGCTTAAATTTCAAAAACTAAATTTTAGGCCTTAAAGTCTTAAATTCACCAAAATATTGTTTTGTTTGTCTTAAATCATTTAAACATTTAAATTTTCCTTTGTTTACCTAAAGCTACCCAATCAATCCAACATATCCAATCACTAACAGTACAAAAGTTTTAGCAAATCTCTATTTAGAACTAATATTATAACAATCTGTTGTGCATACATTTAGTTTTAAGTTATGTTGAAAAAATAGTATTTATAAAATAGGCATGGGCCGGTATAAGTTTCTGACGGTATGATAACCTTGGATAAAAATACCACGGTTTCACGGTATCAGGATATTGTGATTACTGCTCTAAAATAAGTTATTTTTAAATGTCTGGGTTAAAAAAAAAAAACCTTTTTTCCCCT
The DNA here is from genome assembly GCA_903798115.1 of Danio jaintianensis. Classification (NCBI taxonomy): domain Eukaryota; kingdom Metazoa; phylum Chordata; class Actinopteri; order Cypriniformes; family Danionidae; genus Danio; species Danio jaintianensis. Next base: position 11,282,689 of record CAIGQV010019356.1, on the reverse strand, counting down.
CATTAAACACAATATATTTTATTTTAAGAAACATTTATAATATTTTGGAGCAGTAAACATGTCAGGCTAGACAGTTAAAATAAATCATTGACCTCTGCTCTCTTCATTAGTTTCAAAAACACAGATTTCTGTACAACACATAAAAAATACATTAAAAAAAACCTTACATATACCTTAGGAACGGTGTAACAGAAAATTTTAGCGGTATTAAAACCTTGACTTTTCCAAATCGCGGTAAACCTTGAAACCGGTTATCGTCCCATGCCTAGTATACAATCAGCGTCTGCGAGCACTTCTGTGAGGTAGCTTGAACAATCAAGTGATGTCATGCCGCACACGTTGCTGTTTCTGTGTGAAGTCAAGAAAGAAGTTTAACTCTGTGCCACCGCATAACTATAGATGTGTTAAAAATAATGAGAATATATATACATATATACATATAATTTGCTTATAGCTCCCCAACTTAGCCGCCATGTGTTGGAGTTTTCCCCGGTGAACGAGAGGGTCGCCTCCCTGCGCCTTCGGGTCAGGGATAGGTCTCTCACTGTGGTTTGTGTCTACGGGCCAAACACCAGTGTAGAGTACCCGGCCTTCTTGGAGTCCTTGGGAGGGGTGCTGGAAGGTGCTCAGACTGAGGACTCCCTTGTTCTACTGGGGGACTTCAATGCCCACGTTGGTAATGACAGTGAAACCTGGAGAGGCGTGATTGGGAGGAATGGCCTCCCTAATCTGAATCCGAGTGGTGTTCTGTTATTGGACTTTTGTGCTAATCACAGTTTGTCCATAACGAACACCATGTTCGAACATAAGGGTGTCCATCAGTGCACATGGCACCAGGACACCCTAGGGCGGAGGTCAATGATTGACTTTGTGGTTGTATCATCTGATCTCCGACCGTATGTTCTGGACACTCGGGTAAAGAGAGGGGCAGACCTGTCAACTGATCACCACCTGGTGGTGAGTTGGATCCGCTGGCAGGGGGGAAAGCTGGACAGACCTGGCAGGCCCAAACGTATTGTGAGGGTCCTCTGGGAACGTCTAGCTGAACCTCAAGTCAGAGGGATTTTCAACTCTCACCTCCGGAAGAGCTTTGACCAAATCCCGAGGGAGGCTGGAGACATTGAGACCGAGTGGTCCATGTTCTCTGACTCCATTGTTGACGTGGCCGTGAAGAGCTGTGGCCGTAAGGTCTGTGAAGCCTGTCGCGGCGGCAATCCACGAACCCGGTGGTGGACACCGGAAGTAAGGGATGCCGTCAAGCTGAAAAAGGAGTCCTACAGGGCTTGGTTGGCTTGCAGGACTCCCGGGGCAGCTGATGGGTACCGACAGGCCAAGCGTGCTGCAGCCCGGGCGGTTGCGGAAGCAAAAACTCGGGCCTGGGAAGAGTTCGGGGAGACCATGGAGGAAGACTATCGGTCGGCCCCAAAGAGATTCTGGCAAACCGTCCGGCGCCTCAGGAGGGGAAAGCAGCTCCACATCGACACTGTTTACAGTGGAAGTGGGGAGCTGTTGACCTTGACTGGAGATGTTGTCGGACGGTGGAAGGAATACTTTGAGGATCTCCTTAACCCTACTGACATGTCTTTCATTGAGGAAGCAGAGACCGGGGATGCAGGGGTGGACCCACCCATCACCCAAGCTGAGGTAGTTTGCAAGCTCCGCAGTGGCAAAGCAGGGGGGGTGGATGAGATTCACCCTGTGTATCTTAGGTCTCTGGATGTTGTGGGGCTGTCTTGGCTGACACGTCTCTACAATAACGCATGGAGGTCGGGGACAGTACCTCTGGACTGGGCAACTGGTGTGGTGGTTCCCATTTTTAAGAAGGGGGACCGGAGGGTGTGCTCCAACTATAGGGGATCACACTCCTCAACCTCCCTGGGAAAGTCTATGCCAGGTTATTGGAGAGGAGGATCCAGCCGGTGGTTGAACCTAGGATTCAGGAGGAACAATGTGGTTTTCGTCCAGGCCGTGGTACACTGGACCAGCTCTATATCCTCACCAGGGTACTCGAGGGTTCATGGGAGTATGCCCAACCAGTCCACATGTGTTTTGTGGACCTGGAGAAGGCATTCGAGGAGTTTGGTTCACATTGCCGGCAATAAGTCAAACTTGTTTCCAGTGCATGTTGGACTCCGGCAGGGCTGTCCTTTGTCACCAATTCTGTTCATAATTTTTATGGACAGAATTACAAGGCGCAGCCTTGGGCTGGAGGGGGTCTGGTTCGGGGACCACAGGATCTCATCTCTGTTATTTGCAGACGATGGTGTTCTGTTGGCTTCATCGAACATGGACCTTCAGCATGCACTGGGGGGGTTTGCTACCGAGTGTGACGCGGCTGGGATGAGAATCAGCACCTCCAAGCCATGGTGCTCCACCGGAAAAAGGTGGTTTGCCATCTTCAGGTTGGAGGAAAGTCCTTACCCCAGGTGGAGGAGTTCAAGTATCTTGGGGTTTTGTTCACGAGTGAGGGAAGGATGGAACGTGAGATTGACAGGCGGATTGGTGCAGCGGCAGCAGTAATGCGGTCAATGTACCGGTCCGTTGTGGTAAAGAAAGAGTTGAGCCGAAAGGCAAAGCTCTCGATTTACCGGTCTATCTACGTTCCTACTCTCACCTATGGTCATGAGCTTTGGGTCATGACCGAAAGGACAAGATCTCTGATACAAGCGACCGAAATGAGTTTCCTTTGCAGGGTGGCAGGGCGCACCCTTATAGATAGGGTGAGGAGCTCTGTCACCCGGGAGGAGCTCGGAGTAGAGCCGCTGCTCGTCCACATCAAGAGAAGTCAGCTGAGGTGGCTCGGGCATCTGTTTCGGATGCCTCCTGGACGCCTACCTAGGGAGGTGTTCCAGGCATGTCCCACCGGGAGGAGGCCTCGGGGAGGACCCAGGACACGCTGGAGGGACTATGTCTCTTGGCTGGCCTGGGAACGCCTCGGGATCCCCCCGGAGGAGCTGGAGGAAGTGTCTGGGGAGAGGGAAGTCTGGGGTTCTCTCCTAAGACTGCTGCCCCCGTGACCCGGCCCCGGAAAAGCGGATGAAAATGAATAAATGAATGAATATACATATACATATCATATATATATATATATATATATATATATATATA
>CAIGQV010019356.1:11224357-11279481 GCA_903798115.1 Danio jaintianensis | reverse complement strand
GTTCAAAAATAATGACAATACATATATATTCGAGTCCTGATCGGGAGTCTGAAACCGCATGATCGGGCCCGATTTCCGATCACGTGATCGGATCTGGACATCCCTACTTGTTTTGACGCATTATTTAAAATATGTGGCTAATAAATAATTAATTGGAATTAGTTTTTTTGAAGGGGCATGTAAAAATACTTTTTTTCTGCTCATAAAAAATACTTGCCGTTTAACCCTATAAAAGTCTGAAATATCATTCTTGTTGGTCTTAAAAAGGTCTTAAGTCTTAAATCTGACTTTGAAATTTGGCATAGTCTTAAAACATAGAGATTGGATTTGGTGCTTTAGTCATGCTGCGTATGGAAATCCTTGTTTTTGGAATGTCTTTGGTTGATATGACTGTGAATGGAATCTAAAATTCTAAAAGTACTATAAATCTTGATAATCTGGTAAATACTTGCCATTATTTATGTCTTTGTCTGGAACACTCATTAAGATTCAGCTACAGTCCCAGGCACGCTGACTGACCCTGTCAATGAATGTTTGATCGCAGGGGTTTGTGTGAGTAAGCACTAAACATGTTTGTCTTATGAATGATGTATGAGCTTCAATTCTGCCATACGCACACTGGCTTCCTGATGGAATTAGCCTATACTTGCTTAGTGCCACCGTCGGTCTTGTTTAGAAAGTGTAAAACAATCCTAAAAAAGGCAAGAAGATGGTAAAAAAAAACATTCAATGACACAGGTACTTAAATCTAATATTCGGAAGGATTCTGTAAAGCTTAAGATTGTTTTAACGTGCCTGAAGGGATCGTCAAATTTTCTAATTTATAAGAATTAAGAGATTTGCTTCAAAATTAATTCTAATGCTTTATTCAAGGCAGTTGTTTCTTACACTGTTTTACATCTCGTGACAAACCTGAACATGTAATTCATTTGCCCTAACAGCCTAGTCTGCTATGAAATTCTGGATTTCCTTTAACAATCAAATGGGATTTCATTTTCAATGTCTACATCTTTGGCATAATTCACCTGCTGCAGGACTCAAGGAAGCTTTGTTTCTCTAAAAAGAGTCTTAAGTTCTCAGACATGTATCATGCAGTATTTTGCACTGACCTAAAGTAATCGACAAGACATGTTTTTTAACCTGCTATCTTACATTAATACTTTCCCCCCTCCGTTCCTGAGATCAGGTGCAGAAGGGCAAGCTGGTGCATAGTCACAGTACACAGTAGATTTTCTTTGTGATATTGGTTTTTAATTCAGTCTCTGTAGGTGCCGTCAATCTTTTTGTTGTCTGTTTGTGAGTGTGCCTAATATAGTTGGATGGGGGAGTTTCAGATGGCCATCAGGATGAAGTGAGAGGTGCCTTATGGGACACTGTTTTAATTTCCTGTTTTCTCTGAGTGATGATGTCAAAGGCATGCGTCATCTTTATGGACAGGAGATTGGGGGACAGTTATTAAGGCCTTTGGTATAAATATAGCATTATATTTGTATTTCTTTTGGTAGTATATCTTCTGAGTTTAGATTTCTGTGGGCCTTAAAAAAGGGGTCATGTCATGAGAAATAAAATTAGCCTTGATCTTCTGGCACAGTAGAGGTCTTCGTAGAATTAAGACATCCTGCAAGTTTTATAGCTTGGAAAAAATCCACTTCAGTTCAATATAAATAAAACATTTATTTAATCAAGCTTTATTAACACTAATATAATACAAAGTGGCATGACATCACAAGGCCAAATCTGTGGTCGTGAAGGACCCAGCCGTGCGTGCGTGCGTGTGTGTGTGTGTGTGTGTGTGTGTGTGTGCGTGCGTGCGCGTAAAACATTATTTACCTTTTAGGTGAACATTGAAGAAAATATTGAAATAGTAATAAAATAAATCTATTGCTAGACACCTTAAAAGCTCTTGCTTCATCCTTCCTCAATTTATGCAAAAAAAGGTCTTTAATCAGAATTGATTAAAATTGATAGAAAATCAAAAAATAAATCTTACATTCAAAATAGAAAATCAAAAAAGATTCTTATATCTTAAATTCAGTATAGAAAATCATTAATTGTTCTCATAATTAAATTAAAAGTTTGAAAATGGAATGTTGCATATTCTGCACCAGTCTTTCTCTTTTATTTACCAACATAAAATACCTAAATGCATTTACTTGAGATGCAAAATGAGAAAATCAAGTATTGTTTTGTACAAAAACACAATTTTGACAAGTTTTGACTTAAAATAAGAACAAATCTCTGTAGTGGTGTAAATTACTTCTCTTTGAAATCTTTGAGTCTTTTTTTCATAAAAATCATACAATTATTCTCTGAAATTCATCAATTAATCACATTTTGCTTAATGTGTCTTGATTTGAAGAGTCTTTGGACAGTTAAACTGTAAAAAAGACTAAACATAGGAAAAACATCACTTTTTCCCCCCAGTGTGATCAGAAGTGTGATCTAAATTTATTGAAACACTTGGTGTTTTTTTGTAAGTAAATGTAGATTTATTTATTTTTTCTCCCCAGATCCATCTAATAGTCATAGTTTTGGTTAAGAATTGGTTCTCAGTTCCCATCCCTAGTTGCTGGTAAATTTATTACGATTCAATTTCAAACCCTAACTGTGCTCCCTTCAAATTATTAATGCAATTTTGATTTCTTAATAAAGTTATAAAAAGCATTGAAAATCTCTACATGAAATCTGCAGAAACCCTGTATATATTAATGTTTTTTCCCCACATATGAGTGGAATAATCATTGCACAGGTGAGTTGAGTGCCGAATAGCAAAGATCACAGATTTCAAATCTCCTACTGTCCTGCACTAGCTGAGAAACTGTCACCGAGTTGAATGGAAATGCTAATTTATAGCTTTCTCTTGATTATTATAGACCCTCTTGGTCTCAATGAATGCAATTAGCTTTGTGTTTCCAGGTCTGAATATCGACCCCGCTGAGCTGCTGCTGTTGCGAGCTCACAATCTCCTGCTTCTCCTGTAGGAAGATCAATGAGCTCCCAAAGAGATCCAAGTTTGATATTTTTCTGAAGTTCTGCTTTAATTCAAACTGGTATAACCTTCCCGACTTTATTAAGATGTTCACCAAATGCTGTCAGCTATTTTAAAGCACCAGATAGCTTTAAATCTGATTTCGTTCTTAAATAATATACTCTTCAGTCATGGCTATTCTTCATAAAGCTTTTCAAAACTGCGGTTCCACTGCTTTGGCCTGTTTTCTCAGCTGTAAAATCCTGGTGGTTATATAACATCTTTGGTTTGCTACAGCAATAAATTTTCTCGGTGTGTTCCATTTGCCTTACTGGATTCATATCTGTGCTTTAGGGGACTGAAAGTAGACAGGATTTTTTAGTGGTCTGTGAGGGGGTCCATGAGAAGTTTTCTTCTTTTTTTTTTCTTGCTAAGTGGTTAGTTTTGCCTGCAGTTGTAATACTGCAATTGATTTTTAAAAGCATTACTGAAGAAAAGCCATAAAATTAAGAGAGTTTGTTGTTCATTAGTTAAAGGGATCATGTAATTTTTTTCAATTTTAGTTTTTGCATGCAGTCCACTTATAATGTTAGTCAAGGTTTTTTTCTCCAAGCAAGCATGACTTGGTTTATGAACACTTTCCACCCTGTGTCTGACCATGTTTTTTTTTTGTCTGTCTTGTTACTGAGTCCTTCTTTAAAACTTTCACAGAAACACCTTCTTTACATCTAAATTGATTAATAATTTGTACCCAGTGGGATATTTTACACATAATCACATAACACAGAGTACATATTAAGTGTAGCACTCGCAAATCTTTAAGCCAGGGCTGTCCCCCTCATTTTAGGTTGAAGGAGAAAATTCAGATTGGAGAGGGTGTTTCTTTTTTGAGGCTAAATTATGCTTACAATACATTAATATTAACCGTACTACTGTAACTGCTCCAGCTTTGTTTGGAACTGGAATCTTTTGATGGCAGAACAGAGCAAAAATAGAGAGCACTGTATTTAAAATGGTATTTTAACACAATTTGTTCTTGAAATACATGGTCATTCTAGCTGCATTTTAATAGCCTTCATTAAAATTCTGGACTCTCAAAGCTGTGTCTTATACATGTGTATTAGGGCTGCACGATATTGGAAAAATCTGACATTGCGATGTTTAGTTTTTCTGCGATATATATTGCAATATGAATACAATTTCACCAGATGACTTCTAGACGATCTCTATTTTGAAAGAATGAATAATTTTAGACTAATTGGGTTCTTAACGCGTCTGCATAAATCACTCAAGCAAAAAAAAAATACAATAAAGGAAAAGATACAAATGAAGTAAACTGTGTTGTTGTTTTCTAAGGAGTCCTACAATAATTGAATAATCACATGCAAAATAATAGTGCATAATCTTCGTTGTGTAATTAATATAGATGCTGAAACGATATACAGTATTGTGCAGCCCTAATGCATATTGTTAAATCAACAATTACTAAATTATAGCAGATATTAATATGTGAGATATTTTTATTAAAGATGTTATCTTGCACACTTCCTGCTCCTTTAGTTTTTCCATGCTAAGCTGTCTTTTGAGTCTACACTTTATTTAATTTTCAAAATAATGGTTAATCACTATTTTATATCACTGTTTGAAATGTACTTCTGGGCCAGATTCGATGCCTTTGTGGGAAATATGTCGGACACCTCTGCTTTAAACATCTTCCACATTTTTCCTCACAATCAACGCATAATGTATGTGTTGTGACTCGTGTTATTTAGGTTGTGTTCTTGACATTTCGTTGTCCCTGACATTTTTGTTTACTTTTTGCTCCGAGTCTTGCAAATAACCTACAAACACACATTTGATTATTCATGCAGAGGCCAGAAATATTATGTTGAGATCTAGATCCACCTAAGGAGCTTGTAATAACCTTAGTCACGGTGTCATCCTGCAAATGGAGCTTTCAGAACGTCTATTAAAACTTATTTTTAGCTTAACAGGAAGATGGGGATTGAAGCTTTATCTCTCCTTTTTTCTCTCAGGATAATTGGTGAAGATTATGCTTTATTTCTCCTTTTAAATTCGGCCTGTCTGACGTTATTAAAAAAGATGTAACATGACTACAATTTTTTAGGAAGAATACATTCATGTTAGACCAAAAAAGGACAAAGCCACTTTAGTGATCACGACAGCTTGTTTCTTGTCCTTTTTTTTTTGTGAGTGTTTAGTTTTGTGTGCGTATATGTAGACTAGCGGTGAGACAAAGAGAAATAAAAGGTTTCAATATGGAAAGTAGCATTTGCACACCTCATTGACTCCACTTTATGACTCTGTAATGGCCTTGCAGTGTTTGTTGGCTTTCCACTTTCCACTGGAATTGCAAAACCGACAGGTGCGCACCTCCATTCACTCTCTCTCTCTCTCTCTCACTTCCTTTTATGTACTCCTTTTTCTTTCTCGCTCCTTCTGCCCTTCTTTCCACCCCTCAAATTATTTTTCACTATTTCGTCTCTCACTCTCCCTCTGTGGGGAAGCAGAGATGTTCCAGCGGTTACACATTGTATAGGAAAGCAGATCTGCCGTCAAAAACACTTTTACTGACACAAATTGTCACTTTTGTTGTGCAAACAGATGAAGGATGCTCAAACATCCTTTTTGTTGTCCTTGGCCTCGTTTATGTCCTTAAGAGCGTTTTGAGTCTTTAAAATTACATTGTGTCTTACACTACATACCACTTGCCACACAAGTATATTGAAGCTTTGTGTGGGCGATATGGCAAAAATGTCATATCACGATGTTTTTTTCCAGAATTTCCAGGATCACGGTTCTTCCTGATGTTGGTTTTACTATTCTGCAAGTTGCCTCAGCAGTACAACCGAATATTTTGTTACCTTGTAAGGCTTTGTTTTTAAAATAAGAGAAACAGTATGGTAGGCACTTAGGAAATTAATAAAACAAAGATTCACATTACAAGTACACATAATATACAAATAAAAAAGTCTGTCTCATTTTGTAATATATTAAGATTAGAGTTATTTTGCATTATGATGTGTTATGGTATTTATATGTTATGGTATTAACTCTAGATAGATAGATAGATAGATAGATATTTTGCATCGTGATGTGTTATGGTATTAATTATTTTAATGTGTTTTCAGTTTAAATGTATAAAGTGCTTAACTTCTTTCATAAATATTGCATCTTTCCAACTGTACTTTACAGTATATGGATCAAAGTCTTGACTTGAGGCGGCCTATTTGGTGTCTGCATCAAATTGAATTTGAAAAGGGGTTTTAATATACATAGAAAGCATATTAAATGCCTGCTTTAATGTTTCAAATATCTTTTGAAAGTGAAGATTCAAAATCTGGGTAAAAAAATCATCACCCATTGTCATTGAGTGTAACAGATATATTTATGAAAAATGAAACTGAATACTTCCTGTATTTATTAAAATGAAAGAAAATGTAATCATGCTTTATTTAAAAGCTTAATGTAAATAAATGAGATAAAATCTGTTGCGTATAGAAATAAATGTACAGCAGGAAAAATAAGTATTGAACATGTCACCATTTTTCTCAGAAAAAATATTTATAAAGGTGCTGTTGACTCACAGGATGTTGGTAACAACCAAAGAAATCCACCTATGCAAAGAAAACTAAACTAATTACAAATGAAGTTATGCTGAAGCTGCTTCAGTCCAACATCTATATTACCAGGATGATGAAGATGAAACCAGGGTGGACATTTCAGCAAGGCAGTGATTTAAAACACAGACAAGCAAACTCAAATGGTTTCAGAGAAAGAAAATAAAGCTCCTCGAATGGTCCAGCCAATCACCTGAATTGAATCCAATAGAAAATACAAAATAACGATCAGATTTGATAGACGAGACCCACAGAACCATCAAGATTTTTGACACAGCTGAGCAATGCATGTGACTTCATCCTTCACATGAGAGGCGTCTTTAAGCTGCCATCACCAAAAAGCCTTTTATTTAAAGTATTAATTACATTTTAATAGTTCAGTACTTTCTCCTTGTGTCATTCCATTGTTATTACACATAACTCATTACACATAACTCATAACTGTTTTATGTTTTTATTGTTTGGGTTTTTACCAAAATATGGTTTTATTCCATGTCAACAGCTTCTTTAGAAATATTATTCCCAGGAAAAAACATGACGTGTTCAATACTTATTTTCCCCGCTGTATAAATAAAATTGAAAGTGGTCTTATACTTTTATTATATGACCCATATAAACAATTTACACTTTAGTTTAAGTAACAATCCGCACCATTCACCTGCCTGTTATTAAGATATAAAGTGTTCATTAGCAATTATAAAGTATGATCTTATTTTACATCCCTAATCCTACACAAAACCTAAACCCAACTACTACCTTACTAATGAAATTCTTAATGTTTTTTTTGTTAATGGTTTGTTAATAACGTAAATTGTACTTTAAAATAAAGCGTGACCCTATTTTTGAATTGTGAACTTTCAATTTAATGCACCTCTGTTAATGGCTGCAATGCAAGCATGCACATTCATTTAAATACAGTAACATTTCATAATCTGATTCATACACTGAAGTAACCAAAAACTCCAGCTGCATTTTGTCCACGTTTTGTCATGTAGATTATTTCTGGAATCATACCTTTATTCACACTGTATATCATTTTCTCATATCTCCAGGCAAAAATTGTGTCACTCAAATTTGGAATCGCCCCCCATTTCACCTGAAATCCCGGTTATGGTGATCAAAGGCAAAGCAGCGAGACAGAAGGGCCTTAAAAAGGAATCAAGCAACCTCAGTCATTTTTTCCAGAAGAAAACCTCTGTGACTCTCCCGTTAGAGACCCTTCATGTCCCAGTCAAGTCCGAACCAATGGAGGTGTGCGTTCAACAGCCTGGCATCTTCAAGCAAGAGAGTGTGGAGGATGCGAAAGACATGGTGAAAAAGGAGAAGATGGACGTCACTGCTTTTCCTTCCACATCACAAAGCTGTAAGCCGGTGGTTAAAGGTGATCATCTTCATCACATATTAATTTTTGTTGGTTATGCATGTTGGTGGTGAACGTATATTTGATAAATGTAATTGAATTCAAGTTTACACTACCTGACAAAAGTCTTGTCATCGATCTCAGTTGTAAGAGCAACAAATAATAACTTGACTTCTAGTTGATCATTTGGAAAAGTGGCAGAAGGTAGATTTTTTTTTTCCGATAAATCATCTGTTGAACTGCATCCCAATCATCACAAATACTGAAGAAAACCTATTGGAACCCACATGGACTCAAGATTCTCACAGAAATCAGTCAAATTTAGTGGAGAAAAAAATCATGGTTTGGGGTTATATTCAGTATGGGGGCGTGCAAGAGATCTGCAGAGTGGATGGCAACATCGACAGCCTGAGGCATCAAGACATTTGTGCTGCCCATTGCATTACAAACCACAGGATAGTGCTCCTTCTCATACTTCAGCCTCCACATCAAAGTTCCTTAAAGCAAAGAAGGTCAAGGTGCTCCAGGATTGGCCAGCCCAGTCATCAAACATGAACATTATTGAGTAAGATGGAGGGGGCATTGAAGATGAATCCAAAGAATCTTGATGAACTCTGGGAGTCCTCCAAGAATGCTTTCTTTGCCATTCCAGATGACTTCATTAATAAGTTATTTGAGTCATTGCAGAGATCTTTTTCCACTGCACCATGACTTTATATTCTATACTGTGCATTATTTCTGTTAAGTGACAAGACTTTTGTCTAAGCAAAGTCAGACCTTACTGTCCTAATTAAAAAATTAAAAATCAAGGCATGACCATATTTTATTTTGCCTTTCATATAAGCCACTCCTGATACCAAATGATCAACTAGAAGTCAAGTTATTATTTGTTGTTCCTAAAACTTGGATAGGCGACAAGACTTTTGTCAAGTAGTGTATTTGTAAAGCACTTTTCACAATAATTATTGTTTCTAAGCAGCTTTACAAAGGTGCACATTATTGTGTTACAATCAAAATCAGAAAAGTTAAGATATTAGCTACCACAAATGCTAATTACTTTTAACTAACTAGTAACTAATAGATTTTAACAGTTATTATATATAAGCATAATTAATCTGCAGTTATATAGTATATAGGTGATGTCATTGAAGTCACATTTTGTCATGTCATGTTCAATGAAGTGTAATTGTAAAAAAATCATTTAATTCACGTTTTTGTATTTGTTTATAGTTCATTTAAAAAAAAAAAAAAATACTTATGTGTTGATTGGTTTTTTTCCCCCACAATGAGTTAATTATTTGTTTATATTATATTTGTTTAGAGCATTTAAAGGCAGTTAAACATTTTTTTGTTCTGTTTCTAATAATGATTAACTCTCAGTAATGTGTTTTGCAGTGGAATGTCCTGTCTGTGGAGTAGGTGTACCTGAACAGCACATTAATAAACATCTGGATATGTGCTTGAACAGAGACGATAAGAAGGAAGGATTGAGAAGGTATGGAGAATAGTTGTAACATAGAGCAACAGTACTATGTGCAGATTGATGGAGCCAATTGGCTTTTATGACATAAAATACAGTTGGTAAATGTCTGGAGCAAGGATTTTAAAGGCTGGTGTCCAGGGATCCTTTGGGAGATGCTAGTTAGTGCTCGTGTCAGTGGAAATGATTGGAGAAAAAATGGGATAAAAAATAATTTAAATAAACATTAATATAAAAAAGAAAACAAATGCATAATTAAATAAAATTTTATTAAAAATGATTTCAAGTCTAATAAATAAAATAAAACATTAAAATAATCAAATAAAACATTTTGTTAAAATAAAGATATTAATTTGTAATTTTGATTTAATTGAAAAATTGTTTAAAAGGTTTAATAAACAAGACATTTATAAATGACACCATAAATATGATTACCTAAATAAGATTCATGTAAATAATCCTAAATTTGATTAAATGAATACAAATTAGATTTAAATGAAGAATTCAATGTGTAAATGAATATCATAATATATGAATACTTTCATAATCTTAATTTTTTTACAGTATAATTTGGGTATAAATGTATTATATATTACATCTCAGACACAACGTGCCTAGATTCTGTTCATTTTTGTCAAAAACATGATTTAAAAAAAAATCTAAACCAGGATCAATAGTTCAGTGTAGCAAACGCGAACAACGGGAGTGATTCAAATATAGAAACATTTCAAGTATGTTGAAACGCTACTTATCCAATTAAATAAGTGGAGCAGAACAAATTGCTGTATTATATAGTTTAATTAGCTTTTTTTAAAGGCAGATTGTTCTTTTGTTGTAACAATTGTTTGCCCATATGTCCCAAAATGTAGATTTCTAAGATCCATTTTACCTAATTAGAGACCATTTGCAATTGTGTTTTTTTTTTTTTTTTTTTCCTGGATACATCAGAGTTAGTTGAATGAAGTATAACAAATGAACTGATTGCAACTTTTATTAAATGGATGGTTTATGATTTTTTTTGTGTGTGTGGTCCAATTGAGAAGTATTTGTGGTTAAAGATTCTTGTTAAATACCATTCCCAATAGATTGTAGCTTGTCTCCATCTCTCACCCTCTTCTTGCCACCGGTTTTTCACCTGAGGGACATTGTGAAGGCCTGACATTTGGTGTGTGTGTCTGATTGACAGAAAGGGTGATTTCATTTACTGGACACCTTCAGGGTAACGTGATGATGGAGGAGTGTGTGTCAGCACTTCTGTGGCCTAAAGCCCGTCCTGACATACCACTGCTGCAGATGAAATTTGCACATTTTAAATCTTTGTCTTTTATTTTTATGTAATAGCGTAGGGACTGATACTTAAATGAAAGACTTTAATATTAGGTATTAGTGGTAATTCACCTTCTTGTTAAAACCTTAAAGGCCCCGGGATACTTCAAATGAAATGGAAGAACAAAAACCAAACTGAAAACGAAATTCTAAAAGGCTGAGGGATGGTATTGACCTTATTCTACAATCTGGAAGTGCGCTCGTTTTTACGATTGTTTTTGAACTTCTGATTCAGTTGCCTATAGGAGAAATGACTTGGAATAATAAATGGCAGAAAACAGTCAAACTACTTGCTCTACAAACAAGTGTGTTCATGACTATACATAAAAAGTAGAATAATATAATGAGAAAAAAATCAGTTTGCAGCATAATGAGCTGAAATCCATGGAAGTGAATGAGACCGGAAGTTCCAGAACACACCCACCGATTGCGTGAACGAAATGGACCAATGGTAGCTCAAAGGTGTTTTGGAGTCAAAATGCAATTCCCCCAAAAGTTTGCTTTGGTAAGCAGTTTTGAACTGCCAAAACAAATTTTTGGCCGGATATTTTACGAAATGATGTAATTTCAGTTCTTTTTTCAGTTTCGCTTGAAGTATCTTCGAAATATAATGATGTAATGACCTTAATAAATTTCTTTTTTTTTCTATAAAATACAAAAGAAGATATTTGAAGAACATTGCAGTCTACATTGAACCTCATGTTGGCTGTTTTTGTATCAAGCAAAAAAAAAAAACTTCTTTTTTTTCTGGAATATCTTTTATTGTGCTTCACAGAAGAAAGTAAGTTGTTGTGGTTTGGAATGACATGAGTGTGCACAAAAGGGTTTTTGGATCAGCTGTTTCTTTATTCACTACAGCGATCTCATTGTACTGCCTGAAGACTGTTTGTATCTAGCATAGTTGAAAAGGAAGAAATATTGCTCTGCGTTCAAATTCATGAGTAGTAAAATGAGCCTGTCAATTAAGGAAGGATGCAAAAAGCAATTTGATGATAGTAAAATTAGATACTGATAGGACAGAAAAATAGCATATTCTCTCATTTCATTGATAAAATATTTTTTTCATTTTGTAGACATGCTGCTACTTAAAATGTTTGTGACACCTTTCCTCAAAGAATATCAGGAAAAGATTTAACTAAAGAATTTGATATGACCCAGGGGTGAAACAGTAGACAAAAATGATGGTTCTGTGTATTTATGGTACACAGTGGGAGAAGACTAAATGAAAACTCTTATTTTTTTAGCTGTGGTTGACTGAATGAGTTGTCGGTCTGTTTTTAAATAAGTTCAATTATAATTACACGTTTTCTTAAAACCCCTAAAATATACATCTCAGGCAACTGTATTGCACATCATATTTTAAAGGCTACAAACAACAACAGAGCCCAAACTTCAATTTAATTTCTGTTTATTGTTAGATATAAACATCAACACCCAATTAAAAAGTGCATGCAAATGTAAATTCCATGTAAGGCAGTTTCTACTTCAACTTACACAGTGTTTTTTATAACTTTCATCAACAAGTAAAGTAAAATTAAATCGATATAGACTAATGTAGTGCAAATATTTCAATAAATTCTTTTCTCTAGAGTTAACTTCTCTAGCAAACTAGTTGCTTTCATGAAATGCCTGAGGTAAATGTAATGCTGTGAGATGCATTGTTTACAAGCTGTTTGACTGATGTCTTTCTGTAGTTAAGTAATTTCTGATTAAGTAATTATATAAGATGTTTAATTATGTTTATTTTATAATATTACTAGACATAAAGATTAATGAATGATGCCATTAACCTGGTTTTGAACTTAGTCTTTTATACAGCAATCTGTCTCATCATATCAAAGTGTCAGAGCAGCAGTTATTATTCAAATCTTCTCATAACATAAAAAAAATATAAAAAAAATGAGACTGTTTCTTATTAAAAGGACAACTGAAACAGCGTAGCCTAATATTTAGTTTTGTATTTGGAATATTTAAATGACATTCCATGTATTTGAAACATGAATGTATTTGTTTGGAACACATGCATAAAAATAAATTGTAAAACGTTAATATAATCTATATATATCTCCAGTATAATTTTTATCACCATGAAAATGTCCATAGAAGTTGCATGGCATTAAACACAAACAAACAAACATACAGAACACATACCTACTAAACCGAAAGAACTATACCAGAAATGTTCATTTTAAATATGTCTAACATTACATCCCCAATATGACCCTATAAATATAAATGACAAATAAACAAAGTTGTTTGCTTGATATTAGAGATACTGATGTCAGCGGTCTGCTTACCACATCAGGACAGAGTCTTTAAGCGGAAGCCATTTCTGAGAAGGACCAGCATCAAGTCTTGTAGAAGTCACGTGAGAGAACATTTCTGTAGTAAATGTAGTGTTCTGTCAGAGAAGAGCTAAGTTCTTTGACCTGAAAGCAAAGCACTGTGTTTTCCACAGACTACAATCCACCAGATAACACCTACTCTACCACGGTGACAGTGTTATGTTCTGAGGATTTCTTTTTCAGATGCTGGAACTGAAAAGTTTGTTGGCATCAAGGCCAGCATGGATTAAAGCAAATGCATGCAAATCCTTGAGGAGAACCTGTTTCAGTCTGCCAGAGATATGAGTTACTTTCCAGCACAATTACTTCCCAAACTACACAGCAAAACTAAATTAGTAATTTGTATTCTAGACACAGACTTGAATGCAATAGAAAATTTTTGCTATGACCTAAAGTCACCGTCGATCTAATTTGCTAGTGGTGCAACAATTGTATTAAAGAGTGGGCAAAAATGCATGTTATGAAACTGCTTTCTGACAATATGTTTTAATTGGATTCCCTGAAAACAGCTGATACAACACTTTTGAGCATACTTCAGTTCTGTTCTGTATTAATCTTCCAAGTTGCTGCTTTTCTTTGATGGCCTGCAGTTTGGCTAATGGACTGTATTACTTGAAAACATTAATAGTTAATATTTTGCAGAATAAATGTAATTTATAGCCTTCATAACCTCTTAACCATATGAAAAAACCATGTTCATATAATGAACAGCCTCCATTGTCTTAATGTAATGTGCAATACATTTTAAAATTACTATAATTGTATTTCTTGTACAGAAGTTGAATAATTTAATATCCTTCAGTTTGAACGCAATCTAATCTTCCATATTTTTTTTGCAATGTCAAAGATTTACTTTTCGGTAACACTTTACTTGAAGGGGTGTTCATAAGACTGTCATGACACCTTTATGATCATGACATGTCATAAATGTGAAGGAGACTTTATGTATCCTTTTAATAACTGTTATTCAGTGGCATTTGCTTAGTTATGTCATTTTAAATGCAAAGATGACATTATTTGTTATGACAACTTGACATAAACATACATCACAACCTGTTTTTGTATTTGTCATGACAACTTGAATTTACCAAGACAACTTGTCATAAATCTGTTATAAACATAAACATTCTCATGAGGCATTGTAATGGTGTCATGTAACTAGTAAATGTTAAATACTAGTAACTAGTAATAAACTAGTATCTTGCTAAATAAGTAGAAAAATATTATGCATTTATATTATATTATGTCATCATGGATGGCAAAGACAAAAGAATTTTGTTATTAGAAGTTAGTTTAAAACTATTATGTTAAAAAATGTGTTGAAAAAACTTTGTTAAACAGCACTTAGAATATTTTAAGTACTTGAGCTAATAATTTACATATGTATATGTGTTTCTTTTCTTTTCTTTTTTTGGGTGAACTATTCTTTATTCTTGCTCCTAAAATGGAATTGTGTGTGTTTTTGTGTTTCAGCGGTGGAAGGCGAAAGGCCATGCCCAAACTGTTGTACACTTTGATAACTGTGCCCAAGCTCAAGAAGATGCTTAAAGAATGCCATCTTTCCGCACAAGGCAACAGAGACCAGCTCACGAGACGCCATCAAGAATTCACATGCATCTATAATGCGCAGTGTGATGCACTCAACCCTAAATCAGGTATACAGCCAGAGATCAATCCATGAAAGAATAAACAGTCCAGTGAATAATGATCATTTAGAGATGATTGAAAAACATGCTTAAGATTGTGTTTAAGTAAACGTTCTGACATGACTATTAATGACTGTAATATGTTTTGGTCAATACTGTATTGCCTGTAAAATTGTTAACTGGGAAGTTTCCAGCGAGTGTAGGTGGTGGATTATAATTACGTGCTGGAGTCACACTGTGGTGGACCCGGCACATATACAGTAGTTTTATCCTTCAAGTTACTGCTTTCCTTTTCACTGACCCTTTCAGAACTGAATTTCTCTCTTTTCATTGAGCTGTCAAAGGGTTCACAGGAACCATCTATTTTTCTTTCAATCAGCCGATGTTGCCATGGTTGAACTTGGCTGAACTTGTGTTTGGATTGTGTTTTCTTTTTCCCCCGTTTTGTCACATACAATGATCGAGTGAAGTAATAAATTGCAGTACTCAAGCTTACTCGGATGTAACCAGTTTATGTAAAAGCTAATTGTCATGTTATTCAGAATTAATTTGGAGTTAACATTCTACTGTGTTCACTGGAGTTAATGATTTGCGAAACACATTTGGTTTGGGATCTAGAATAGATACTTAATGTGGAATCCTTTTTATGTAGTTCATTAAGTCTGCTTCAGAAATGTTGGTTACAGTTGAATATTTTTAATTTTTGTATTATTATTATTATTTTTTCTTCTTTACAGCTGAAGAAATCGCCAAAGAAGTTGAAAACAATGAGCGATTAAAGAATCAGCTGGACAGAAAACGGAAACCTGTATGTACTACTATGGATTCTCCTTTCTAAATGATAAATATTAGGGCTGTCAATCAATTGCAACCATTTTAATGTACACATTTCATACAATTATATGTGGATATTTCATATACACATTTCGCACGCACATATATCTCTACAAACATATTACACATATTTATTACACAAATATTTGGGTTAATTAATTTTTTTTTATGAGCATTCTAAATTGCTATTTAGATATTACAGACTGTGTTGTTTAGATACATTTACAGAATTTATTGCATGTCCAAAAAACATTTTTTTTTTAATGTTCTGCAAAAGAAAGATGGAACAGAAGGAGGAATAAATATAGAATTTTCATTTTTGTGTGACTGAACTAGTCCTTTATTTTTTTGTTCAGTAATATGAATCTATAACATAATTTTATTTAATGAAATAATCTAAATTATAAATTAAAACATTACTTGTTGTTCAGATCTGTGCTTTATTTTTTACATAACTATATTTGTGTTCAAGTCTTTGTTGTGAAAAAGTCTCCTGTGTTATGTTTCAGCTTTTTATAAGTGCTGTGATGTTGGAATAGCTTTTAGATTATTATTTGTAATTTTTATTTCAAAATTTACTTTAATGACATCTCTTTTCCCCCCATTGTTTGTGTTTCACAGGTAATCATCACTACAAAGAATCAGACAGCCGAAGAAATTGAGGAGGTGCACTCGATGTATCGTAAGTCCTGACTTTTCAAATCTCACATTCATAAAGCAATGAGACTTCTTGCTCTGCTTGAATTAGAGGATGTGCCGTCCTTGTGGTTTTGGAAAATAATGTTTGAGTGATGTCACAACAGGGTCACATTCATTCCCCTGCTCGTCCCGTGCATTGTGAAATAAAAATGTAATTGAAATATGCACTGAAAATCATTGACTACTACTACTACTACTTCAAGGTTGACTGAGAAAATGCATTTGCTCAGTGACAATCAGGTAAGGATAAAAAAAATAATAAAATCACTTGCTTTAGCAATGGTTTGATTGTAATTTATTTGTTAACTGATCCAGAAAGCAAGGACTGTTAATGAAGAATCTTGCTTTTAATGGAAATTCGGCTTTTAACTTCTCGTTAAATTATTGAAAATCATTTAAAATGTTTATCTAGTCAACACTCTCTCTTTAAAATGTGTACAATGTAATCTGCTGTTAAATGTTAGTTGTTTTAATTGAGAAAAAAATAATGCTGTTCAAAATTGGAAAACAGTGCATTTCTGAGCAGAACCTGCCTGTCAGATTATGGCACATCTGCGATCGCAATCATCAAACGTTCCTATTTTGATTTGTTGCTTTAATGTAATGCCCATGTATCATCGGTGTGCTCTGGAAGGGCACTTGCAATTTCCGTTTCCACCTCATATATCAGATCTTCATGCTCAGGTGCGGTCTGGACTCCATGCAGAACTGTGCTGCAGAGATTTCTTAAACCGAATACAGATTTATCTACGTCGTGAATGGAGCTGCTCACTTCATTTAAAGTTTCTCTCCAGACAATTTCAATATGCATAATCTCACTTCCGTTATCCTCAGTGGTTCTCAGCCAAAATGCTTCCCAGAAACCTTTGCCTTTTGTGGCTCCAAGTTCAGTAAGCAGCAGTGTGTGTGTTTGTGTGAGTGGGGAAAACAAGAAGGATCCCTCAAGGGTTTGAAAGGGAAGGTGGTGATCAATACAACAATACCAACAGGGTCTCAAGATCGATCCTACCTCATTAAATGTTCCAATCTGCCTTAGTGACCCGGCTCAGAATGCTTAGACCAAAAAAAAAATCTGACAATAGGCTCCAAGCAAGATATTATCCAGTGTTTAGTGGACTTCTGTCGAGATGGCTTAATTTTATGCCATCTTAACGGGGATCGGGTACGAACGAACAAGGTTGTGAGCCACTTTGTGATTTAATTGAATGAAAGTGTTGATGTTATATAATCTCTCATGTGGATCCAAACCTGAATGACCTAAAGTGCATGAATAAAGGCCAATGCTTTCAATCTATAAACGAGAAAAAGCACTGTAAAAGAGGTTTGTTTAATTCTGTGAATTTAATGATTATTTAGAAGCAGACCTTTTCATTTAATTGGCTGTTAACAGTTTAGAAAAAATCTTCACAGTCAGATTGAGTTGTAAACAATATATTTTTTGTGTCTTTTTCTCACAAAGCTGAAAATAAGAAGACCTAAATTATTGTGCGCAAGTCTTGTGGACCTTGTTATGGTACCTTTATGGTGTCTTTGGTGTTTTAGCAGCATTTTGAAAGCCGCAGTCTACATGGGGACTAATACCATGTAAAATCAAACTGCAATTCAGCTTTTTATTACACAGAAGCAATTCATACAAGTTGGTACACTCAAAAAAATACATATATTTGCTGTTTCTTCAAGCTACTTATTTAAAATGAGCTAAAACAACACAATTCTTGAGATTTTCTTTTTGGGACAACTTAATTGTTTTATTTTGAATCAGCTTAACTTTGTAAAAACAATTAAGTTAACTTAATCGATTTGTGTTGGGACAACATGAATGAATTGTGTGAAACCCTCCGTTTTTTTACAGTATAGGGCATTTTTTTCCCAGGAGACTCCTATTTTAACATTAAAAATCTTTAAAGAAGCTCATCCTCTAAAAATACCACAACAGACAAGATTAAACAAATTTCAACTTTAAACAAACTTTGAATTGAAACAAAATTAAACAAGATTAAAATGATAACAATAGCTATAATTAATGACATGTTAAATGAACAAATTCATTTAGTTGGTTCACTTACATAATGTAACTCCAAATTGTTGGAATTCGCAATATGGTTAGTTTTGCTTATTATTTGCAAATGTACATAAAAGCTCAGTCTAATTTTCTCAATTGTTTGAACCAGTCTATGGCTACAAACACTAACTGAAAATATAAATCCACTTTCTGACAGTAGGTGGTGCTTACAAAATGGCTTGAATAGAGTTTGTCCCCCTGTAATCTTGTTGATCATAGCAAAAGTTTATTTGTCTATTTGAGGGCAAGATGAAAAGGAAATGCCATCACAACTTTTCCCAAGATAGTTCCATTCATATAAATCATTCATGCTTCATAATTACCCTTAGCATTTCATCAGTGGAATTGAATCAACATTGACTTAAGCTGAATAACAATTCATAATTAGTTTTGCAACATTGCCACTGTTTTGAACTGTAACTGAATCTAAAGAATTACATCACTTATCTCTGAAATGTTTTACATGCGATCTGATTTACATTGTTTTTGATTATCTTATATTTCGCACCCATGAAACCCAGAAGCCCTGTAACTCATTCAGGGCTAGGCTAGGGCTTTCCTTGCTATAATATACCTAAATGTCTCTTAACTGATGAGATGTCTCGTCAATGTTGGGGGAAAGAGTTTTTTTTTTTTTTTTTTTTTTTTTTTTTAAACAATTTTTATTTTAAACATTGTCATGCAAATTAAAAAATGTAAAAATGTTCAGTTTAGAAAAAAAAATTACAACAAGAATAATATATAAAATCTAAATAACAACATAATCTTTAAAAAACATTATAATAATATTAAATAATATAGCAAAAACATATTTGTCTAATCTATATACCTTCAATGTCCATCAATTTAAGAGTCACCATCTAGGCTCTCCAAAAAGTCATAAAATACTTTCCAAATAGATTAAAATATATGATCTTTGTTTTTCAAAAAATAGGTTATCTTTTCTAATACAAGGTAAGAGGTCATCTCCTTTATCCACTAAGATACATCAGGACTGTATTCTTTCCAAGGACATGCAATTACATGTTTAGCTTCCAGCTAACATCTTTCATGTTTGGTCAAATATGCAATATACACAAGCTGGGATCAAGTAGAATTACTTTACCAATGATTTGATTGGGGAAAGAGTTAAATACAATGAGCTGTTGCTCCACATCCCCTTTTTTCTGATGTGGGTGGAGCCTTTACAGCTCTTGCCTCAAGATACTCCGGCAACAGCACACAAAACATCTGCATACATTTTAAAAGATTTTTTGCAGATCTTTGTTTTTGATGCTCAATAATTACACACTAAAGAAAGTTAAAAGTGAAAATCATTGCCCCCTTAATATGAATCCAGGAAATAGCCTAAACTGAAGACAATCAAGTGGTTGTCTTTTAATTAATACTGTTTATTTATGTTTATCCTCACATGTCAGAAAGTTGTCAGTTTTAGTCAGTGCTCCAACCATGTTTCTGTTTGTCATGAACAGGTTACAGCTGCTAGTCCTAGTGGCGTCTTTGCCATTATGAAAACCCACTTACCCTAACGACCCCCTCCCAGGGGCCAGCATTAGAAACAAATCCATTTAAGGTGGATTGGTGTAATTTTCTCCAAGTGAGAAAACGTGGTCCATATTTGTCATGTAAAATTGACCTAGCAGGAAAAGATGAAAGCCACTGCACGATTAGAAAAGCCAGACTGTGATGTCGGAGACAGGATGGTGAAATATTGATGCGCAGCACGGAGGGGGATCTATAAATAGAAGCATGCCGAGATAAACTCTTGATTAATCATCAAAAGAGCTTGATGATTCACCAGCCTCACGGAGTGTCCAATGAATCGGGGAATGACACACACACACACACACACACCCAGAAATCTAACTTTTCTGTTTACGTTCATAACTAATGAAACCGATATAATTGTTTTTGACCACAGTGCAAATATAAATGAAAATATTTCCTGTCCATTTATTTATTTTATTTATTTTTTTTGTGCAGAATAAAAATGCATTATCTAGCATAGTATAAATAGATAAAACTAGGGTTTTTCCGATTCCGATACTAGTATTAGAAATGGCACAGATGCTGCGAAATAATCTGGCATTAGTGTGTGTGCATTTGAAACCATAAACCGATCTGGTACCAGACATAAAGTTATAGTGAGACATGTAGTTATGCCGCTAGTGTTCTTGATGCTGCAAACCCAAAGTCATTTCTTCTTCACTGCTTACAATGCAAACACAGGAAGTTGTGCTGTGCTGCCACAAGCAACCACCACAGTTTAGAACATTAAAGAATGAAATGAAATGAAAATTCACTAGAATTATGTCCCCTGTTTGGGACTGAGATATTTCAGACTGGACCAACCAGCCAGTAAAACAGCAGGTTGGACAAGTATTAGCAACTTTAATATGAGTAAAATAAAGCATTTGAAGACGCGTCACCCTGCTGAACATGATGGTTTCACAAAGGCTAGTGCAGCTAGGATGAGCCATGCATGCCAGAATGAACAAAGTTTGGAAGGGTCATTCAAATAAAGGAAAAACTTTTCAAAAGACAGCCAATGAGCCATAAAGATAGCTGGAAAATATTGAGTTTGTGTTGCATAACCAGCCACTATCAGATGTCAAAAATTTGAATTTTGCCACTTTATTGAACATTTGTAGCCCCAGTACTCCATATCAGCTGATACCCTGAACCCAGGTATCAGAATCAATATCGGGAATGGAAAAAGGGAATCGAAACATCTCTAGTTATAACTTAATAATGAACAACTCTTTTCTGTCTTAACCAAATGCTGCAGTGTTTTTGTAGTGCAGTACATTTTTTAGTTAATATTAAATTTTGAGTGTATTTTCTATTGACGGTGAATGGAGTACTTAATTAAAAGTAAATTACCTGAAAATTGACCAAACTTCACTTACAAGCACATCTGTTTCCTTTTGGAAATACAAATGTGTATTTTTGTTTAAATGAAAAGTATTTGTAAAGGCCAACAGTAACCACAGGGTAAAACTGAATGTGTGAAAACGCTTAACTTTTAAACACTAGAGGAACCTAATTGAAGCCATTACAATTTGTTATGTTCTTTGCATGCTAACAATATTTATAATAATATGAACTCATGGGGATTTGTTTTTATTTACTTATTGATTTTTGCCTCGTACCTTTTGTTTACAAATACTGAACTCAACCATCTCCACTATGTCTGTCAGAAATAAGTAAATGAAAATGAACAGCACAGTCATCTGTTTTCTTGCACATGTGTTTACAGTTTTGGCACATATGTTGCATGAAAGGTTTATTCTATTGGATGTTTCTGATCCACAGCCTCAGTTTAGTCTGGGTTCTATAATACTGTTTATAGATTTGTGTTCTGGAAGGCATTACATTTTGCAAACCTTTTTCTTTATCATTGTCTTTGTTAAAGTATAGATATACAGAGGAACTTAAGAGCTTATCAGATAACTGGCTTGTATGAGATTTGATCCTGATTGTTTTTTTTTGTTGTTTTTTTTCTCTCCACAGTCTTCCACAGAGAAACATAGCAATGAGCATAACGCAATATGACCTGAGTAAGAACAGGAGTATTTAGACATTTCTTGTCTTGTAACGCTTCATCACAGACTTTTTAGTAATTGTTGTAAAATTCCTGTAACATTCTTTTGGTTTATAGTTCTGTCACAACTTGTTCATATTTCAGTATAGACTATGACCAATTTGGAAAACCAGTCGAGATCTGACATGAAATGCAAAACAAAACTTTAAACTCCTGATATCAGTTTGTTGCATCTGAGGAAATAGTAGGATAAAGCTATTTTCTGGCATTCTCGTTCATCTGTGTTTTTCTGGTTGAAAGCATTGTATTGTTATGAGCAAACTGTGTTAGTTATCTGTGAATCACTTCTATAGGACTTTTCAGCTATCATAGCAGCTGCATAGTTGTTTTTGCCTGTAGCAAAAATGAATAAATTGAACAACTTGTTTGATATGAATGATTTCACAGTATATAACAGTGTTACTTCTCTTCATTGTCAGAATGCCTTGTACATCAAGAGACATTGATCAGATAGAGTTGGACAGTGCACTCAAAATGACTTTTACTTCTTGTTCAAACTATTTATTTAAAAGTGTGAGTTGAAACAACATAATTCTTAGGTTTTCTGGGGCGACTTAACCTAAATGTTTTATCTTCAATAAATTTAAATTTGTAAAAACAATTAAGTTAAGGTAGATTTGTGTTGGAACATGAAGGATTTGTGTGGAACCCAGCATTTTACATAGTGGGATGGCTTCTGATTTTGTGATCTGCATCCTATCCGCTTGTTAAGTCTAGACGTATCGGTGACGTATGAAGTACTGTTTCTGGGTCCAAGCCACTACTCATTTGAATTGAGAACATATTTGTTTATGACCACTTTTTAGTCATATCACACATTAAAGTGAATTTTATATAAAATCATGGTGTACACAATAGTCTCTGGTCTTGCTGCATCACAGACACCAATATTTCAACAATTTATAAAACATTATTCACTTTCTGGCCATCTGATATTAGGAATATATGGACATATATATTGCGATCGTGATTTTCGAAAGTATTACATCGCTTTTTAAACTTTTATTATTACCATTTGATGAGCCTCCCCATACAGTTTGATATGGCACTTGGACCCGGAAGCCGCTTCACGTGACTTCACACTTAACAAGTGGATGCATAAATCTAGATGGATAAATGCGTTTATTAAATCTGTAAAGAAAATTGCAGTGCACTTAATCAACATGATTACAGACTACAATGTTGTATATGTATATTAAAAATACAGGATGTACAATGGTCAGAACAGTTTAAAACATGCAATGGTTAAAATTAACAATGGTTAACAATGTTTTTTTTTGTTTTTTTTTTCTGTTTACCATTTTGGTTCCAATACCTAAATCATTTTCCAATAACTTAGTGTAATAAATGATTGATTTTCAATTTGTACTTTGACCTTTTAAGTATAATGAAACATGGGTTCTCGGGGGAATTTCAAATTATTATTATTATTATTATTATTATTATTATTATTATTATTATTTTTAAAGAGACCCCTCTTTTTGTTGGTGGTTTTTGGTTTGTGTAAAAACAACTTGGTTTCCACTTTTCTGTGTTTCTGAAGGTTTAAAATAATAAGTAATTGTTCTAACAGTTGAGTAATGTCAACAAGTGATTATTCCTGAGATACAGTAGTTCCCTATTTAGCATTTTTAATAAACCAGCAGGGGTTTGTGAAAAATGACACTAAATGGGGTTTTCTAATGGAGTTGCCAAAATGGACTTTCAGCTGATTGAGTGTGAAGTATGAGAACCAATATCAGGATAACTTGTCACAAAGCCCATGACTAATGCACACCACCTACAGTTGAGATTAGAACCACGCGTTCCAGTGTTTTCAGTGAGTAACAACTGTGCAGTAGAATTAAGATAACAATGTTTGAGTAATGTTGCTCAGTGTGCTGCCTTAATGGCTAAATATGAAGCCTCAAGGTTATGCACATTTATTGCATGTGGAAATGCATAAAATGGATGTTGCACTAACATTGTTACTGGGCTAAAAACAAAGATAACACAATTTTCTCTACATCTTTATTCATTTTTATGTCTCATATTTCACCTCCTGTCCTACAACAGGGTGTCCGTGGGGTCTTAAATTTCAAAAACAAAATTTCTTAAATTCACTGAAATATTGTCTTGTAGGTCTTAAATCATTTTAAATGGGTCAATGTAAAGCTACACAATCGATCCAACAAACAACCAATCACCAAAAATACATCTCAATAAAACTTTTAGCAAAACTCTGTTTATAACTAATATTATAAAAGTCTGTTGAGCATACATTTTTATTAAATTCTTTAAGAGTTTTTTTTTTTTCTTTTAAGTTATGTTGGGAAAAAAATGGCATGTATACAACTAGGGTCTGCTTGATTTGACATTATTTGAAATATGTGGCTAAGAAATAACTAATTAGAATTTTTTATAGAGCTAGTAATTTTATTTTATTTTTTTCTGCTGTCCCTTTTTAAAAAATCCTTTAGTGTTTAGCCCTATAGAAGTCTGAAATTTAATTCTTGATGGCCTTAAAAAGTCTTAAATTTGACTTGATGAAACCTGCAGAAACCCTGTACAAAGTATTCATCTTTCTCCTAATTTCACAACATCTAATTCAAATGTGGCATGGATAAAAATGCAGATATGATCAATGTAACCCTAAGGCTTGTTTGGTTATATCAAATTTACTGGGAATAGAGACGGGATTCAAATGCTGTATCAGAGTAAGATGCACGTCAGGGTCTGCTGATTGTTAAAATCACTTTAAAATCACATGCATTGCGATAGTGAGCTGTTTTATATCTCTGGATCTTTTCTCCTTCAGTTTTCAGTTTCAGTCATCATTATTTCAGCTGATCTCTTCTTGGGCCTTTTGGCTGATGTGATTTTAAAAACAGGCTGTATGACCTTTCATCTGCTTCTGTTGGTTTTTGCCACTACATTTATCATGGTCTGCCTCATGCCAGCGCTTTCAGAATTACTGTTGTTTTTTTTCATTGCAGGATTCATCCTCCATTAAAAGAGAAAGCTTAAGATTAACGTTTCATTTCTCAGAACAAGATGCATTCAGATTTTCCTTTATTTCGCTCATTTATTTTGACATTTATGTAATAATTAACCAGTTAGGACCAAGTATTGAATATTGCAGTTTAATTTGTTTAAATGATCATTAAGGGTTAGATAATAAACAAGTGAGCATGAACTTATCATTAAACCTATTTGGATTCTACATTCATCAGTGCACATTGTTGCTCAAAAATTCTAATTAATTTTTCATCAACATCTTATAATATGCTCCACCTCCTGAGACTTTCCTTGAGGCATCAGGTCTGCTATAAAACAACCGTTTATTTATTTATTTATTTATTCTATTTATTCTATTTAGTATACTTGTTATGGATGAAACTCAGTTGAAAACACTGAACTTCTCTTCTTTATGTTTCTCTTTCTAGGTAAGCAGCATAGTAGTGAATTTTCCCGTTTGATTGCCCAGGTCAGAGGTTGTCTGGAGACGTCTAAGAAAGCGCAGGTCAAACAAGAAGAGGGAAATTCAACAGAGGAGACAGACTCTAAAGGTATTGTTGTCTTCTCTGTCTCTTCAGATCCACTTTAACGTGTTACTTGAGACATTGCTCCAGTTTCGCCTTCATTGAACATTGATTAACCCTTGTTATTAGGGCTGCACGATATTGGAAAAATCTGATATTGCGATGATTTTTTTTTTGCGATATGAATACAGTTTCACAAGATGGTTTGAATAGCACTATTTGACGGTTTTTCTGGAGAGTCTAGCAGTATTCAGATACAGCAATTGAATAATCACAATGCAAAAAATGCTTTTCTTACTTTGCTTTGTCTCATTTCTAGTCAAAATATTTAAAAAATTCTTATATCAAGTAAAAATATTGTTTTGTTTTCAACTTCAGAAGAAATAAGAGTTTAGAGGCAAGAAAATAAGAGGCAAAATTATCTGCCAGTGGAGTAAAACAATCTTGTTTTTGCTTTAAAATGAAGATATTTGGACAAGAGAAATTCTAAGTAAGAATTTTTTTTGCATAAATCATAAAAATTCTGTATAAATAGGGTAATTAAATGCTATTCTTTAGCATTGGTCAACTATAATCCAGACTCAACATTGCATATCTTGCAATGTGACTATTGCGGATGCACACATTGCGATATCGATGCTGAAACTATATATTGTGCAGCCCTACCTTGTATTATGTTACAAAGTTTATCTAAATCTCTGTATGTAAGGTAAATCATTAGAGATCACATTATGGAAACATAACAAATATCAGATAATAGCAGTAAGTCTTTAACATAAATAGGTCATTAAGCAGTGAAGAGGTGTGAAAAAGGAAGTATTCAGTGTACTTTACTGAAGTTCAAAAGGATTTAGCATGGTGCTAGAAACAGTAAGATCAGCATTTGTTTTCCAGGAACATTATCCTAAATTAGATAAAATTTAAAAACATCATAATGGATCATAGGTTTACTAATATTTGACACATTTCCAAAATCAAAACAGGTGCAAATTGAACTGGAAACTAATACAGGGGGTAAAATTACCAAACTGATGATTTATTTAGTGATCAGCAGTGAATTTATTAGAAAAAAATGAAAAACAAATGTTTTGTAATTAATAAATAGTTGTGTATTGTTTACTGAACAATACACAGCTATTTATTAATTACTCAGTCTGTCATCAATATGCCGCAGAAATTACAAATGTCTCTGTAATTGTCTATTGAGTGTTTCCCCACAGACAGTAGTTACCCTCATATATGTGTGTGTGTTTTCTGAATGTTAAAACTGTAGATAAGTAGATTCATTTTGTGCCAGCAAGGGGCACTTTTGGAGCTGCAGGAGGCTGTTTCCCAGCAACGGCTGTTAAAAAAAAAAGCAGTAAGACAGCCGGTTACCTTCAAAGATACATTTATATAAAATTACCAGCACTGGATTTTGAATGAGAACATAATGAATTATTTGTTAGTTTACATGTAATTCCAGTACTCACTTACAGGGTTCTTATGGGTGCTGGAAATCCTTGAAAATGCTTGAACGCTTGATAGCACTTTAATAATGAGAAACAGTTTTCTCTATATCTTAAATAATAATTTTTATAATTAAAATAGTACATATTATAAATACACATTTGGTCACCCCTATAATGGTTCCTACCATTGTGAATGCATAATCATGCCAATCACTCCATTCAAGAAAATATTCATTCAACAGTCTGAAACCATTAGATTTAGAGCAGCATTAGACATGAAAAGTGTCTTGTGAACACTTGCTTTGTAAAATAGGTGTATTAGCTGTATCTACATATAGCCTGAATGTAAAGTAAAATTAGAGGCATAGTTTGTACAATTTGACCTACAGTAACCTCTGAAATAGCTAATCAGAGGTTACTGTAGGTCAGAATACCCTAAACATCCCTCAAAAACTTAAATGTTTTTATTAATTAGATGTCATTAAATTATTTTATTTTAAATTAGATGTAATTTAAATAAATGCATACATTTGATTCGCTGAAGCATGTATTACAAAAACTAAAATGACTGAAAAGGTTGACCCTCTCTGTATTCTCACTCTCATTTTGCCATTTTAAAAGCTGTTTACAGAAGAGAATATGTGCTCTAATTGGTCAGCCTCACTCGTATGACATAACCCTTCGCGAAGAACATAGGAAAAATGAAACGTGCTAGACTTTCTTTGACGTTGTGAAACGTCGCAGACATTGCATTGCTTGTCATGCACTTACGACACAAATGAGAACAATTGAATCTTGCATCCCGTTGCCCTTTTTTCATTTATGAATCCCCATGATACACTGCATCAAGCAAATAGTGCTACAATCAGAAACACACTTGTGTAATCTGAATAAGGTTTCAAGATTTGTATAGACTATATGAATGCACCAAAAGAGTGAAATAGCTTTTTACTATTTTCTGTTTACAGGGCATACTGAGTGCACATTTTACAGGTTAAAATTGTGATTTTTCTGTTGGTTAAACATGATATTGATTACACTGAAATCACTCACTTCTGTAGCAAGCAGTATGTCACCTATAGGCTGACATTGAGCATCTTAAAACAATGCAAACTTCTTAACTCCTTAACAGTTCTCTTACCTCCTACTATTCCTGTGGATTAATGCTGACAGTACTGCATTTGTGCGGATTTGCGAACGGCCATCTGACAGTGTTACCCAAACCATTTTATTCACATACATAAACACAGTTTGAAACTTGAATACTTTTGTTTGACACTTTGACATTCGAAGTAAACAAGAGTCTGTAGACCCGACTGCCTGCTCTGACGATAAGGCTCCAGCCGCATGCTGTTATCACCAAAGCATTAATGGCTCTATAGGTGGACTTCAGAGTCAATACGCAGTTTGAGGTGTAGAAATGTACGACTTGGCTGTCTGGATTTGTTATCCCTTTATCAGTCAGTGGCGATGCAGACGGTTTATTTGCAATAAATTTTAAAATTGTCAATTCTCCTGAAGTGATTATGTGTAGAAATAGATTTCCGCAGGGTGGTGATGATCGATGCCACAACAATACCCTTAATCTCACTTTCTTTTCCAGAAACTTTACGCTGTATTTACCAAAAACACATCATATAGGGTGTGTATCGATACATCCACGGTCTTAAATTACATTTTCTTACAGACTAAAAACTGTTGATTGTTAATCGATAACTGCTTATGTAGTGTATACATAACTGTCTTTTTTTTATTATTATAACAGGTGCACACTACAGCATTCAAAACAGTTCCCAGACCGTTTCTGCAGCGCTGAAGGTGAAGAGCGAAGACATGGACAGTGTAATTGAGCTTCCACCAAGATCATCAAGCCCTGCCATCAGTGAAGTGTCAGTCAGCAGGTACTTCTGCTCAAAAGTAAACCGTTTCCACCCTAGTATTTGGAGTATTTTTAGCTATTCAGTGCTTGAAGGAATAGCGAACCCAAACATTTAAAATTCTGTCACATACACAATGTTGTGTTGTTTCAAAGCTAAATTACTTAAGACAATGACAAAGAAGATATTTTGATGAAATTCAGTGACTTTGGTGACATTCAACTTCCATTGTAAGAGCAAAGAATACCAGTGAGGCATAGTAGAAATTTTTATGTTTTGATATGACAGGGTAAGTAAATGATGACAGAATTTTGGATGACCTATTCCTTTAAGCAGAAGGCATGAAGCTATATTGAATTTCTGAACTTCATCTACAAATGTCTTTCAATCATGAATATATTGCGGAACACTTTGAACACTTTATATTTTATTGCTTTTGATTTTGCACACAATCCTGTATTAATATTGTATTAAATGCAAAAACGTTTAATGTAATCTTATCCCTAATGTGAAAATCAGCATCCAGGTTCAGAAGCAATTGTTTTCTTAAAATAAACTAAAAAAATTAGAATAATTTACAAACTTTCACTCTGACGTGACCTTCAAACCTCACAGTGTTTGCAAGCAAAGCATTGTGTCAATGCGTGTACTTTGAAACCACTCATTTGCTTAATTAATTTTTATGAGGAGATTTGTGGGCAAGATCTGTCAGCATAGACAGTTATTAATCATAACTCTGTATTTATTATTCAGTTCAAGTTCTGTCAGAGAAGCCTAATTTAAAAATGTAGGTTTTTTTTCACCTTGTAGTCAAGTTGCTCAGATTTTTGTTCTAGTTCGCATCAGCTAGTTACACACCTAAATGCAGTCTTAATAACAAGTATGCATTTAATTTAGCCGCAAAAATCAAATAAATCCTTGGGCTTGCTTTGATTTGTCTTGGATTAAGTGATGAAATTGATACCATTCGAACTCAAAGCCTTTCAAATCCTAACCCGAGGTCAGTTCCACCCAGCCTTTCTTTGTCTAGTCCACTTCAAATATGGCAAATGTCCACATCTGTAGTATTAAATGTCTCTGTTATTAGAATCCTGTGATTGGGAACACGTTCAGGTGTGGAAATATTCAAAATCATTTCCAGCGCTCTCTTTCTGAACGCCTTGTACAGTTTTTTGTTTTTGTTTTTTTTCATTGGCTCTCTTTCTCTCTCACAGCAGACGAGCCAATTTCCTGCAGTTTTTAAAGCAATATTGACAGGTCTTTTGCTCTGTAATCATCTTGAGCCGTTTGGGTCAAAGGGTGGGATGTTAACTTTGGCAGAAAGGAACCCGTCAGTCACCAAATTCAGAGAGTTTTTCTTTATCTCTCAGGCTTTCAGATATGTTGGTATTTGGGTAATTGAGATCCCTGTGTTGCTTTTCTCATTATGATCCATTTAGAGTCATTTTGCTCTGTTGTTGGGGTTTATTGCATTAGCTATGCTTTTCAAAAACAGAGGGTTTTATTGATTTTTCACAGCAAAGACCTAAACAAAGAGATTGTTTGAGATCATTGTGAAGATAGCAGGGAAATGGGCCTGTGCGATTCATTACAAAAACGTCTATGCATAAATTCACTGAATACATGGGAGAAGAAATTATAAAGTATTGAAAGGAAGCACTTGTCCTATGAGAGCTGTGTAATGTAATCAGTGGCAGTTGTCCATTTGTTGTGGCCGTGCATTTTGGAGCGTGGCTGTGGGATATTCCAGAATGGAAAAATCTTTTTTTTTTGCAGAGCAATCTGGCGTTTCCAAAATGTTTTTTTTTAGATGCTGTCAAGGCTTTTTTCCCTGTGTTTTGATTTCTGAAACGTTAGTAGGTAAAGTAGTGTGACTGCGGTAAACAAGGAACTGAAGATATATTACACACCAAATATCTAAAAAATGTTTAATTTATACAGATAATTTTCTCACCATTATTTCTTTCTTGTCTTAAAATGTGATAATTATATGTATGAAATATAATAACAAATATGAATATTATCATTAATTACTGATGTTATAAACAGTGAGTACGTTGACATGGACACCAATAATCAGATTTTAATACTTTAATACTTAATACTTTATTAATTAAGACAGTACTCTGATTAAGAGTCTACCATGTAAACAGTGATTTTTGGTTATTTTAATCCGATTAAGGTTGAACTAAATAGAAATTGAATTAAGACTTGTGGAGTATGCTGATTTTAGTTGCATTATTGAAGTGCAGTACAGACATGTAAACACCTTCATCAAACTATTACCATCGTGTAGGATTTTCGCTGCGTTTTGCAACAGGATAGTCTATACACACACAGCTGTTTGACACGGTTCTCTGCACCTACCGAGTCAGTGAAGGAGCACAGACACCTGCATCATGAAATGCTTAGTTTTTTTTCCCCATACGGTATCAAACTCCATTAAAACAACACTCTTGCAGCAGTTCATACTCGCATCCAAATACATACTTTAAATCTCGTTTGTCACAGGGGGCATGCATGTAATGTTCCTGAATGAAAGTGAAAGTGCCAAACTGCAGTTAAAGTCGACAAATTAACAATGAAACACCCGGAATTACATGAAACTCCAGAGGAAATGTGGATAGCGCGGTGATGCAATGACGTTAATTGAATTATGTGCTATAACATTTAAAACGGGATCATGAAAGGAACATTCAAAAAGCAACTCATGTAAACACCTTAATCATATTATTGTCTTATTCAGATTAAGGCAAATAATTCGATTACTGATGTCCATGTAGTCAATGGTAAGTTTGTTAAGCTACTTTGACATTAACTTTGACCATTTTTCCTCCCAAACTTTATTATTATTATTATTATTTATTTAGTTTTTTTACTTTTTAACATTTAATCAAACAAATGTTTGGGTCAAAGTCGAGACATCCCATTTTAGTCTAATTAAAAAAAAAATTATAAAGTAGTTTTATATACATATAAAGCATATTAGATGGACGTTTTAAATAACTTAAGTGAAAATAAAATGCCTGCATATGGGTGGAATGTTTGTTGTCTTTTATCTTAACAGATGTATTTATGTAAAAACAAAAAGCGTATTCTTGCCTGTGCTTATGAAAATTAATTTGAGCGAGTAAGTGATTAATCATTTTTAAATGGTTAATAATGTAATTCTGACAAATAGGTAAATCCTTATGCTCTTAAATCTAAATTAATTGCTGGTCTTTTAATATGTCATCAAAAGATGTGTGTTCTAAATATGCCTGATAGGATTTATATATATATTTGCTACACTGAATGACATTTTAATTTGAGTCTTCTGAAAATGATGGTAAAAATGCACAATTACATGTTGATTGCTCAGAAAAAAATAAAGAGGATGTTTGAATGTTGAATGTTTTGATGCTTGAAAACCCCTTTTCATCTTTGACCCGTTTACATGAATAGCACAGTGTTCTGAATGCTTATCGAAGATGCTTTTTGCACCACTGTCCTTTGTGGCCTTCAGAATGCATTTACACTTTTTATCTGAGTAGCTTCTGCACTTTGCATTGTCATTTTGCACATCTGTTTGTAGGGGTGTTTTGGTGCGGTGTTGTGTTTTTGTTGTGGTGCCAGTGTCAAAGTCTCCTGAGAACTGTCATCGAGAGGCGTGTTACTTTTCATAATGTAAGATTGTGCAAATTTATGTTTACTACGTGCGAAGAAGTTCACCAGCAGGGGTCGTTTAATTATTAGGGTGGTTTGGTTGCCTGATAACGCAGTTGATGCACTAATTAATTTTAACCGGGTTTTGTTAGAATATTCATGCCAGGTCATGCTTATCTTAAGATTGAAGACCGTCATTGAGGGAATTACAAAAATGTAACCTTTGCGAAGAGTTTGTGACTGAACTTGATCTTGAACTTAATCTTTGGCATTGTGAAAAAAGATCATGTTTTCAGTTGTTTACACTCTAAAGTGGCTCTTTTGTTTTGTAGGAGAGACGGCTTTTGTTAAAATCATACATGCAGATTAATGTTATAAGGTGTGTGTTGTGTCTTGGCTCAAGGGCACTATAATTAGCTGTTTTTGTTTTATTAATTTGTATGTTCATCAATGTGTCTTTGGGAAGTGGGTGGACCCTTTTTCCAAGGTGACTGATAATGACAGATTTTTTTTGTTGTTGCTTAAAATTGACATTTGTTCTCATGATCTGCTGTATTGGCCTTTAATAACATGGTTTGACAGATCAGACTGTAATTCAGCTCTCCCGTATCCAACCAATAGTAAGGTTGGGTATCATTTGGTAAGTCAATACTTTTAAAATGGTACCAGTGGTATCAATATGCCTGAATCAATACTTTTTAAAAGAGCCACAAAAGTACAGTATGTGGTCGCACATTACTGTATTGTTCAGTTAAAAAAAAACAAAAAACAACAGTTTAAAGTCAACACAGGTTCAATGGAAATACATGCCTCAGCCTATGTTTTTGTGAAACCTCAAATACATACTTTAAAATACGTTCGACTCCAGTTTTAAGTAAAATGAATGCTATGGGGCAGTATGAAGCCAACAAACTTTGCTCTTTTTCCCACTAATGATATTTACAGACCATATTATCAACAAATAGGATTATTCTCTGCACAACACCAATTAAATACCACAAAATTGCATGGTGTCTATAATTTGTAATGGAATATATTTGCCTCACCTATCTGGACAACTTTTCTGGTGTGGTCAGTTTGCTCAGTAGCTCACTTTGTACAGTGATTCAGGGCACTTGAATTCAAGTCCAGTGAAGCACGGCCCTACAAGAACGATAAAAGCAATGTAAAATCAAGATAAAACTGTGGCTGCAGACAATGCACTTTTTTTACATTTGCTTTTAAAAACACTATTGGTTGGGTTTTTAGGGAAGGGTTTAGGTGGTTCACTTGGTGATCTATACGACCCACCTTCTCATAGATATGTGCAAAAAGGACATGTCTCTAAAATGTAAAACAAAATGTACCCTAAGTAACATATTTCAAATTTGCAAAAATATACATAGTCCCCTCTAGTTGATTTGTCATCGGAAATGTGCAACGAAATATACCTGGCACAACGTATTTTACATTTTGCTGAGACACATATTTTCAATCAGATTGGTTGTTTACATTTTTTGCAAATAAAAATGTAAAATTACATCCAAAGCACAACACATTTACATGAACTTGCATTTAAGGCATAATTGACCAAAAAAATAGAATTTCCTCACACTCATGTGGTTTTAAACTGTTATGAATTTCATTTTCTTTTGAACACAAAACAAGATATATTGAAGAAAGTTGGAGAAAAGCAGCCATTGACATCTATAGTAGGAACAAAACATACAATGGAAGTTGATGGCATTCTTCAGAATATTTTCCTTTGTTCAAAAGAAGAAAGAAACTCAAAATGAAAGTGAACATACAGTAAATGGTGGCTGATTTCTTTCCTTTTTGTTTTAAACCCTCTCTTCAAAACTGCCTAACCCAACTACAAGAATGAAACCCTAAATAACACCGATCAATCACAATATTATAAATTATAATAATTAATTATAATCACACTAATAATCCTTAAATGACTTGATTATCAAGATGAGGTATCCTGCAACTCTCTTGAGATGCAGTCAAAGGTAAAAGTAAATTCCAGCTGTGCAGTATGTCAGTGACGCTGGCAGCTCCACTAGTGTAAGGACACAAGTCAGAGGTGATAAGATCCATTACAGGCTCAATGCTGGAGACTTGGTGTGGATGCTGTTCTGTTCTGCTTTGCTACTCTGGGTAATTAATTGATACTACCAGCTTATTCACATGAATGCTTCTTGTTGTCAAGGGATTAGTTTGTATATGCTTATTAAAATATGGCGAATGCAATACTGTACTTTCATTAGTGCTTTGCATCCTGACATTACTGGCTCATGTTTTAAATAATTACGCTTAAAGTCCATTTTCTAGTCCTGTTTTGTACCATGTGTCAAATTGTGTCTCAGTTTGTGTTATAAATGAAGTCTTTGTCTAAAAATGTTTTATCAGGATCAAAAAAAAATGTGGTCTCTTTTAAAAGGTTTTGGATTGTTTCATTTTTGATTGCTATTAAAGAAAGTCTGGAATCGCAGTTTCACAAGATGGTTTGATCTGCTTTGTAGCATTTATTCACCCTGAAGTGATGCATTTGAGTGCTTTTGTTGAACCGTGACATTGAGGTGATACACAGGTGTGGAACCAATCAAAATGCTGGAGGTAGGAAGACGTTTTGATGTTCTCTTTGAAGTTTTAGTGGTAGCATGACTGCTGTCTGTCCTTTGAATCAGCAGATAAATGACACTTTTTTTTCTTCTTCTCATAATATAAAGACTACAGGTGCATAATAATAACTGTTTCTGTTTTTCAATGTATTTTTTTTTTCTAATATACTTATGGCTGGGTTTTTATTATAGTATTACCTACAGTTGAAGTCATAATCATTAGCCCTCCTGAATTATTAGCCCCCCCTGTATATTTTTCCCCCAATTTCTATTAAATGGAAAGAAGATTTTTTTTTTAACACATTTCTAAACATATATAATAACTAGATATTTTTCAAGATACTAGTATTTAGCTTAAAGGGCAATTTACTTCATTTTCGAGTTATTTGATCGCTGTGATCTGAAAGGCTCACTTCCATCTCGCCGATCGTTGCTGCTTGTGATGCTAAGGTCGCGCCAAAGGATTTGATTGAAGAACGGATTGGTTCCAGAGAGTTATTTAAGTGTAATGAATTCTCCAGTCATGTCCTTTCTAAATTTTTCAAGCTCCTTGACAAGAGACTCAACTGTGAGCCGCGATGATGCGGGTTCGTTATCTGCCATTTTGCTGCTTTCCTGACAGGAATAAGCATGATGAACTTGAGTCTGCTGTTTGCCACCAGTCCTCGTGGATTTGCTCATTTTAAGTGGATCGTTTGAAGACGTGTACTCTGAATAAAAAACAATGGTATAACGAATTGGGTATACTGGTAAATCAGGGTGTACTGCGAAGAAATTACATGTAATAACGCGGAGCTTAGACAACGAGCATCTTCACCGCGGCATTACCAAACCTGAAGTCCCTTAAAGTGTAATTTAAAGGCTTCATTCATTCATTCATTCATTCATTCATTCATTCTTTCATTTTCTTTTTGGCTTAGTCCCTTTATTAATCTGGGGTCACCGCAGTGGAATGAACCGCCAACTTATCCAGCATATGTTTTACGCAGCGGATGCCTTTCCAACCGCAACCCATCACTGGGAAACACCCATACACTCCCATTCACACACATACACTACGGACAATTTAGCTTACCCAATTCACCTATAGCACATGTTTTTGGACTGTGGGGGAAACCGGAGCACCTGGAGGAAACCCACGCGAACACAGGGAGAACATGCAAACTCCACACAGAAATGCCAATTGACCCAGCCGAGGCACGAACCAGCGACCTTCTTGCTGTGAAGCGACAGCGCTACCCACTGCGCCACCGGGTCACCCAATTTAAAGGCTTAACTAGGTTAATTGGGTTAAATATGCAAGTTAGGGTAATTAGGCAAGTCATTGTAAAATGATGGTTTGTTCTGCAGTCGGGAAAAAAATATTGCTTATGAGGGCTAATAATGGCTAAAAATTTTATTTTGTTTTTTTTAAAACATCAAAATAAAACAAATAAGAATTTCTCCAGAAGAAAAATTATTAAAGGAAATACTGTGAAAAATTCCTTGCTCTGGTAAACATAATTTGGGAAATATTTGAAAAAAATAAAATAAATCACAGGAGAGCTAATAATTTTGACTCTGACTCCTTTTTTGCTTTATTAGCAGCAATGAATGCATGGAGGAAAGAAAACGTAACGTTTTACAGAAAAGAATTTGTATTTGATCAGTAGAAACTATAAAATATTTTGCCGCTGTCCTTTCATTTTTGTCCTTTAAATGAGGTGAACATTAATCTTCGCTCTCCAGGGTCTGCTTGTTTCCTGAATCTATAACAAACTTGAGTTTAAACAAGGACTGAGTGTATAACACCCCAATTTATCATATTTAAACCAGAATCAGGTGCATGTGGTTGCCTTGTTATGGTTTTGTTTAATGTGGCGGTGGCTTCTGTTTTTTTTGTCTTTTTTTCTTGCTTTTCACTTGCACTAAAACATATAGTCCAGCTGTGTAACTAAAATTAGCTCAATTCAAACCTTCACTGTTGACTGCTGTGATATTAAAGCTGTGCAGATTGCAACTCCTTTTATAAAAATGGTAATTTGGCAGTTTTGTGTTGTGTTGGTTAATTGAGACAGATTTTAGATGTTTCCTAAAAATGCACCTTAATACCGTTTTTATATTTAAAAAATATATAAATATAAGTCTGAATTATTTATAAATTTGTGTCCAGATTGATGTGGATTTAGCTGTCAGTAACTGTAAAAAATTTTAGGGGAATTTTCTTACATGTCAGTAGTCATTTAAAATAGTATATGTAAAATGAACAAGGAGTAAGGTACATTGAGTTTCTTACTTTTTACATGCAGTTGTCTATTCAGCATTTCACTTAGAACTGAAAAATACACTGCTTTTCTTTTCTCATTAGTAGGGTTGGGTACCGAAACCCGGTGCCATTATGGCACCGGTACCTTTGTAACTGGTATGTACCGGACCGAATCCGCATATGAATTTCGGTGCCACTGGTGCTGCGACAAGGACGTAAGAAGCATCCAGGGGTACATCAAAGGCACAGATAGGTACACGTTGTGTCACACCATCTCTAAACACTTAATGTTAAACACCTTTGAGGGACAAGGACACCGTCGACGTTTATCCTTGTTGCTTGAGGAACGCACGCACGTAGGTAACGCGTGCAGTACAGCGCATCCAGTGAGCGATTCCCTTCAGTATCGCAAGCCAAAGACATGCATGATCACGTTCATCAAATTTGCTTAAGCTAGGTGTTCTAAAGTGTGGCTATATTTTACAAGCAAGGATTCTGACACAGCAACATGCAGCAGATGCTTTACAAAAGTTGCGTGTAAGGGGAACACGTCAAACATAATGAAACATTTGATGGTGCATGGAATCTACTTACAGGCAGAGGAATGCCTTTGACAGCATGCGACATCTGGCACTTTCACTGAGTACGTTTACATGGACATCAACATTCCGATTTTAATATGATTAAGACAATACTGTGATTAAGAGTCTACCATGGAAACAGCGATTTTTGATTACCTTAAAGGACCACAGACACCCGCGTCACGAAATGCTGAGGTTTTTTCTTTCCATTCGGCGTGCAGTATGAAATTCCATTAAAACAACACTCTTCCAGTCCATATTCTCATCAAAATACCTCAGTTTGTCACAGGGCATGAACAATATGTTACTGAATGAAAGTGAAACTGCCGAATTGCAGTTAAAGTCAAAAATTTAAAATGAAACACCTGTGCACGTATGTGCTATAACATGTAAAACAGGATCACAAAAGGAACATTCAAAAAGCAACTCATGTAAACACCTTAATCATATTATTGTCTTATTCAGATTAAGGCAAATGATTAGATTACTGATGTCCATGTAAACGTAGTCAAGCCCCAACCCTAGAAAAAAGGAGTTCACTATTTTGATGACAGCCTTTCCACAGTTTAGTAGTAAGCTAATCTAATGTTAATTGCATAATGCAAATCTTAAATTCAACAAACAAATGATCAAAAGAAATATATTAATGGAATTCAAATATGTAAAACATGAATTGATGTAGATTTTAAACTTTAATTATATTGTTCAATTAAAATGATTAAAATATATATTTTTTGTCAAATAAAAGATTTTTCTAGAGTCATCCACCATAATTTTGTGGCTTAAAAGTATCGTTTTGGCACTGGTACTGTTTTAAAAGTATCGCTTTAGCACCGGTATCGAAATCACCCCAAACGATACCCAACCCTGCTCATTAGTTTGTATCAATCATGAATTGCCCCCTCTAATTGTCTATCTTTTAAATTTATAGCTGTCTGCTGTAATTAACCTGTGAAATCAAGATAACATGCACATACTTTCTTCTCTATTATATGCACTGTCAATTAAAAGTTTGAACACATCCTATTTATTCTTTAGTATTGTCAGGTTTTTTTTTTATTAAAATATTCTGTTCATATGTAAACACAAGTTACGTATGCATAACTCATTTCAAGCATTTAAGCATACTTTTTTGTACATCCTTTACTCTTTTATGCTTACCTACCCACTCATCTCAGTCAATATATCACAACAATCTGCTACATTAGCAACTGATTTCTATTAAACCCCTGCTATATTTCTGTCTATTGTTTTTGAATCCTTAAATAAAGGTCAGGGATGACCGGGGGGCATGATTGCTGTGTTTTTATAATAAAGTTTTTTTTTTTTTTTTTTTTTTTTTTTTTTTCATTCCCACTTTCTCCCGTGCAACCAATTCCTCCCATGCCACTGCTCTCCCCTTTCCATCACTGCCCCCAGCTTCACAATTTCCGCACTTCCTACACGGCAGTTGGCTGGCTTATTGTGTCCCCTGTGCTTTTCATCAGCACAGACCAGTTCTGTAATCATTTCTCAAGCGGAGTCAGGCCCAGAGCAGCAGCGTGGAGGTGACAGGGCCTTGTGACTTGACTTGAGTTATCGTCGCTACTGACTCTCAATTCTGCACACGCCTGCAGAGGCAAAGTATTGCACCTCTGGGTGTATGTGAGAAGTACATGTGCCTTTAACAAGACACTCGTCGTGTCATTTGTTTTTATAGCTTGTCAAGACGTCGGTCGCAGTTTGAATATTAACCCTCAGGAATCTGATAATAAAATCTTGGGAAATTTGGATATGGTCTAATATTTGTGCTTCTTTCTTCTAAATAAAACATACACTTGACTATCATATAATTTTATTTTATTCAGCACAAACTGGGCTACAATTATATGCAACAACAGTTAAAGTCAGAATTAATAGCCCTTTTGAATTATTAGCCCCCCTGTCTATTTTCCCCCCAATTTCTGTTTAAAGGAAAGAAGATTTTTTTCAACACATTTCTAAACATAATAGTTTTAATAACTAATTTTTAAGAACTGATTTTTTTTTTCTTTGCCATGATGAAATAATACATAATATTTTACTAGATATTTTTTAAGATACTAGTATTCAGCTTAAAGTGCCATTTAAAGGCTTAACTAGGTTAATTAGTCATTGTATAATGATGGTTTGTTCTGTAGACAATCTAAAAAAAAATATTGCTTAAGCAGGCAAATAATATTGACCTTAAAATGGTTTTAAAAAAAAATGAAAAACTGCTTTTATTCTAGTCAAAATAAAATAAATAAGACTTTCTTCAAAATAAAAAAATATTATAGGAAATACTGTGAAAAAGTCTTTGCTCTGCTAAACATCATTTGTAAAATCTATTTAAAAAAGAAAAAAAAAATTCACAGAAGGGCAAATAATTTTGACTTCAGCTGTATATGCTTGCATTTAAAAATTTATATATAAATGCTTGTTAGTTTGTTTTAGGGGGAAAAAGGCACAGAATCAAACACAAAA
The DNA here is from genome assembly GCA_903798115.1 of Danio jaintianensis. NCBI lineage: Eukaryota > Metazoa > Chordata > Actinopteri > Cypriniformes > Danionidae > Danio > Danio jaintianensis. The sequence goes on along the minus strand of CAIGQV010019356.1, from coordinate 11,239,106 downwards.
AACACATACTTGTCTTGTAAGCTAGAATATTTACTTCTAAATCATGTGAAAATTCATATGATCACTTATTTTGAAGCAAAAATACAATGATATAAATGATTTATGCAGAATTGTGGCAAAAAAGGGTACGGAGAACAGAAATCCTCATTTACAATTAAACTAAACTAATACAGCTCTTACAATTTAAAGTGAAGTTTGAAAACAAAATAGTGTAAATTTGTGGCATTACATTTAGATCTGTGCATGTTGCATCAGATTTCTCTACACTTTTTTTTTTTTTTTTTTTTAAATGATTGTATTTTTATAAAATTTTTTGAGCCTGAGACTTTGAAGCTCCAATCGCGTGCATTTCCGATGAGCTTCTGAATGCAGTAGCCAATTAGAGGTGTTTAGATTACTCACCGCTAAACATTTTCGTTTAGTCCATATTTAAAAGTAGTTCACATAAGATAACATGCATACAATTAAGAAGGTTTTAAACAATGTGCTTATGAGGATTAAAAATGACCCTGGAAATCAGTTCAAGGGTGCAAATGTTGCCACTCAATAGAAAAACTAATTTCTGACAATTTCATGATTATGATGTCATCCTTCACAATCCTCATTGAAGATTGGTGCATTTAGGTGTCATACAATTCATTCATTCATTTTCCTTCACCTTAGTCCCTTTATTCACCAGGGATTGCCACAGCGGAATGAACCGCCATCTTATCCAGCATAAGTTTTACTCAGTGGATGCCCTTCCAGCTGCAACCCAGTACTGGGAAACATCCATACACACTTATTCACACACATACACTATTTCCAATTTAGTTTATTCAATTCACCTATAGCACATGTCTTTGAACTGTGGGGAAAACCGGAGCACCCGAAGGAAACCTACGCGAACACGGGGAGAACATGCAAACACCACACAGAAACGCCAACTGGCTCAGCCTGGACTCAAACCAGTGACCTTCTTGCTGTGAGGCGACAGTGCTAACCACTGAGCCACCGTGTCATACAATTAAGTAGTGCAAATGTCAGTTGCACTTGCTGGAAATTAGCCTAGGACCAATTTTGCTTAATTTTTCTTGTTAACTTTGAATGCAAGTTGGCTGTGCAGAATAGTAAAATATGGCCAATTTCCATCACAAATTTTAGCCATATAATGAATGAATATGAAGTGTGTGTCTTTTAAGAGGGAACAGTATTATAAAAGATTGATGACTATCCCTATTTGGTTTCTTAAGCATCTACAATACAAGTAAACCTTTGAGGCGGCTTGAGCATTCTTGTGTATGCTGACTGCCAAACCAGAAAGAAGACATATTATAAACGCATTAAGCCTTGGAAAGACTTTTAACATAAATACAAAAACATATTTTAACACCATGCCAGGTGAGTTTTAAGTGAATATGGTTGACAGGGTGCAAGTCATTCATTATGCTGTTTGTAATGGCATTCCTTCTGCCCACAATGTTTTGTAATAGACATGTTAAGACACTTGTACTGACAGACAGGCCTTTTCTGAATTTTACATATTAATAGTTTCATTTTTTTTCCCTTGTTTTACTTCAGCTCCATCTCTGATATCTTCTGTTGAAGACAAGACAGCAGCTACTCAAGTAAGAAGCACTTCACGTACATCAAAATGACATACACATTTCACACTTCATCAAGTGCAGGCTTATTAAAATGTAATATTTTTCATCTTTGCCAACATTTAAAATAAATCAAGCCATTTCATAATTTTGAGTATACACAAAAGGTTATTCATGCATGCGCTCATTCAATTCCATTTAGATGATTGCACTTTGCTTTATTTTGCTGCTAATTATGAGCATGATTGCGGTGTACTGCTAGCTTATTAGTGCATACTCAGGAGCATATTACCGATGTTTTTGCTTTTCTTCACTGGATGCCCATAAGATATAATAATTTTAAAGTTCTCATTTTAGTTTTAAAGACCATTAATAACCTTGCTCCTCCATATCCTCTCCACGGCTTTGTGCATGATTCATCATTGCATATCATTTCTAATATTTGTATGAATTTTCCACATTAAATTAATCAGTAAGTGACAGTTTTAACATCGAGACATTTAAACTTTTTTTTTTTTTTCTAAACAAAAGCCATTATATATTCTGTTATTCAAAAATACATTAGAGTTTTACAAAAAAACATTTTAAAATGGATAACATCGGATTTATTATTATTTTTTTTACATTATTAGAGCAATTTCTCTATATTAGATTTATAAATGATTTATGGACTGGAATAATGGCTGCTTTAAATTGACTTTCCCGTCACAGGAGTAAAATGAATTTTAAAATATATTAAAGCAGAATAAATGTAAGTAAGTAAAGGTTTATCTTAATAGCACCTTTCACAGATATTAAGTCACAAAGTGCTAAAAGTGAACAAGTAAAAAATTCAAGAACAGAAACACCAATGTAAAACCAGCTCACTATACTGTTAATTAAAAGCTTGACCAAAAAGATGTGTCTTTTAAATGTTTTTTTTTTTTTTTATTCAACTGATCCCAGAGTTCTCAGTGCTAGAGGGAGAGAGTTCCAGAGCCTTGGGGCCACAATACAAAAGGCACGGGTCACCTTTAAGCCTCATTCACACTACGAGCGACTCGCAGCAGCAAAGCGACTAGCGACCGTTCATTTCAACGGAGAACGGGTCGAGTTGAGAATCCTTAAACTTTATGCAAATGAAGAGCCACTTTCTTGAGTGACAGCCAATAGGAGCACCAGTAGAGCTCACATGATCCTCTCCCAGCTCGCTCAGAGGCCGGTTGTATTCATGCTGTATAGACCCACACTGACCTGCGTTTAAAGCAGGTCGTCACCCAGAGCGACAAGCAGCTACAAAGTCGCTGCTAGTGTGAATGAGGCATTAGTCTTAAGACGTGTTCTGGGAATGGCTAAAAGGTCTTTGCCAGAAGACCTCAGAGACCGACCACAGGAGTGACCATGTAAAAGATCTTGAATATAAAGGGGGGCCTGACCATGCAGAGCTCTATATGTAATTACCAGTATCTTAAAATTTACTATAAAACTAATAGGAAGCCAATGAGGATCCTTAAGCACATGAGGAATGTGCGACCTCCTACTGGTGTTGATTAAAAGCCTCGCAGCTGCATTCTGCACAACTTGCAAACAGTCCATAGGAGATTTGTTCAGACAAGTGAACAAAAATTTGTTCAGACAAGTAAACATCTTCATCTCTTCCTTTGAAACAATATTTTTGCAGTGTTCCTCAGATGTAAAAAGCATGTACGAATAACAGACAACATGGCTATTAAAACACAGAGCTCAATCAAAGATGACACCCAGGTTTCTAATGTCACTGCAAATGTATTTGAAACTTAAAAAAAATATCTGATAACATTTGTTTTACTATGTCAAATAAATACAGTATTGGTGAACATAAGAGACTTTTTATATAAACACTGAAAAATCTTACGCACCGAATGTTAGACAGTACCGCAGTTTTTTTTGTTGCTGTTGAATGTTCTGCATTGACTCTAGTCACAGACACTTCATTTCAGTTAACCACTGCCGATTTTCCCATGTAAATTTTTTTGCTACTTTCAGCAATAAACATGCGGCCTATACTTTGACATAATGTCGTCCCACAAAAAATCCCTACATTCGCCGTCATCTAATGAAGGCTTAGAGTGAAGTGAGTTTTTGTTGGCTTGAGTTGTATCTCTGTAGTTCCAGCACATCTGGACTGCGTAAGGCCTTCTTTCAGCGGAGGATTGCACTTCTTTGATGCAGTAGAGCCCCCCACTATGAGCCACTCACTGGGGGATAAGAGTTACAGGCAGTAGCTGCTCTCTTTCCACTTCGCTTCTGTCTAGAGACGTCGTATGCCCACCAATTTCCCACAAATGCCACTCGGGGATCCACCTTAGGACTTTTTTTATAAACGTCCTATATGGAAAATTGCGTTTGTGGGATAGGATTATGTCAGACGTGATATTAAGGCTAAGCTGGAATGCCAGGATTTCTGTTGAAAAAAAAAAAAAAAAGTATCCGTTCCTTCTACTGTTTACAGAAATTCCTCCGGCTCTAAAGATTAAAGCCGGTGCCCTTGGTTTTAAAGAGTCTCTTATCAGCATTAATCCATGTACACGTTTCCTAATCGAAAGTCAATAAATCGTAGTTTGCCTTAAATCCAGTTTTCTTATAACCATCATTTACAAAAGCTTAGCAGAACTTTTTACTGGCAATAAACCACTGTCTGACCGCATTCATCAGTTATGGTGAGCGATGCTGGCAAAGCTTTGAACAGAAGTGCTCAACTTTTAACACAAGTTAAAGGGATAGTTCACGCAAAAATGAAAATTGCCATCATTTACAGAGCCTTCACTTGTTCAAAAACCTATTTGAGTTTCTTCTGTTGAAAGAAGATAATTTGAAAAAAAATCCTATAGTTTCTGGGACTTCCATAGTATTTTTATTAGTATTATCCTAATATGGAAGTGGATGGGTCCCAGCAAGCAGCATTCTTCAAAATATCTTCTTTTCTTTTGAAACTTTTATAATAAATCAAGGTTTAAAACCACATGAGGGTGAGTTAATGTTATGTGTTAATGAGTTAATGGAGGACATTTAGCTGGCAAATATTTTCTCCTTGGATTTCATTCATATGTCAAATCCATTAATTCTCATAGAGTCCGACTCCATAGTTCTGCTGTGGTAAAGTTAAAAAACAGTCACATTTCAAAAAGTAACGTCACAGGCTTTTGCACTGCTGTCTATCTACAGATAATAACTTGAGCCTTTTTTAAATGCCTGACATAAGCAGTAGCTGATTAATGTTCCAGAGTTTCTTTTCGTAACTTCTCTGCCTTGAACAAAATTGTCATCATGCTGGTAAAATGAACTCTTACTGAGGTAGTCCACGGCGCAGTCCCAATTCACATACTTCTACCAAGTACAAAAAAAGATGTATTAGACTGGTGGTGATCTTTTTTTCTTTTTTTTTTGGCATGTGAGAATAAGTCATTTCAGTTAAAAAATTTTTTAGGTGATATTATTCAAAAATACATTGTTAGAAAATATTTTTAACGTGCCTTTTGATTCATTGTTCTTATGTACTTGGAGAACGCAGATATCCTTTTTAGTAGCTGACTTAAATAGTTTGGTGAATATTGAATGCAGACAGCATGTTTTATTTTGTATCTTATTAAGAACAGAAAATGTAATATATCTAGTGTTTTAAGATCCATTTTGGCTTAGATGCACAAAGGAATTCTCAAAATGGCTTATTAGTTGGCTAATATATATCATTATCTAACTTGATGATACTCCCTCATAATTTAGGAATTATAACCTGTAGCATTTTATTTTACATTGCAGGACCTTCAATCAGAATATAAGACTTTAGCTTAAACTTTTGAAGCTTGGATAAAAGACTTGTGCATTAAGGTCTTGGCTGTTTCAATTTTCTCTCAGAAGTGAAATGTTATCTCGTTGCTGGTTTTTACAGCCTGTTCCCAAACACAGGAATGTTGAGAGATTTTATGCGTTTTCAGCGTAGATCGGCCTTTTAGCGGCCTCGTCTTTTTGTTTATGAAACACAAAATCCCTCCACTCCATCTCTGTTTGGTTGAACCTTCATCAAGACATACGGCTGCCTTTGTGTCCCAGGCGATGCCATTCGTTCTCCTTTTGAAGCGGCTGCTGTGGAAGCCATAAGCAAGTGCTCAGTGCCGCTCACTGTTTCTGGAGCACTTTGTGTGATTCATGAACCAGGGGACTGGAAGAACTGATTTGTTTGTGTTTTTCCTCATTAAGCATATGGATCAAATATTTCGTATGAATAAAATATTCCTTCTATGGCTCTTAGAAGGCTTATCTGCAGGCCTTCAGCTCCTGCTTAATTGTCGTACAATAAATCTCTTTGCAAAGGCATAAAGAAAAGAGGAGGCTGGTTTATTTGAGTTGCACCAAATCCCACACCCATTCTCATCTCAGTGTTCAACTGGGTCAATTTCCATAGCTCAGGTGTCTTCAGCCTTTTTTTATTTATTATTTTTTTTTTATTTTATAAAACAAGACCTCCTTTGATGGTAAGAGAGAATGGACAGGAGACCTGTTATCTATTGTGTATTGTTTTTAAACCAGTAGTAGCAGTAGTAATCCTGAGCCATGCAATATTTTGCAACTCAAAAAGGAAAATAAAAATTGTATGAATATAAAAAAAATATTATTGGGAAATAAATTATAATTCTGGATGATATTTGGTGGGTTCTTCTGCATAGAAATTAATAATAAAAAAAAGATAGTTTGCATTTTACTTCTTACTCTAAAGACTTTTTAATGGCAAAAGCTCTTAGGGCTTAATTGTTTTGGAAAAGCTTCAATGTAATACCATTGTAAAAAAAAATGAAATACACACGCACACATACCCTTTTTTTATTGTTTTAATTTTTAGCCTTATTGGACAGGTCAAAAAAGTTGGAATTTGATCTATCAAAACTCAAGCTGTTGGTATATTTAAGAAGCATATTTCAGGAAAAAATATATGTATATTAGTTATTATAGAGTATGTTCAAAATAATCCGCTGTAACCCAGTGTAGTACTATAAAATAAAGGTAAGAAGTTAATTTTACTGTAAATTTGTTACAGTACTAATATTTACATCTTAAATCAGACATAATCCGAATGATTTCTGAAGGATGCTTCATGGCTGCTGAAAGACTGCTCATTTTATTTGCGTGATTTGGTTTAAATATGAGAATTTGTTTTGTTTTGTTTTACAGAATTAGTGTTAATAATAATAGTATTTCTTAATTGGATACATTTTTTTGCACTTTTTTTTCATGGTTTAACCCATTTAGAAGACACCTGGGATTCTTTTTATGTTTTTTGTGTTTCTGTCTCCATAAGAATGGCTGTGAGGTTGTCCATCTCTTTCACCTTCAATAACTCTCTTTACAAACTTGCCCTTCTTTATATCTGTAAAAAGCTTGTTTAAAGTGACCCTGTACCATTACCGTTTGACAATTCACTTACAGAAAATAACATTTCTTTTTGAATATGCAACATTCATCCTCACCATTTCTGACCCTTTACTGGGGTGAATAAATATATGAAATAATCGCTTAGATGTTTGGATTTTCTCATTAAGACTTCGTACATGGTTCCTTTTTGACAGTGACATGCATTGGCCTGTTTTCAAACCATGAAGCCACCCTAAAGCTCCTCCATTTCAAATGAAGCGAATCAATTAGTTCCGTTTGTTAAGGGCTGATCTGGAAGATATTAGGATCGTTGGATGTTCGAATAAGCTGTTGCATATAGCGTGCTTGTAATCCAGAGTCATAAGCCGTAACCTGGAGAGGATTCATTGCATTTTCAGCATTCTCTGCTGCTTTATTAAGTCCGTCCTGGAGGTTGCCTTGTGGCATCTGTAACTAGAGTATACCAAAAAACATCTGCTTCAGCCTATTTTGTCCCTTATAAAAAGCCTGTTTGTGTGAGGTATTTGCTGCATCTGTCATTAAGTACTCGGTGGCTTTAACAGTCGTCTCTATCACAGTTTGAATTCAGTAAGTATCTGGATGATTGCTTATCTTTGCATCCAATCCAATTTATCATTCCTTTTGTATTGGAGTATATTGAGTAGTAGTTGAATTGAATCAGAAAGGACCAGTTGGAATTTGCTATCGATTCTGACATTTGATTACCTTTTCAAATAATGCTAGATGCACGTGATCATTTAAAGTGTTAGCTCACCCCAAAAAATGAAAAATAGCCTTTGATTTACTCACACTCAAAGGAGGATATACGTGTATATGGCTTTCTTCTTTCTATCGAATCCAGAGTTATTAAAAAAAAAAAAAAATTCTGGCTATTTTAATCTACATCTTTACAATGGCAACGGGTGGCTGTTTTTCTTCAACAGTTCAAAAACAAGTCCATTAAAGCACATTCATCCATAATAAAAAAAAGTGCCTCACACAGCTTCGGGGGTGAATAAAAGTCTCCTGTAACAAATCAGTGCATTTTTGCAAGAAAAATATTCATATTTAAATCTTTATAAAGAGTTTTGTGTAACTTCCGCTGTCTGTCGTACAGACAGTTCACGAGAGAATGTCTTTCTGGTGCATAACATAGGAAATATGCTTAGTGCATGCTATGATTATGCCAGTGTCATTTTTTTTTCTTCTGTAATTAACTGCTGAACCTTACATCACAATATACTGTTTTATCACGGTATTTACCTAAGGTGCAATAAAATGTTACTTTAACGTGTATAACAAAATTATAGTATATACATGTACAGAGTAAACAAATATTTGAACCCAATTAAATTGCAAAAGTATTATAAAGTACAATAAGTAATACTTAACAAAAAAAGTCTCATTAATAAGTGTGAGTTTATGGAAGAAAATGCAGGGTTATTAGTTACTATGTTAAAATTAGATTTAAAAATTCAACTGAATTTTATTCCTTTTTAGCTCAATGTAATAATTATTTTGACTTGTAATCAGATATATTATATTAGTTTGAGCACATAGACCAGATTAACATGAAAATTAAGCTAACCAATTAAGTCAAATACAATGTAAATATTCTTAAAACGCACTCTAAAAGTTTCAATAATAAATAATTGTTCACTGTGTTTTGAAGTGCCCACCATATCAATATTGTTCATGTTCATTATCACGATATGTTGAATTATTGAATATCGGCATATGTCTAGCTCATGCACCATTGCATTTGTCTTACTGCATTAATTTATTACACTTGTTTTAAACTGTTGAAGAGAAATACTCCCCGTTGCCATTGTAGAGCTTGAAAAGAGCCTCTTTAAACCTAGGATGCTTCGAGGTTGCACTACTTATGGCTTAATTTACATTTTTGGGTGAACTAAGCCTTTAAGGCAGATTTTTAACCATTTTTAACTGACAGCTTGATTGTAAATGTATGTATAGTTATACTTGTACACAGGACTTAAACTGGACACTTTTTATTTTCAGATTAATTCTGACATTGCCTGAGAACACACTATCTGTAAACTGCAGTGCTGTAATGTTTTGGTGTAAGCATCTTGTGATGTTTTCGGTGTTTTTAGAGTCTCTGAGTGGCTCATTTTGGCAGTAAATAATCCACATGAACTCTTATCACTGCAAGTGCTGAGTCACTAATAAACTGCATTTGACATTGCAACAAGTACCAAACATCTTTCCAGGGAATTAATATTATTTATAAATCTGCTGTCAACAAAAGAGAAGCGTTTCAAAAGAGAAGTGTTTCTGTGGTTTTCGTGTGAGGTCCTGCTTGTAGATTGTAACTTTATTATATTAATATGTTTGGAATTTAAATATGAGAGGGACAAGGAATTGTTTGGCAGAATTTTCGCAGCTTACCTTTAGCTTTTGTTTTGAAGCAATAGGTGTTCAACGCATTATTGTTCTCTCAAAAATGAGGTCAAATCAAACAATAATTGATTGAAATTCTTGCTTATTTTTTTATTCTTTCCTTTCCTTTCCTTTCCTTTCCTTTCCTTTCCTTTCCTTTCCTTCCTTCCTTCCTTCCTTCCTTCCTTCCTTCCTTCCTTCCTTCCTTTCTTTCTCTAAAAGTCTTTCGTTTTGTTATATGAAAAACGACCAGAAAGAACATCATGGAATTTATTATCCACGATGATAAAATCTTGTGGAAAGAATTGGAAATTGTACAGACGAGACCTGACCAGAAAGGACAAAGAGAAATTGGCAAAGAAACTTCATTTTCAATAACTGAGACACTGTACATGCTAACTTGAAAGCGAATGCAGGCTAGTCCATATAAATGATAAAAGCATGTCCTTGAAAAGCAGTGGATTTGCAAGTCCTTAGAAATAGTGGCCACACTGTGAAATTGGTCTTCATCCATGCTTTTGTTTGTGAAAGGGCATTTTCAGCAGCAGATTCCAGACAGAGCTTTCTGACTATAAGGCCCTACAGTATTGGCAGTCAGTGATGTAAAGTGTCCACAATTAACACTCGCTAACTGCCTTAGGAGGTAATGTTTTAATGCATTTACTTGGGTAATAGGCGCTTAATTTTTTTTTTACTTGTCTTGCCACACTCTTTGCTGCTTGTTCAAACTACTTATTTAAAATTAGCTGAATCAACACAATTCTTGCGTTTTTGGGGGGACAACCTATTTGTTTTTACAATTTTAAGTGGATTGAACATAAAACAATTAAGTTAGCTTAATCAATTTGTGTTTGGACAATATGAAGGAATTGTGTGGAACCCAGAATTTTTTACATTACAGTGTCTATCAAAAATATACATCTTTATATAAAAGCATGTGAAAGTTATATGAAAGCTTTCTATTGGCCTTTTATTAAGATAAATACTGTGACTAAAGACTAAATACTGTGGCATATTGTCGTTTTAATTGAGAATTATATTAATAAACTCAACAAATAATATTTTCACCATAAATTCCATTAATAAATTTATAATTGAGTTCATTAACCCCCAATGAAGCACACTTAAAGTATTTTTTTTTAATTACTGTAGACCAATCTGCCTTTTAAATTCCACTGCCTAGATCCTTTTCCCAAACATTCTTCAGGCTTTCTGAAGAGGACAAACATGTGTCGGACAAAGCAATATTAAGCTCTTTAGAGAAACTGTTTGTCACAATTTGTTCAATGCTTGTGAGCTCAAATCGCAGTTTGCCATTATCAAAGGTTTTATAAAATTAAATTGTAAAATTGTGGTATTTTATATTCAGATGATATTTGTTGAAAATATTTTAATGTATTATCCAGAAAAAGGCAAGATATGCCCAATTTGATTCAGTCTAAAAGGCCTATGTTTGGAAAATCAGGGTTAAAAGCAATAGGAGATAATAAAAAAGTTGGACACTTTACTTATTAAAGGTGATGTCAAACATAACTGAAACCCATAAGGTGTGAATCGTTTTTGTTAAATATAATGACAAAAAATAAATAAATAAATAAAACGGTTTGTTTTTGTGTACAGTTTTTGTGTTTGGAGAAATGTCATTATTTTCTGTTGTCACAGAGAAACCACAAAACGTGGCTCAGTCATACAAGTCAAGTGCAAGACATGCAAAAACTCTCATTGTAGCTGTGGAATTAATCTTTTTTGTGTTAATGAAAAGAAAATTTGCAAGTGCACAGAATTCAAGCAAGCATTAACATTTATCAACTACAATTTTTAGCAGTGACTAATGTAATGCCTTTGATCAGCTACTGTGCTCATATGCTTAACGCAGAGTATTTGCACAGCACAGTTTTGCTTCAAATTAGTTTTAGGCTTGTTTTATAATGCATTTTGTTCAGTTAATGCTGCTAGAATTTCAGTTTGGTTTATGCTCATTTTTCATTCCCTTTTTTGTTCTGATTACTGTTAGATTTAAAGGATTTTGGTATGGAGTGAGGGGAATAAAATAAATGTCTGAATACATTTCAATTCATTTACTTCATCTATGACTTGTATAACATCTGATTTATACACCAATGTAACAACTGTTTATTTGTTTTTGTTCATTTTTTTTTTACTTAAGAATGGAATTGATCTTATTTTCCAGAAAGTATGGAATACCATTTTCATTCATTTTTCCTTCAGCTTAGTCCATTTATTTATCAGGGCGTCGCCACAGCGGAATGAACCGCCAACTTATCCAGCATATGTTTTACGCAGCGGATGCCCTTCCAGCTGCAACCCAGTACTGGGAAACATCCATACACACTCATTCACACGCATACACTACGGACAATTTAGTTTATTCTGTTCACCTATAGCGCATATCTTTGGACTGTAGGCAAAACCGGAGCACCCGGAGGAAACCCACGCGAACACAGGGACAACATGCAAACTCCACACAGAAACGCCAACTGACCAAGCCGGGGCTCAAACCAGCGTGGCCACCATGTCGCCCACACTTTCAAGAAATATTACTTTTTAATTTATTAGCCCAAAAATGTCTTGAAAATCACTTATTTAGACAGTTAAACTGCAAGCATCTTACTCATGGTGTTCATTTTCTTAACAGAATCGTGTGTTTTTCTTGTGCAAAAAAAAGCATTCAGGCAGACAGAGGAAAAAAAGAGAGAGGATTCACGTCTGACTGCTTTTAAAAAGAAATAAAGTTGTGTGTGTGTGTGTGCACGCTTTTGTGTGCTTTTTACAGAGGTGCTTGAAAGACCAAGACAGACCTAAACACAAATTGAAAACAAACTGCCTAAATTAACAAGGAGCTCAGTGCATGATTGGCTGAGAGTGAGTGTGAAAGAGGAAATCATTTCAGTCTATTGACAATCTTTATGTTTTATTTTTCTCCCACACCTTCCTTTAATTCATTTTCTGGCTATCTTCGTGGACACCATGCTTCGGCTGCAATAATAATAAATGAAGTTATTCAATCATCATTAGTCTCTGTGCTGTTGTTTTCTCTTACGGCTATCTATTATGAAAAAATAAATGGATGCAGTTTGTGTAATGTGCCGTGACGTGCATCTCAAAGCGTCCTGAATTTTTACTGTCTTCATTCTTCGTAATGATTATGCAATAAACATCTGTCCAGGAGAGAGAGAGGGAGATCAATGAGTCAGCTGTTTTCTAACGTTCACTTTTGTTTAGTTATCTCTTTTCTGCTCAATTTAACCTGTGCCTTGCTATAGTGCCAAATGGACCCATTTCAACCATGTGCATTTCTTTCTCCAGACGTGTTGAGCGAGTTCTCCTCCCCAGACGTCCAGAGCAGTGTTACACAGAGAGGCCTACTCTATCAGGGAAGATGTTTAAAGACCCTGCGAGGGAGACATTCTCCGTTTATTATGTAACGAAAGTATCAGGTTCATGTTTTCGGTTTCCTGAGCCGAGCGTGTGGTTTGAATGTCTGGATTCCATTGACAACATGTTATGTACGATAGTGTTTTTATATAATTTCATCATAGTTTTCTCCAATAAAAGAGAGAAAAAAAAAACAACCCTGTGTGCAGTGTGGTGTATATAATTCATTCATAATATTGCATGGAGCTTATGTAATCTGTTTGTTGTTAGAATCCCCATTCATCTCATCTGTAGAAGTGTATGCGGTTTGAAATATGCTTTGCTCCTGAGTGACTTATTACTTTGGTGCTGGAGGAAACACCGCCAGACCCTTCGCTTGCAAATATGCTGTTGCCATGAAAGGAAACAGATAGGTCAATTTTGTGTTTTAAAGAAAGTAACTTTTAAATGATTAGCAGTTATGTTATTAAAGTGTAAAAGCAATTGTATATTTGAATATAAGGCTACTTTCAACTAGTTTTTTCTTTTCTTTAGCAAATTCAAAAAAATTTGCATCCATACATTCAGTTAAGGGAATGTCTTGATAGGATCTTAGACCTGGGAAGAGATGATGCCAACCTTCGAGGACTTTGAGTACAACACATACACTTAACATACAAATACACTTCATTAAACATGTACACAAGGACATCACCTATATGCTATATAACTGCAGGTTAACTATGTATATATATAATAACTTTAACTGTTAAAAGCTATTAGTTACTATTTAATTAGTTATTAGTAATTAATAAAGTTATGGTAACTAATAACCTTATCTTTTCCGATTTTATTGTGATAATCAATAATGTGCACCTTTTGTAAGGCTGCTTTAAAAGAATAATTATTGTGTAAAGCACTATGCAAATAAACTTGAATTGAATGTCTGCATCCACATGGAAATTGTGTTTAAATGGTGTAATACGTAAACCACACTCATATGTGGCGCTGTAAACACAGGCAGAGCCACAGGATACACTAAAAGAATGCACATAAGTGCTTTTTTCAGAACCCTACGTACAGACTTAAGCACAAGATGATATATTTAAAAATATTGGACTAATAAACCTGGCAGCCTCTGCATCACAACAATACATGTTCTGTAATCCACCATTGTTGTTGTTACCGGTTAAGTGCGCAGGGTTCTTTCTCCTGGTTGCATAGTAAGGTTGACATTATCTTTTCAAAAAAGTTCATTTTTTCCAATCCAAATAGCTACGTGCCTGGTGGCATTTTGAGATTTTTCCACCCAGTAAGCTGTTATCCAAAAAGTTAATTTCATTGCACTGACAAAACTGGTGTCATGTGGATGAAAGGCAGAAGCAATACTAAACTTTTGCTGTGTGGACAGGTCCTAAGTCTTAGATTTTGGCAGAATAAGTCTGTAAAACCCAATATATCTCACAAATCATATATTATGTTATGTTATAAATGCCCCTTTTTAAACCGAAGCAAAAACATTGATTTTTTTTTTTTTTTTTTACATTATCTCTTTAAATGCAAATGACCAGCTTTTCCACACCCCCTTTTCAGAAGAGGGCAGTGCCTTGTATACTCCGACAACAGCAGAAAACATTTTGATGCATTTTAAAACCTTGTCAGTTTAAATTTCTGATTAGTCATCTGGGCTCACAGACATGAAGAGCTTTCATTAAAGGCTGCCTGTCAGATGGCATGTTGTGTGAATATTAAAGTGCTCTTTTCTGTCAGCTGTCAAATACACACAACGTTTATGTCAGAAATAACACTAATTTCAATTCAATTAATTTTATTGGCATGACATACATGGGTACATATGGCCAAAGTGTACATAGCAGGGAAAAAAGTCAATATAAAAAATAGTAGTAATAACAATATTGATAAAAGTAATAGCAATCATAATATATAATAAAATAGAAAAAAGATATATACAGCATACATATAAAACAATCTATATATATATA
>CAIGQV010019356.1:11178450-11223957 GCA_903798115.1 Danio jaintianensis | reverse complement strand
TATCTCTCCCTCATTAGCATAAACAGCCCTGAGTGAGAAGCAGCCATCTGCCATTAGTTTTCACTTGCTGAAGATGATGTCAGCCACTAAAAGGATTATAAAGCTCTGCCCTCATTTGAAAAGAGCACAAGATCATTTGAATTTAAAGCGACAGTCACCAAAATGGCACAATTTGGATCAACGCCTAAAAGAGGCCGTTTCAAAGAGTTATGAAACATTATTTGTGCAATATTTTGAGCTGAAACTTTACATACACACTATAAGGACATCAGAGACTTATTTTAAATTTTGTAAAAAGGGGAATAATAGGCCCCCTTTAAAGGAATTTTAGTTGTGGCTGTACCATGCTAGTAATTCAACAACAAAACAAAAAACATAATTTTATTGAAAACACAGTGATCAAAATTAGAGAACAGCAAAGATTGTAGCACTGTATTGTAGACTGATTACATCTAAAATGTCTGAAAGTTAGAGCAGAATAAGCAGTCAAAACTTTTCAGTCACTTTAGATCAGCTCACCATCTTGCAATATCAGAGAATAATGGACATTTGGGCTACCAGTTAAAATGCATTTTAAAATAAATTTGCATATAAATAGTGATTTAAAAAAAAGCTGTGTTCACATCCTGTAAGAATTACTTTAATTACAGGATTGCAACTGAGCTTGCCGTCAAAGCTGCTCAAATGCTTTGTCTTAAACAGTGTTTCTGTGGCAACGTTCAATGACAAAGACTGCTTTCTTATTAATTATTACTTTACTTTAAATCACAACAGTTTTTTTCACCTCTATATGCCCTTGCAATATATTTAAGAACAAAGAAAGCACACCACTGGCTATAATAACATTTAAATAAATGCCAGTAAAATACACTTCAAACCATATACTGTACAGTACATGTGACAAGCTGAGAAAACCAGGACAACCGAATTTCATTCATTCATTCATTCATTCATTGATTTTCTTTTCGCTTAGTCCCTTTATTAATCTGGGGTTGCCACAGCGGAAATGAACCACCAATTTATCCAGCATATGTTTTACGCAGCGGATGCCCTTCCAACTGCAACCCATCACTGGGAAACACCCATACACACTCATTCACACACATACACTACGGACAATTTAGCTTACCCAATTCATCTATAGCGCATGTATTTGAACTTGTGGGGGAAACCGGAGCACCCGGAGGAAACCCACGCGAACACGAGGAGAACATGCAAACTCCACACAGAAATGCCAACTGACCCAACCGAGGCTCGAACCAGCGACCTTCTTGCTGTGAGGTGACAGCGCTACCCACTGCACCACCGCGCTGCCCCTACAACCGAATTTGTTACTCTTAAATTATATTAGTGGATTCCGTTTTTTTTGCATTGGACACATTAAAATACAGTAACTGAGACTGATTAACAGTTTGAGGCCTTTATTTTTTTTCTTTTGCATTTGTATTGAACTTATCCTCTAGTACATTTTTCATCATTTCTGTGAGTGATTCTTTGCCTACATAATGTACAGTATTGCATTTCCTGTCCTATTCTGAGGGACGTCAGCTGTGATGTGTTGAATTTGCTTGTCTTTTGTAATCACTGTTCAAGTGTTCACCGTAAGCTGCTTTTAAATAGATTTTTTGTTTGTTTGAATGTGCATTGAAGGGGCAAGATAATTCAATCTCCTCAAGGTCTAAGGAAAAAAAAAAACAAGACAGAAGAGAAGGGAACATAGGTTAAAATAAAGATGTGTGTACAACATATACAGTAATTGAAAACCGCATGCAAGAAAAAGTGACAGGAAGTGAAATATGACCTGTTTACTGATTACAGAATTGCTTGATTGCTGTTCAAAGTTTTTCTTCTGTACATTGGAATGTTTCCTTCATTCATTGATGTATTTATTCATTCATTTTATTTTTTAATGATTTACAAAAGACTATAAAATAAGAATTGTATTCCAGAAATACTACCAGGCATATTTAGATTTTTGTAGGCTTATCACAAACACACACACATGCACAAAATTACATTTGCTGTTTATTTAAACTACTTATTTAAATAACACAATTCCTGAGTTTTTGGGGGAAAACTTAATTGTTTTATGTTCAATCAACTTAAATTTGTCAAAACTAATGTTAATTTAATTCCTTCATGTTGTCCCAACACAAATTGATTGCGTGGAACTCAGCAATTGTTACAGCACACACACATTTACTTTGCCACTACACTTCAAAATAGATTTTTTTTTGTTTTGTTTACTTCATTTAAAATCTACATGATGTGTTTACTTGTGTTATCTTATTGTTATCTTAATATTTAAATTTTTTTGATCATCTGAAACATTAAAATATGACCCCATTAAAAAAAAAAAAAAAAGAAATCAGTAGGGGGGCAAACACTTATTCACACCACTGTATGTATAAATGTAAAATTGTTTGTTTATATAAAAGTACATTAATAAATTTGCAGACAATGTCTTAGGACAGCCCACAACCTCACAAATTATTATGTGTCGACCTGCATTCTTTGCTGCTCATTTTTTCCCATCTTTTCCTTTAATATCTCCAAAATCATTCCTTAGTTACTTTTTTCTTTTTCTTTACAATTATATTTTCCCAGCTTTCCCCTTTTACATCACTCCATATCTTTGTCTTCTTAGACTGCCTTCATCTTTAACTTTCCCACGTGTCTGGTATCTCTTTACTTTCTATTATCTGTGTTTCCCTGCTCCTCTGTTTCAGCCTGCAAAGCTCCTGTGCTTGTCATCCATAGTCATAACAGCCGACTCTGGGCTTGGAAAGGCACTCAAGCAGGCAGGAGGCTTATCATCAGAGCCAAGAACCACGAGGCATGTGCGCGCTAACACACACACACTAACAAATCGTTCTCCAAACACTGCCTTCACACACAGACACACACACAGATTTCTATTCAGAACTCACATACAGCATTGCATACGGGCTTGTGTTGTTTCTTGAAAATTGTAAAGAAATATTGCTAATTGTTTTGAAATCTTTGTCTTTTGTCACTTATTGCAGTTCTCTTGATGTCTTAATGTTTTTTGTTTGATTTTGATGCATATTTGGGCTGCACAATAATTGAAGTCAAAATTATTAGCGCTCCTGTGAATTTTTTTTTCTTTTTCAAATATTTCCCAAATTATGTTTAACAGATTGAGGATTTTTTTTTTTTTTTTTTTTTTTTTTAACAGTATTTCCTATAATAGTTTTTCTTCTAGAAAAAGTCTTATTTGTTTTATTTTGGCTAGAATAAAAGCTGTTTTGATTGTCTACAGAACAAACCATCATTATACAATGATTTGCCTAATTACCCTAACTTGCCTAATTAACCCAGTTAAGCCTTTAAACTGCACTTTAAGCTGAATACTAGTATCTTGAAAAATATCTAGTAAATTATTATGTACTGTCATCATGGCAAAGATAAAAGAAATCAGTTATTAGAAATTAGTTATTAAAACTGTCATATTTAGAAATGTTGAAAATATTCTTTCCATTAATAATAATTCTGACTTCAACTGTATATTGAAAAATTATCCTTATCGTGATAATAGTATATTCAATATCCGTATTGCAGAGAAGTGTATTATATTCAATTATTTTTAAGCATTTGTTTGCTGCATGCATAGGTTGTTTATCCTAATTTGGCCAATCAGATGGGACCTTTACTGTTCTCATCCCCATTTCTCCAGTAGGTGCTATTAGGTGAGCTTAGAGCTGAATATAAATACTAATGCCGAGAGATGAGAGTAAAAAGACAAAAGCCAACAAGAATCAGAACTCCCACTGAGGTTTTCAGTCATTCGTGGTGTTTTAAAGTCTGAATGTTTGCACCTTGACAGTTTTTTTTTTTTTATAATTTTTTTTTTTTAGATTTAATTATCTCAGAAAAAAATCTATTACCCATTTATACTAGGTATCATGATCATTAGGTATACTATGTCATAATTTGGGTGGTCAGAAAGGTTTTAAATGACCTAAGTCAACTAAAATGACTTTATATCAAGTAATTTTAGCATGGCAAAGGCAAATTCAAGCATATAAAATATATTTTCCCCAAAACAAAATTGTGGCTAGTGAAAATTCAGTGGCTAGTAACTTTAGAAAATTACAAGCCGCAGTGGCTGGTGAGCAAAAAGCTCTGATCATTACATAAATAAATTATTTTTCATCAATCAAAGTTAGTTATATATTAAGAAATGCTCAAAATACTCAACTAGTTATCGCAATACTCAACAACAATATCACTTATTTTCCCTGTACAGTACAGCCCTAATGCATATGAAAAAGAAACATTTTCACCCAAGAAACTCCTCTAATGTTTTTGTTTGTTTATTTGTTTTTTATTTGAGTCCTGATACTTTTTCGGCTTTTAGACAGAAAAGTTGTCATATTTTGCTGTCTAAAAAATCGTAAAGTGATAGATCATTCAAAACATAAAATTGACTAAGTTTATGACCAAGATGTAGAGTAGGTGAGGTACAGTAGAAAGTTAAAGACAAATTTTAGAGACAGCACAATCATGCGGATGAAAATATTAAGGACAGGTCAGATCAGTTGTTTTGCTTTATAAGATCTCAACGTATCTTTAGGAACCATGAGTATTCATTTTGTTTTGCTTGATTGATTTTTTTTTTGTTTCTCAAAGTGCAGTAAATGCTTCCCTTTTTATGACATTCTATGAATCAAAAGGACAGTTTAATGATCTGAACTAAAGAAGCCTCCTACATGGCCTGAGGGTGAGTAAATTAATATAAATTAAGACCCATTTAGTATTTAAAAAATGATTGAGTGTTTTATTTATTTTTGAATGCTTATTATTTACTATTTAACTGCTTGTCCAATATACAGGGTTGCAGGAATGCTGGGGGTTATTTATTTATTTGGTTAGATAATCCGTTATTTAGTTTATTTATTTTTTGTATTATGTTCTGTTCTTTTGCTGGAGTCTGACTTCAAACAAACACATTTCAAATTAGTTCTCTGTCACATTTCACAAATCTCCTTTCTGATTCTTTTAATAGTTAAGATGGACCCTATTAAACTAATTGGTAAATCAAATAATTTTTAAACATTTATTACACGGAGACCCCAATTATAAATAATAAAGAAGAAGTCTTAGAGGCTATATTCTTTTACTTTTGCAGGTTAATATTAGTAAATGAACACACAATGAAAAATACTTCAACATCATTTATAAATCTTACATTCCTTCAACATTTACTTGATGTATCTGAGCTAATACACAGTGACAGGTACATTTTTATTATTTTTAACAAAGATTACATTTCTGTAACAAATGAATCAGAATGATTTTTTAACTTTTATTCAGAATGTAAATCTTGAAATTAGCATTTGGATCAACAGATCAACTAAGTGAAGTTCGCTGTAAAAAATGCTAGGTTTTTGTAGTTTTAAGTTGATGGAACATAAAACAATTAAGCTGTCCCAGAAAAACTCCTTAATCTGTATTCTAAATTTGTTCAAATCTCCAATTTTGAGCTCAACTCATGAATGCAGGTGCAGAATTTGTATATAAAATCTGATATATTTCCTTGGCCAGTCTCTCAAGTGTGTATATATAGACAGCATGAGCAACACAACCAATCGATAATAAAACAAAGCTGAACAATTTGCTGTGACCCCTGTGGTGCATCTCTCTCTCCCCGCTGCAGTACATTTCCAAGAGCTCCTCTGGACCAGAACCAGGGCTTTGGGTTTTGCTCATATCCCCTAAAACCTCAGCCTCTTCACCAACACAGATTCACCCCAAACGAGAAAGCTTATTGATCTCGGCCCCAGTGGCATTAAAACCCGTGCGTCTGAGCACAGCGCTGGGCATTTTGTTGCGCAAAGACATTGCCAGACATTCCTCTGCACACACGGAAACACCTCCCAATGCAACTCTGCTCCAATAACAGCGTCTCTGTCCCATCACTCCTGCTTCCAATCCAATACTACCAAGGCACGCAAACAAACCAGTCATGACCTCTTCTTAATTCCGTGCAACCCCGCCAAGAAGACTTTGCTTTAGAAACGTCCCTCTTTTCAGAGAACGGCATGAAATGAAAACTGCGCTTGGAAATCATAGCAAGAGATAGGGTAATTAAGTTGCACTCTACTTCGCAATCCTGCTTACCATCTGTGGTGAATAACAGTTAATCCATGACTCACATCTGTTGCACACAGTTGGTGTCTTTCCGCACGCATGCACTATGTGTTTGCTTTCATGCCGCCAGAAGCTTCTATGTTCGCAAAGGTAATCATTCTAAATGGAGAGCCATTCTCAGTGTTGATATTAGTAACGTTTAGATGTCACGGAACATGATCGCATTGTTTAAAGTCGAAGTGAAATGGCATTTAGAAATGTATTTTGCTTCCATAATCATTTTTTTTTTCGTTCAGGAATTGTCAGGGTTGTTAAAGGAGTAACTGTTGAGTAACAGTTGAGTAACTGTTCTGGAGATTTTTTCTGCTCTCTCAGGATGACCTACAGGTACCAGAGATCAAAATGCTCCCCAAAAAAGAATAGTAGTCTTCATCAGAAATACAAAAATACAAACGTCTACACACAGTGGCAAGGCAACATATTACATAGGCTAATTACATAATTACAAATCACTACAAGGCTAAAATTACATAGGATTGTTTCCATAGCGGGAAGTCACGGTGCCGCAGTGGGTAGCACAATCACCTCACAGCAAGAAGGTTGCTGGTTCTAGCCTCGGCTGGGTCAGTTGACATTTCTGTGTGGAGTTTGCATGTTCTCCCTGTGTTCGTGTGGGTTTCCTCCGGGTGCTCCGGTTACCGCGACAAGTCCAAAGACATGCGCTATAGGTGAATTGGGAAGGCTAAATTGTCAGTAGTGTATGTGTGTGAATGAGTGTGCATGGATGTTTCCCAGTGATGGGTTGCAGCTGGAAGGGCATCCGCTGCGTAAAACATATGCTGGATAAGTTGGCGGTTCATTCCGCTGTGGGGACTCCAGATTAATAAAGGGACTAAGCCGAAAAGAAAATGAGTGAATGAATGTTTCCATAGCTTTTTTTTCACAAAAAATATACTTCTGCAAATTATTAATTGATATAAAAAAAAGGAAAATTATAGTTTAGCCAAACTGAATTTTGTGTGTTTATAATCCAGTCATTAGTAGTCATTCTGAATGAAACTAGATTTGAAAATAACTTGTTTAATATGTTTTAAGTAAATATTTGCTAACTTTATTTAATTTGTCTTCATAACTGGGCCAAAGCAAGAATATTCGTTCAGCAAGATATTTTTGCTCCTCAAACATTTTATTGGTCGGTGTTGGTGGGTCAGGGTAGTAGCAGAACCCTTTTCTTATATAAAACAAATCCAATTTCTCTATAGGACATTAATGGTTTAATCATTTATTCATTTTCATAAATATTTGAATAATAGCTTATTTTCATGCGTTTAACTGCAGTAATGTATTTATATTCATTATACTAATTTTTTTTTATTGATGATTAATTGTACTAACAGGGTTCCCACACTTCTTGAAAGTACTTACATGTACTTGAATTTCAGACATATGGATTCAAGACCTGGAAAGTACTTGAAAACAAACACAGGTCCTTGAAAATGCTTGAATTAAATTTGAAATGAAACTTGTTTATTGTGTTATTTCAACAATTGTTCTTAATTTAAAAATATTAAATTTAAATCTGGGCTGCACGGTGGCGCAGTGGGTAGCACGTTTGCCTTACAGCAAGAAGGTCGCTGGTTCGAGCCTCGGCTGGGTCAGTTGGCGTTTCTGTGTGGAGTTCGCATGTTCTCCCCGTGTTGGCGTGGGTTTCCTCCGGGTGCTCCGGTTTCCCCCACAAGTCCAAAGACATGTGGTATAGGTGAATTGGGGAGACTAAATTGTCCGTACTGTATGTGTGTGAATGAGTGTGAATGGATGTTTCCCAGTGATGGGTTGCAGCTGGAAGGGCATCCGCTGCGTAAAACATATGCTGGATAAATTGGCGGTTCATTCCGCTTAGGCAACCCCAGATTAATAAAGGGACTAAGCCAAAAAGAAAATGAATGAATGAATGAAAATTTAAATCTTGTAGAAGAATTATGACAAAACAATGCACATTTTATCAATATTTCAGAAACCACATTTGAATATTGCCAGCATTGAATTCAGAAAATGTTATTAAAGTGCTTTTAAGTTCTTTAAAAAGTCTAAATTTTTGAAAATGACACGTTCAAAACATCATCATTACTCTGACATTTTAATGTCAATATTAAGTGTAAATGTTAGGTGAAATGTTAGGTACAATAAGGACTTTCGTGGCGCTATATGCTGTGGGTGTGAATTACAATGGTGCTTTAAAAAGTCCTTGAAGGAGTGGAAACCCTGTACTTATTAAACTAATTTATACATCATTTGTTAATATCTATTATTCATTTATATGTTTGATCTTGTATGAATTGTTTGTGTATAAATATAAAAACACATCAAACCAAAATACACTGTAAAAATGGCATGATCAATACGTCGTGACAACATACAGTATGTTTTTATGTTGCTTTAAATTATTAATATAAATTGATAATGTTTTACTTGAAAGCAAGAACTTATAAATATGCACCTTCAATGCTGTGTAAGATAGATAAACATTCCTGCCAAATGTGTGAATGTAAAATAAGAAGTCATATAAGTGCTGTTCTTTGGAACTTCAATTTCACCATTGTTTTTTGCACACATTTTCAAAATGGATAATAATAAAAAGTTTTTTAAGCGGGAAATTAGAATGCTTTCTAAGTGACACTGAAGACTGGAGAAATGAATCTGAAAATATATTTGAGACTACAGGTGTTCAAAGATTGTTGTAAATGTATGGTTTTCATTCATTTATTCATTTTCCTTCAGCTTAGTCCCTTTATTCATCAGGGGTCGCCACAGGGGAATGAACCGCCAACTTATCCAGCATATGTTTTACACAGTGGATGTCCTTCCAGCTGCAACCTAGTACTGGGAAACATCCATAAACTCTTACATTCACACACATACACTACGGCCAATTTAGTTTATTCAATTCACCTATAGCGCTGTGGGGGAAACCGGAGCACCCAGTGGAAACCCACGCGAACACGGGGAGAACATGCAAACTCCACACTAAAGCACCAACGGACCCAGCCAGGATTAATTAAAAAAACCTAATGCATTAAACCTAATGTGGCCAATATTAAACAAAAAAAAGAGTAAATTTATTATACTGCAAGTGCTTTCATTAAAACAAAGCAACATATTTGTCTTTTGGAAATAATTTGCATTGATTAACCCTACACGAAAGCAACTGGGATGTGTGTTTCGATCTCATACCGACTTTAAAGTTTTATTCATTGTACCATGTAAATTAAGACTCCAATGTGACCTTTTGATCAAACAAAATCATTCTGTTCTGTGAGTGAGCACATCAAACCATTGAAGATGATGCAACCCTTTCAAAGGCGCGTCTGAATTAGTTTTGTGCTGAAGGTGATTCATTAATAATAGGTGTCGCTATGGTGCAGTGGATAACATTGCTGGATTTGTTGTGCTGTTTTGTCCGCCAGGGCCTGATGGGGAAAGGTCACAGTCATTAGACGAGCCCACTGTCCTGTGTGGAGAAGAAGAGTCTCTTCAGATTACGTAAGCCTGTCCCTCGCCCGCCTCAGGAGAAAGAGGGTAAACTGTACATTCAATTCAATTCAATTCATCTTTATTTCTATAGCGCTTTTACAATGTAGATTGTGTCAAAGCAGCTTCACATAGAAGATTATAGTGAATTGGAATGGTGTCCGTTCAGTTTTTAGAGTTTAAGATTGGAGTTTTTAGAGTTTAAGTTCAGTTCAGTTCACATTCATGTCACATTCATGACAGGGTTGGACAGTATCGGTAAGATCTGAAGGATTGTTTAGCTTAAATTGGTATGGTATGCTAAATATGTGTCGATTATCAATTGTAGATATTTTTATTTTATTTTTTATTTTATTGATTTATTTTATTGATTGATTTATTTATTTATTTTTATTTAATTTGTATTTATTTTAATTTATTTATTTATTCATTCATTCATTCATTCATTTTCTTTTCGGCTTAGTCCCTTTATTAATCTGGGGTCGCCACAGCGAAATTAACCGCCAACTTATCCAGCATATGTTTTACACAGCGGATGCCCCTCCAGCTGCAACCCAACACTGAGAAACACCCATACACTCCCATTCACACACATACACTACGGACAATTTAGCTTACCCAATTCACCTATAACGCATATCTTTGGACTTGTGGGGGAAACTGGAGCACCCGGAGGAAACCCACGTGAACACGGAGAGAACATGCAAACTCAACACAGAAACGCCAACTGACCCAGCCGAGGCTCAAACCAGCGACCTTCTTGCTGTGAGGCGAACGTGCTACCCACTGTGCCACCGTGCACCCTTAATTTATTTAATTTAATAACATTTATTTTATTTTATAATTTTTTATAATATATATATATATATTTTTTTAATTTAAATTAAATCTTTTATTTTTTCAAATTACTACTTTGTGATGAATCAATGAATCATTCATTCATTTTCCTTCGGCTTAGTCCCTTTATTCATCTGGGGTCGCCAACTTATCCTGCATATGTTTTACACAGCGGATGCCCTTCCAGCTGCAACCCAGTACTGAAATCAATGAATCATTATTATTATTATTATTATTATTATTATTATTTCATTTATTTATTGATAATGTATCAAATTTGTAGCAAAAATATTAAGCGGCAAAAACTGCTTTTTGTATTGACAAATAATCAAATAAGGTTAATGTTTAAAAATAAAAGAAAATGCAAAAAATAAATAGGCTGCTAAAACGCATAGAATCACATCAAATGCAACAGTATTATATATAGTTGATGACAAAATTAGTTACTTTTTTTTTTTTTTTTTTTTTTAAGGTCAATATTATTAGTCCCCTTTTAGAATTTTTTTTATTTGTTTTGTTTTTGATTGGCTACAGAATAAAAACCTCTGTTGTCCAATCATTTGCCTAATTAACCTAACTTGCCTAGTTAACATAATTAACCTAGTTAAGCCTTTAAATTGCACATTTAAGCGGAATACTATCTTGCAAAATTCATTCATTTTCTTTTCGGCTTAGTCTCTTTATTAATCTGGGGTCGCCACAGACGAATGAACCGCCAATTTATCCAGCATATGTTTTACACATCGGATGCCCTTTCAGCTGCAACCCATCACTGGGAAACATCCATACACACTCATACACTACAGACAATTTAGCTTACCCAATTCACTTATAGCGCATGTCTTTGGACTGTGGGGGAAACCGGAGCACCCGGAGGAAACCCACGCGAACACGGGGAGAACATGCAAACTCCACACAGAAATGCCAACTGACCCAGCCGGGGCTCGAACCAGCAACCTTCTTGCTGTGAGGCGATTGTGCTACCCACTGCGCCACCATGCTGCCTATCTTGCAAAATAACTATTCAAATATTATTTACTGTCATCATGGCAGAGACAAAAGAAAGCAATAAAACTCTTGTTTAAAAATGTGTTGAAAAACTTTCTCTCTATACTGTTATATATGCATGCAATACAATAATACATTCATGTGTATAGTAGTCAACATTTGAAGTGGACCATCAGCTTTCATCAAAGTTGTACTAAAACTATTGAACAACACCCATTCTTGTCCTAGGACAATTTTGAAAAACTTTGAATGTTGAGTACTGTACATTAGATTAGTCAGTACCAAAGGCAAAACTTGAGCTAATCTAACAAAATAACTTAAGGTCAGGGTCCACAAATTAGAACACCCATATTAATACGTTGGGGAAAAATCAGGACCTCCATCTATCCATCCAATTTTATTTGTATGTATAAATATCTTACATTGTTTGACACACTATCATTTAAAAACAATGTATTGATAAAAATTATAGTAGAAAGTAAACTGAAAGGCAAGTGTAAATTGTATGTGTCTCCAACATATGGAGCACTGTATTGTCTGAAATGCTTCCTCTGATTCCTGTGCATGGAAGCTCTTAGTGAAATGATGGATTTTTAAGTGGTCACAAGTGTGGACAGAACATAATAAGCCCTTTTAATTAGCTTGTGAGGACCATAATCACATGGAGAGTTGAATAATGAGAATAAATGAAAGGATTTGAAACGGTCAGTGTGAATGTCGGACATATCCGAGAAGGAATGGACTGGAATGAAGAGTAGCAGAGGGCTTCTGTTTTTGTTTTGTGAATGATTCTTACTTTGGAGTCTCATGAATAATGGATTGAGGGTGAAGGACAGAATGTCAGGTATAAATATAGAGCGCTTCCTCTAACATGTTAGTGTGTTCTGTTGTTTATTTTGTTTCTGTTTATTGCAATAACATAAATGTATTTATTTTTACATGATTTGAGAAAATGGATGATAAATAATTAGGCTTATGTGAGTTTGGCAGGTGAAATGCAGGCTTATGCAAATCTGCGATATGTTATCATTAATGATCTTTGCCAAAAACTATTAAAAAAAAAAAACTATTTATTAAGCTCTATTATTAAGGCAAGCAATTTTCTAGTCAACTGTATTTTTGATTTTTATATATTTGATTCCTCTTGCCTTCCTCTGTTTTGTTTAATAGTACATTTTTCTTTTTTTCTGAAATTAACTGTAAAAGCATCTCCCAAACTGTATTTTTTTCCCCCTCTTACCATGTATCACTCTGGTTATAGTGGTCGGTAATAGTGGCTGTAAAGTGTTGCCAAATTACCTTTCTTAATGTGAATGTTTTCTAACACTTTAAAATGCTGTGCTGGTGTTTCGTACAGCATATGACATGTATCTGCCAAATCAGAATACATTTACATCTCATGTACTGTATTTCCTATTGTGCTTTATTAGTCCTGTATTAATGTAGGAGCTACTTTAGTTTACCCAAATATTGTTTTAGAGCTAAAATAATTCCCCATTTCTACTGTGTGAGCACCAAAAAGTGATTACTTCAGCCAATAGTTCTAGGAATTGTGAAAAATTTAATCCATTTCCAAAGTACCTATAATGTAGGGCTGCATGATATTTAAAAAATCTGACATTGCGATATTTTGTTTTTCTGTGATGTATATTGCAATATGAATACAATTTCACCAGATGGCTTGAATAGCTCTATTTGGGAAAAAAAACTTGAATTTAGATTGACTGGAGTGATTTTGTAAGGATGTGAATCATGTATAAAAAAATAATAAACAAATTGCAAGCAAGAATAATTATAATAGAGCAAAGAAAAAAGTCAAAGAAATGGTTTCTGGAGAGTCAAACAGTATTCAGGTACAGAAATTGAATAATAAAATGTAAAATAACACTGTGTAGTAGTCTTCATTGTAGTGATTCGGTAAAATGATTCTTCATTAAAGTTAGAAATGTTGCCTGAATGATTTAAACTCTATTGAAATGCCTTTAAAGCACATGCAAATTTTAAAGATTCACTCTGTTATGGTCATATACTTTGCAATGAATCTATAAATCTCATGTATTTTCAATTGTTGATCAACTATAATCCCAACTCAACATTGCATATCTTGCGATGTGACTATTGCGGACACACACATTGCGATATTGATACTGAAACTATATATTATGCAGCCCTAATGTACATTTTAAAATGCTTTTGGAAAGCCTCTCTTATAAGTGCATTGACAATTAACCAAAAGAGCTGGACATACTGTACTTTATATCAAGCCCTGTGAGATTATATACAAAATCTGTATATCCAGTGTTATCTTATTTTATGACTAAATTGGATTTCTCCTCAAGCTTGTTTGAATCATCTAGAAGAAATAAATAACAAAACTAGTCGCACCGGAAGCATTAAAAAAAAAAAAAAAAGTGAAAAATGAAACAAAAGATTAGAGCAGGAGTTTCTAAACACACACTGAACTTGGGACAGGTTAAAATAAGGGTCAGTGAATTCAGTTTTCTTTTCTCATCATGAGGATGAAAAGAATATAATCAATGTAAATAGTGATATTGAGCACAAAGCAAGAACAGAGCTAATTAGTCCATAAAACGAGCTCATTATCTGAGAGACATTCTCACATATTATGTTTTGCTTTATTGTCAGCTTTTATTAATAGAACTGGTGCTATTTAATTATTTAAAGATTGTGTAATCAGGAATGGTCACCAACAAAGTTGGCAGTTTTTCTGTGGTAATGTTCTCTATTTAGATTGTTGCTTATCTTTTTAACAGACACCAGTCTGTATGTCATGAGAATACATTATTTTGAGTTTACAAGAATTAATTCAAAGAAGATTAGTACACTGTATTTTTAAGTAGATTCCATGAAGAACCTTTAACGTGTGGAAACTTTTCATTCCACAAAATGTTTTTCGAATTGAAAAAAGGTTCTTTAGTATAATAAACTGTTCTTCACAAATTAAAAAATTAAGTTATTTTAATACATTTAGACTAAAATATTTTGGAATTCTTAGATGTAATCTCTGCTTAAACTTTGATACTTTTACATTTAAATGTGCAGGTGGATTTTAAATTCTTTTTCGTGATCTTGTAATGAATGTTCTAGTTTGAGTATGAATTATCATATGCAGTAAAAGACTTTTTGCAATTTTGCCTCTTATGTGAAATATGTAGAAAAAAACCCACCTCCATCAAGCAAAAGCTGCACAATGTGGCATCGTATTATTTTGTATCCCTATTTGTGCTGCTTTTACAATAGAAACAGATGGAGCGCCAGAGGCGGAGCACCCAGATTACATCATAAAAAACCATGGTGGATAAATATGTCTTTTTTTTCTACATATTTCACAATGAGGTATCATTTACATTAGATTAAAGCATACAAGTCATAACACCCAGGGTTCCCTTTCAGACTTTAGACGATGCATGAATTATCAGCTTCTAAAACTTTGGATTGAAATTGTTGGATCTCCAGCTGAACTCCTTTTTTTAACATCCTGGCTATTCTTTGGTATGCTTAAAGTATAATTTGGGCTTAACTAGGCAGCTAAGCAGTCTGTAAAAGATGTAATTATGATAAAACAGTCCCAAAGCTACTCCTCTGTTACACACGTAGAATTATGTGCTTTTTATTTTGCAAAAACAGCCGAGACTTTATAGGATGTGGTATAAGTAGGCACGTCACGTATCTTCTTCAGTTCAGGACAAATATACTGGAGTCTGAACAGCATATTTTTAAAAAGTAGTTTTCAAAATAAGAAAAGTTAAACTCATGGATAAATATTTTGAATACAAAATACTATTATTAATATATAATATAATAATAGGGCGTCATGGTGGCACAGTGGGTAGCACGATCGCCTCACAGGAAGAAGGTCGCTGGTTTGAGCCTCGGCTGGGTCAGTTGGTATTTCTGTGTGGAGTTTGCATGTTCTCCCCGTGTTCGCGTGGGTTTCCTCTGGGTGCTCCGGTTTCCCCCACAGTCCAAAGACATGCGGTAAAGGTGAATTGGGAAAGCTAAATTGTCCGTAGTGTATGTGTGTAAATGTAGGAGTGTATGGATGTTTCCCAGTGTTGGTTTGCGGCTGGAAGGGCATCCGCTGCGTAAAACATACGCTGGATAAGTTGGCAGTTCATTCCACTGTGGCGACCCCAGATTAATAAAGGGACTAAGCCAAAAAGAAAATGAATGAATGAATGAATAATAATACTAAATGGAATGCAAATGGAAACACAACAGCCTTTATTAATTGTTAAACTCTTCTTAGGTCATTTTGGGATTCAAAAAACTTGAAATTTAGCTTCTAGCTTTACACACACAAAAAATACTTGCAGCTTGTTCAAACTACTTATTTAAAATGAGTTGAAACAATACAAGTTTTGGGACAACTTAATTGTTTTATGTTCATTCAACTTACATTTGTAAAAACAATTAAGTTAACTTAATTTGTGTTGGGACAACATGAGGGATTGGGATTGTTTAGAACCCAGCATTTTTTTACAGTGCATCAAAGATATATTGTATACTAATTTGCTTTTATTTTTTTATCACTGAAATTATTTTCAGATTAAACAAATTGACAAATCACCGGGTTTAAGGCCCTATAATACAATAGGAGGTTGACAATAAAGTAGATAGCCTTTAATTTCACTCACTCAATGCCTGTCCACCATTTTTAATCAAATGCTGTTTTGACGTTCAACTTGCTAAAATGAAGCCTTCTCTGGATTGAGTCTTTCATTTGTTTCTAGGTTTAAAAGTAAAATGCATGTATAGATTGAGCTAGCAGAGGATATTGAGCTTCCCTTTTTTTTTAGCTGTGATGATTGAACACAAATTGTCTGGCTTTGTTTTGGTGAGTAAAAAGCAACACAGAAATGACTTTTTCCTCCTCCACTGTTGCTTTTAGATATTGTCCAGCCATGCAGTGGACCATGTTTAGTGAAGGGCCTGAACCAGAAGAGAACCAGATTGATTACTCTGATTTTCTCTCCCTGCAATCTCATGGGCGAAAAGGTGAGTGTGCTCCCATGATGCATTGCCTCTCAGGCGTATGTAACTCCCACTGAGCTTGTCTCCCTCTTGTTACTCGGTTTCTTTCAAGGGTGACATTTTCAAATAATAGACACACAAGAAGTAAACGCTGCACTGCACAAACCCTATAGCCAACATTTATTTTTAGAAAGATTAGCATTACAGTGCGAGGCTTATAATTGTGATTTTTATATCGTCAACTCAAGACAAATTTAGTGGTTTGACTATGAACATATATATTTTTTATTAATTTTCAAAATGAGAAAGCCAATAAGACATAAAGGTAAACAAAGCTTATTATTAAAGGGATAGTTCACCCAAAAATGAAACTCACAATTTCTCCCTCGAGTGATTCCAAACCTTCATGAGTTTCATTTTTCTGTTAAATACAAGCCAAGATATTCTGAAGAAAGCTGAAAATATGTAACCATTGACTTTCATAGTAGGAAAACAAATGCTAAGTCAATGGTTATCGGTTTCCAGCTATCCTCAAAACATATTCTTTTGTGTTTTAATAGAAGAAAGAAACTCATAAAGCAAATAATAGCAGAATTTAAATTTTTGGGTGAACTATACCTCTATAACTATACCTATATAAGAGAAGCAGCCAGCATCCATGTTTTGCTTATTTACTTTCAGAATAAGATTACGCACTTGACGTCTTCCTATAGTCTAGTGTCAATAACAGATGCTGATCAATCTCCCACATTGTTTTTACAGCTGACTTCCTATTGAAGAGTCCCCTGTCATCAAATTAGCTTTTCATTTGTACACCTGAATGGCGCTGATAAGTGTAACAATGAAGCCCTGTGACAGCAGATGGCTGTACGTCTGAAGCACTTGATTAGCTCACGATGGCGTAAATCGAAGCAAACAGCAGCTGTGGATGAGCGGGAAGTTCAGGATGAACCACCAACCGATGTGACTGCGTAATTAAATAGTGCAATATTGTTGTTTTTTATTGCTTCATTCTTAATTATCGCATCAGTAAGCTCCATGAAGGATCATGGAAACTTTCAACTAATCGGTTCTTTATT
This sequence comes from Danio jaintianensis, assembly GCA_903798115.1. Taxonomy (NCBI): domain Eukaryota; kingdom Metazoa; phylum Chordata; class Actinopteri; order Cypriniformes; family Danionidae; genus Danio; species Danio jaintianensis. The sequence goes on along the minus strand of CAIGQV010019356.1, from coordinate 11,206,396 downwards.
GTTGAGAAGGTTTTATAGATTATTAAATCTAATTTGTAGATTATTAAATTCTCATATCAAGAACAAATGGCTCTTTTTTAAATCCAGGAGACACAGAATGGTTCTTCAATGTAAAAAAAAAGAACTACACCTTCATGAGCACACAATGTAAATAGACACAAATCACCATAGAAAAAAAACTGAACAAAATGAAGTAATATTTAAATTACTTGTGCTTCACACACACAAAAAAACACGTAGAGAGTTGTGTGCAGGGTACGAATTACAGGGGGGTTTGGGGGGGATTGACCCCCCTAATTAAGGCTTGATCCCCCCCCCTGAAAAACATCAAAACAAGATGTATGGGGGGTCAGCCCATAGAAAAGTTCACTCTGATCTGTATTTTAAATAATAATGTTAATAATTAAAATAATAGACATCCATTTGACCACCCTTATAATGGTTCATACCATTGTGTCACATCCCCTGCACGCTCCCGCAGTCCTCACCGCTCACAATCACCTACCACTACACACCACACATGTGAGCCCTCACCCGAGTACTAATCATCATCACCTGCACCTCATTCACACACACACACATAAATACTCACCTCTCTCATTTAGTCACCGACCGGAATCAAAGCCACAAGACCACACTGCCTTCTCCTACTATCTTCATCAGAGTCTCCTGTGCTCCCGACGTTCACTCACCATTCCAACACGGAATACGCCACGAATCAAGGGAAGTGACTATTATCTATCATCTATCTATTCATCTTCACTGATGCTCTGATATCACCCTTGTCTACGTTCTCACGGAGAACAACCTTCACCATTCATCTTGAACTCTTGTGTATGTCAAATACGCTGTTAATAAAAGTGCTTCAAGTAATCCTCGTCTTCCTCTCCTTCCTGTGGTCGTGACAGGATTCCGGTCCCACTACAAAAGAAAAGTCTCGGCTGTCACATGGAGGCGACCGCCGGAGCTACAGATTCGTTCGCCGAGACGGTGCAAAATCTCCGGCAAACGCTTCCTTCCGCACCGCAGAGTGCGTTACTCAGTTCAACCACCATTACTAACACCCCTCTCTCTACTCCACTCAGCTACTCCGGCGAACCAAACACCTGCAGCGGCTTTATTCTTAAGTGCTCCCTCTACATCGAGGCCAATTCACATCGCTTCCAAAATGAGGTAGTAAAAGTGTTATTTATAATCTCTCTCCTCTCAGGAAGAGCGCTGCAGTGGGCGGATGCCCTGTGGTCCTCAAACAGTCTGGCTCTGGCTTCCTACACCGCATTCACTCAACATCTCCGAGAGGTGTTCTGCGTGGCTCTCACTCCGTTGTCCAATCATGACGAACTTATTAATCTCCACCAAGGTACCACCACCATTCACGAATACAAATTCAAATTTTGTACTCTCGCCGCAGGAAGTGGCTGGAATCAAGTGGCGCTCCTCGCGGCTTATAGGCGAGGTCTCCAGTCCGAGGTGCGCCGCCAGATGGCCATTTATGATGACAACGCGAGTTTAGAGACCTTTATCAAGAAAGCCACAACAGTCTCCCAACACCTCTCGGCCTGCCCCGTCTCATCACCCACCGTTTTCACCGCACCCGAATGCTCTCCCACTCCATCTCTGACCACCGATGAACCCATGCAAACAGACACTTACCACCTGACTGCCTCGGAACGTCAACGCCGCATACAACATCGGCTCTGCCTCTACTGCGGCGAGGCGTCCCACCACATCTCCACCTGTCCAGTTCGCCCATCACGCCCAATGGTGAGTGCATTCCAGTTAACTCCTGCAGTTTCCGATATACCCCATATCTCTGCAACTTTAATCATTCGTTCCCGTGCTCACCCTGTGCATGTGCTGGTGGATTCGGGAGCTGCCGGGAACTTTATATCGTCACACTTCGTCCACCAACATCACTTACCCACTGTCCTCAGTGAAACCTGCTTCACCATCACCACTATCCAGAACTCTCCATTGGGCGATGGAAAAATCACCCGGAGGACAAAATCCGTCACTCTCCAGATCTCTCCCCATCACCGGGAAAAACTCATACTTCTGGTCTTGCCGAAAGCCAATGTCGACATAATCCTGGGACGCCCTTGGCTCATCCAGCATCAACCCACCGTTAACTGGAGCACAGGAGAGATTTTGTCTTGGGGACCAGACTGCCATACTCACCTTACCACCTCACCGAAAACCAACCATCCGACCAGAGCACCGGCACTATCACTCCAAACTACCTCCATCGAAAGTCCACCAGTCTGCACGCCATCCACCATCCCAACTGTGTACCACTCCTATCTAGATGTCTTCAGCAAAGAGCGTGCTACACAACTCCCTCCTCACCGGCCCTGTGATTGTAGTATCGACCTGCTACCCAATGCCAAGTTACCGCACGGACGAATCTACCCATTATCCCGTCCTGAGCAGGAAGCGATGGAGGACTACATTCACGAAGCTCTCCAACAGGGGTTCATCAGGCCATCCACCTCGCCCGCTGCATCCAGCTTACGACCCTGTATCGACTATCGGGTACTGAATGAATCGACGGTAAAGTTTGCATATCCCTTGCCACTTGTGCCAGCGGCCCTGGAAGAACTCAGGGAAGCCCGGATCTTCACCAAGCTGGACCTCCGCAGCGCATACAATCTGATTCGTATCCGAGAGGGAGATGAGTGGAAGACCGCCTTCATAACACCTTCTGGCCACTACGAGTATCAGGTGATGCCGTACGGCCTAGCAAATAGTCCCTCCATATTCCAAAATTTCATGAACGAAATCTTCAGAGACCTCCTTCACCACTTTGTCATCGTATACATAGATGATATCTTAATCTATTCCCGTAACCCAACCGAACATCAATCTCACGTAACCCAGGTTTTGCAACGGCTGCGACGGCATCACCTGTATCTCAAGGCAGAAAAGTGCACTTTCCATCAGCCCACCATCTCCTTTCTCGGATATGTAATCTCCGCTGCGGGGGTCCGCATGGAGTCCGGCAAGGTAGAGGCCGTGGCCAAGTGGGAGGAACCTCACACCATCAAAGAGCTCCAGAGGTTCCTTGGATTTGCTAACTTCTACCGTCGGTCCATTCGGAACTATAGTCTCCTCTCTGCCCCTTTAACATCACTCCTCAAAGGAGGAACCAAGATACTCACTTGGAACCCTGATGCCTGGCAGGCCTTTACTAACCTGAAGGCTAAATTCACCTCGGCTCCCATCCTTAAACACCCCGATCCCACACGACCATTTGTGGTTGAAGTGGATGCAGCGGACGTAGGGGTAGGAGCCATTCTTTCTCAGTGGTCTGGTGAACCCGTAGTTCTCCATCCTTGTGCGTATTTCTCGAAGAAGCTCAGTCCAGCAGAACAGAATTACGGGATCGGAGACCGGGAATTACTAGCCATAAAACTAGCCCTCGAGGAGTGGCGGCACTGGCTCGAGGGAGCTCAACATCCCTTCACAGTGGTAACAGATCATAAAAACCTCCAGTACCTCCGTAATGCCCGTAGACTGAATGCCCGACAAGCCCGTTGGTCCCTCTTCTTTGCCAGATTCAACTTCCATATTACCTACCAACCAGGACATAAGAATTATAAAGCGGGCGCCCTTTCCCGCTTGTACTCATCTGACAATCCCCTTGAACAACCTGAAACCATCCTACCTACCACTGTGTTCCTCGCTCTCATCCTGTGGACTATGGATGAGGAGATTCGTGCCGCCACCCGAGAAGAACCTGCACCACCTGAGCTTCCCACAGGACTCATCTTTGTGCCATCCCGGCTCCGTTCCTGTCTTCTAGAGGATACGCACACGTCCCTCGGCTCAGGACACCCGGGTAGCAGGCGAACCCTCTTGCTCCTCCAAGCTAAGTACTGGTGGCCGAACATGGTCACCGATGTCTCACAGTATGTCCGGGGATGTTCGGTCTGCGCCGTTACTACCACACCACGACGCTTACCTGAGGGAAAACTCCAACCTCTACCGATTCCCCGCCGACCCTGGACACATCTGGGGATAGACTTTGCTACCGATCTACCATCCTCCAAGGGTTACACCACCATCCTAGTGGTCGTTGATCGCTTCTCTAAAGGGTGTAAACTCATACCCCTCAAGGGCCTGCCCACTGCCTTTGAAACCGCCGAGGCCCTATTCCAACATGTGTTTCGGAACTATGGTCTGCCTGAAGACATAGTCTCCGACCGAGGGCCCCAGTTTGTCTCCAGGGTCTGGCGGACCTTCTTCTCTCGCCTCCTAGGCACCACTGTCAGCCTGTCCTCCGGCTACCACCCTCAGAGTAACGGCCAGACCGAGCGCAAAATCCAAGAAATTGCTCGCTATCTCAGGACCTACTGTGCTCGCCACCAGGATACCTGGAGCCAGTATCTGCCGTGGGCCGAATATGCTCAGAACTCCCTCCGTCAATCCACCACCGGACTCACCCCTTTTCAATGCTTTCTCGGCTACCAACCCTCACTATTCCCCTGGACCGGAGAGTCCTCAGAGGTACCCGCGGTAGACCACTGGTTCCAGGAAAGCGAGAGGGTGTGGGACTCAGCCCATATCCACCTCCAACAGGCAGTTCGGAGGCACACGGAGGCCACTAATCGTCACCGTCGACCTAACCCCAGATACTCACCCGGGGACAAAGTGTGGCTCTCCACGAAGAACATCTGCCTCCGACTGCCTTGTAAAAAGCTGAGTCCCCGCTACATAGGGCCCTTCACTGTACACTCCCAAGTTAACCCAGTCACTTACCGTCTCAACCTGCCCCCTCACTATAGAATCTCCTCTTCTTTCCATGTCTCACTCCTCAAACCTCACACTGACCCTGTACTCTCTCCCTCCACAGAAACCGAGTCGCCTCCCCCTCCAGAGCAGCCTGAGGTCCTTGGAGACCAAGTCTACCGAGTCCAAGAGATCCTCAACTCCAGGCGGCGGAACAACCGGCTCGAATACCTCGTGGACTGGGAGGGATTCGGCTCCGAGGAGAGGTCTTGGGTACCCCACCACGACATTCTAGATCCAGCCCTCCTCGGGGAATTCCATCTCCACCTTCCAAACCACCCAGCTCCCCGAGGTCGTGGCCGTCCCCGTCACCGTTCCAGGGTGCCAGGAGTCACCCGTGGAGGGGGGGGTACTGTCACATCCCCTGCACGCTCCCGCAGTCCTCACCGCTCACAATCACCTACCACTACACACCACACACGTGAGCCCTCACCCGAGTACTAATCATCATCACCTGCACCTCATTCACACACACACACATAAATACTCACCTCTCTCATTCAGTCACTGACCGGAATCAAAGCCACAAGACCACACTGCCTTCTCCTACGATCTTCATCAGAGTCTCCTGTGCTCCCGACGTTCACTCACCATTCCAACACGGAATACGCCACGAATCAAGGGAAGTGACTATTATCTATCCTTCATCTTCACTGATGCTCTGATATCACCCTTGTCTACGTTCTCACGGAGAACAACCTTCACCATTCGTCTTGAACTCTTGTGTATGTCAAATACGCTGTTAATAAAAGTGCTTCAAGTAATCCTCGTCTTCCTCTCCTTCCTGTGGTCGTGACACATTGTGAATGCATAATCACGCCAATCGGTCTATGTGAGAAACACTGAAACAATGTAAACTTAAATACATTTTATTAATAAATTAGATGTAATTTAAATAAATACATACATTTGATTCACTGAAGCATGTATTACACAAACTAACATTACAGAAAAAGTTGACCCCCCCGATTGTCACTGGTTGTGTGTCATAGACGCTGCAAAAATTTGTTCAGTTTTATTCACAAAAAAGGGCACTGATTTAACTTCTGACATAATAAATACAATATTGGTAGATCTCAAATGATGGATTACTTAAATCATATTTAATATCAGGTATTTATATCAGAATTTTTCCCTGCCCTAAAACGGTTTTTAAAACCATTATGGACATAACAGTAAAACTTCTGTGTATTGAGGCCAGTGCTAAACAAATAAATAATTCAACTTGAATGAATCAAGTGCGAAATCTGACATTTTCCATTCTTACAGTAAGAATATGGCAACCGAACACATTTTTACAATATGTTGGTAGTATACGCATAATATAACACAATCTCTTTTTTTGCAACGGTGTGACCCAAAGTCCCACACTGCATTGAACTGTGATATTCCCAATCTGACCCACAAATATCTCTTTATGGATGATAAAATTGGTGAAAAATACATTGACCTATACTGAAGGAGGAACTCAAGTCATATTCATGAATGAACCGGATGTTATCGCAGAGTTTTGTTTCAGTATGAAGTTTTGCCAACTGAAACAGAATATTGATAGGGGTGGGGTTTTATTTTTGCTGTTTTTATTTGCTGGGTTCAGCTGGTTTCGCAAAGTATTGTGTCACTCGCTCTAAATTACTCGCAGGATGTTTTTCACCTCACATGAATTTCAAAATAAACTTTGTAAAATTAGATTTCATGTGGACTTTAAGGACCTCAATACCATAAACCACATTTGCACATACATACATCTTTGTTAGTAAATAACTTTTTAGAGATCCTGTGTGAGCTGCGAAATCTTACAGTTTTCCTAAATGAGAATTTGTAACATTACAAATTAACCAGCATCCCGCTACTAGTATAAACATATAGAAGGGCAGGACACGTCTGCTTTCTAGCATTCAGATTTCTCTATTGGAGATGTTTACAATAAGTGCTGCTTTTATTTATTTATTTATTTTTATGTAAATGTACTAGATAAATGTCTGAGCATTGCACCACTTCGCACATGCGTCATTTCTATTCAGTAGCTCTAGTCTAATAATTGTTGTACTATTGCTTATTATGCATCTCACACAAAGCAAAAATCCTGTTGTGTGATCATCTTTACACCTGTCAATCCTAACATTTTTAAATGTTATCAGATTTGACAGAGGGTGAAACAAACATTTTTCTCCTCTCCCAGTTTTAATCCAGGCCTGATTTCTGATGTATCTGACATCAGAGTTCCCTGCTGAAAAAAACAAAACAATAGAAACCATCACAGAAGTAATGATTTCCTCTACAAATACCAATAAAACCTTCTAAGTGTAACCTTTAAAGCAGTTCATTTGAATGGTTTTTAGTGTGTTTCAGGACATATTCCTTTTAGATCGATTGCTTTTAACATGCAACCAGGCAATTACCAGCAGAAGCAATAAAACCAATATAATTCCCATTATAACCAATAAAGCTATTACAAAACCATTAGTACTTCTGTGATGTCATTTATTCAAATTATTTCAACAGTGTTTACCAGTATTTTTGTGCTGAGGTGTGAATGGTGAATTACGTTATAAAGATATCATGTTGTCGCTATACTGTGGAAGTCATTTTAGTAATTTTACAGTACTTTACTGTAATGTGTGAAAGGGTTTTATATAAAAATACAAAAAAACGTGATATAAAGACCACACATATTAAAGGCAACCTCATGTTAAGGGGTGAATTCACATGCTCATTAACGTTGCCAGATGTTGGTGAAAAACATCAAACAAGCACATTCATGATAAGTGAAGTTTCACAAACTAATTTCGAGAGGAGCACGTGATATGAACGACAACAGCTGATACCTATCGCTAATCATTAGCCAACCAATCAGATCATTACAAATCACTATAAATACCCTGCCAAAAATCTCATTCCCTATCTTCATTTTCGGAAAATCTTCGTTTTTTGAAGACCGCTCTTGCTACAAAAAACGCTCCAGCTTCAAAACTTTTACAGCACCGCACCACCAAACCCATCATTCGGAAAAGAACCCCGCTCTTCCCAAAAAATCCAGCCGAAGCTCAGCGCCACCCAGCCTCACCAGGACTACAAATCAAGCCCGAGCCCCGCAAAAAACAGCTGGCCCACCTGCTCTTCTACAAGTCAACTAAAACGCCGTCAAAGATTTTCCTCTCCTTCCAATTTACACCACCTCCTGCTCTTCCCATGCTCATCCTACGCATACCTTCAACCCAATCTCCAGCAAGCTGACAGTCCACGAACTCTGTCAGAATCCCTCAGACATCAGAGATTCCGGCATCTGAGCCGTTGCATAAGCCGAACTTCTGACAACAACCAAGGAAGACAATAACTGAAGAAACTCACCCTTCAAGCCTCCCGTCCGTCCACAGATCCATATTCTCCACTGCAAGAACCCAAGCAATCAAATTCAGTAAAATACTTAGTCCATTTCGCACTTATTCATTTATAAACATCCACGCAATACAAGGCTATCATTTCAATTTAGTATCCCGAACCACTAAATCTATAACGCGTTCGGGAGAGTAACGTACGTAAACATTACTACTATTTTGAAAACAAAATGGCCGCCGACCTCTGCACTCTGTGATTGACATGTCATTGAACCAATAGCTGGATCAAAGAAGTGCTACAACCACCAACATCCAAGGAGCTTCAAAACGAGAATCAGTCCCGCCCTCTCTTTGACGTGAATGGACCAAATCAGTCGTAACGAGTAACAATTGAGCATGTTAAACACGAGTGCTTAAAGCATAAGAGAAGAGAGAAAGGAAATAATAGATATCTTAAAGAGAAAGGTAAGGAAATTAAAAACATTGGGTACTTACTGGGACATGAGTTCAACAGCGACAATGTAAGGTATAGTATTTTTACAGGGTTAGATAAACGCACGTAATATAAATTTAAATAATTAATGTAAACAAATAAGCGCTCTGTTTAAATTCTGGAGATTATTGAGCTCAGTGTGGAGGGGGGAGGAGCTGAACACGCAGCGCCAACCGATTCCTGAGCGCAGAAATCGCGAGATTGAAACAGTGCAATGGCAAACAAGTACAACAGTCTCTGTTTTCATAAGTACAGTAGAGAAATGGTATGCACGAAAATGCAGTTAGCCTTTAACTAAGAGTTGCAATGACCTTGAATATGACTTCGGCCAGATAAGCTTGTGTTATTAATGCTAATATACTAAGTATAGTTATTTTTCACTACGATCAAAGTAGTTAAGTACTGATATTATTTTGAAAAAATAAAAAAAATAAAATCATGCCATGGCAACTCATGCGTCCATTCCCCACACAAGGAGTATCACGAGAGAGTTTACACGTGCAAGTTGGTCGGTGGTGTAATGGCAAGGAAACGAGCAAATAACTTCCCGCTCAACAGCGATGAATTAGAGGACATTTCTGACGAATGGAGTAGTGTTTCATCCATTGACTCTGCAGTAGACACATTTGCATTTTAAGCAAATTTACAGGATTATTTAAGGGTTAAAAACTCTACTACACCATCACGTTACTACACTGCATTCAAGAGGAACCTACAGGATACTAGCCCACGCCACGCTCCATACCCTCAGCCCACCATCTCTCTGCCAGAATAAGATCAACCCGGACTGTCACAGGATTACCCTCGCCACAACAGCACTGTCCATCAAACGGACTTTCCCTTCGACAATAGAAACTCAGCAACTGGCTTCAGAAACAGAACTGCCTCCAACAACCATCCCACATCCGACTCCAGTCCTTCCTTATTAAGAGATGATATTACCATAAATCACCCCATGCATCACCTGCACTAAACATCCATCTCCCCTATCCTACAAGCAGTATCTCCCAGCACATTACAATCATCTTACAGCTTGGAATGCATTTAAACAATTCCATTCCCTCTACAACACCACATTTCCCAATTTTTCCTTGCCCACAATAACTTCATTCATCATATACCTCCATATATACAAACATACTAGCCAGCTCCATCAGAAGCTACTTAAGTGGCATCCAATTCTTCCACTAATTAATACACGGCTCCGTATCAAATTCTATAGCCAATGCCCAAACCAGCCTTCTTATCAAAGGCATCCAAAGCCCCCCCCCCCTCCCCTCCCAGATTCCAGGCTGCCCATCACACACCACATACTGTCCAAATGCATTTCCACACTCCGGAAAGGCCTTTATCCACCCACACTGACCGAACCCCCGACGCCAAGTTCATACTCTTTTCGGATTCCTTAGATGTTCAGAAATTTCTATAACGTCAAAAAAATTTTGACCCCAACATCCACCCCACTATTTCAGATCTAGCACTTATCGATGGGGAAATTATATCTTTCCTTATCAAGGAAAGCAAAACAGACCTATCACGCAAAGGACACTACATATATATTTTTGACATCCCCTCCTCTACACGCCCATTCCAAACACTCCTAGCATACATGCACTACAGGAGAAACCTCAGCACTAGCCTTTCCTCCCCCCTATTTATAGAGGACTCTTCCCACCCCATCACACGCTTTTGGTTCCAAAGACACCTAAAAGCAGTCCTTCACCTTTCAGGATTTTCACCAGAATCCTACTCTCATTTAGAATTGGAGCTGCCACCACAGCAGCACACAAAGGGCTATCACAGCATCACATACAAACCCTAGGCAGGTGGTCATCCGATGCTTTCAAATCATACATTCGCCTCAGCCAAAGCCACCTCAAAGCAGCCCAAAGTCCCTTTCCAGATGAAATATTCCCAGCCTTGTTTCTTCCTTCCCCAACTTCAGCAGTCCCCGTCACCTCGCCTAGCTTCCCACCGCTCTCAGGAGTCTCCATACCCTCCCTCCCTCCCCGACTCCTGCCAGAGCAGCCTTTGATAGCTCATCTTACCCGAGCTGTGACTTCGAGCTTCGAGTCACGTCACTGCCCCTCCCCCAGCTCCAGCGTCGCGTGCCCGCACGCGCGCCGGACGGGCATATGCGTATGATGTAGATACGCTTCCGCACATACTCAAATTCGCGGACGCATGTCGACACCACGCTGGCTCCCCAAGCCTCCCTCGTCACCCTCTAAAAGGAGTCTCCACCGCCCAATCCCTTTTCCCTGACTCCCGCTAGAGCCAGCCTTTCTAGCTCAACTTCCCGAGCTGTGACTTCGAGCACGAGTCACGTCACCACCCCCCCCCGGCCTTAGCTTCATGCATTTGATCGATAGTTCACATATCGATCATTCGCACATGTCCGTCCAAATACAACCCAGTATGCGGGCATATATTTCAGCTGTCACTCCCAAGCTCTAGCCCCCGCAGGGGCGGTCCTCGAGCATCTACTCCGGCAGGCACCCCCACCCTTTCACCCTAAAAAAATCCCGATTCCTGCCGGAGCCAGCCTATCTAGCTCAACTTCCAGAGCTGTGACTTCGAGTTTCGAGTCACGTCACCGCCACCCCTTAGTTATTAGGCCAACCCATCATATTTATATGTATATCTATATATGCTTATATATACTCTGCCCCCCGGGGACTTGCATCTCTCTTCTTCTTCCTCCTTCCCAGCCACTATATCCAGCAGCCGGATATAGCAACTTTTCAGCCTTTTGGGGGGCGTTCTCCGAATACACGGCTGCTGTCCCGAGCCAATAGCTCTTTTGGAGGCTTTCGAGAAACACCTGATCTCGTATCCCTCCTAATGCTCATTGACCAGGCGGGAACCTTGGGCTCACCTATCTCCGAGCTCAGGGTTCTCTCCCGGGACAGCATGCCAAATCTGCTATCATAGTCGAGCATTATCTAAGTGCGAACTCTTGAAGTGAAGTTTCACAAACTAATTTCGAGAGGAGCACGTGATATGAACGACAACAGCTGATACCTATCGCTAATCATTAGCCAACCAATCAGATCATTACAAATCACTATAAATACCCTGCCAAAAATCTCATTCCCTATCTTCATTTTCGGAAACCCCCCCCTCCTCCCCTATCATTCCCCTATCCTTCTCCCTGATTGGGCGACACGGCGACTCAACGAGAAAACCAGGGTTCAAGTGCTATTTGAACCAGTGGGTACTCTCTGAGCGGAGTTTGCATGTTCTCCCCGTGTTCGCGTGGGTTTTCCCCAGGTACTCCGGTTTCCTCCCACAATCTAAAAACATGCATATAAACGAACAGTAATAATCAGTCACAAGCACTTAAACACACACTTACCGTATTAATTAGAACCAAAGGGAGGCTTTCGAGAAACACCTGATCTCGTATCCCTCCTAATGCTCATTGACCAGGCGGGAACCTTGGGCTCACCTATCTCCGAGCTCAGGGTTCTCTCCCGGGACAGCATGCCAAATCTGCTATCATAGTCGAGCATTATCTAAGTGCGAACTCTTGAAACCAAATTGAATAAAAAAATTTTTGTTAAAAAATAATACTTGTGCTACAATACATGTGCTACACAATAATAATAGCACATCTGACCCCTGATCAAAAACTCTAACAAACATATGATTGATAAACCAACCAATAGCCAAGTTCAAAAACATTTATAATTAGTGGACATGGCAACGTTGAAAGAGTTCCCAAACTACGATGCATCGGTTGTCCATGGTTTAAGTCAAACTGCAAAACATAAAAATGGTTTGGTGGTGTAAATTGGGCATAAATAGAAAATACTCAACATGCAAGATGCCTGACAGGTAGTTACCATGGTGTCAATCATCCAGTTTCAGGAGTGAGATTCTGTACACACGCTGAATCATAATTTGCAGGATTTTCTCACCTGTCTGAATGCCTTTGTCACTACTGAAGCTTTTATAATATGTATGATGCTTAAACTATCCGTGTCCTCTTATATTAGACGTTTGTTACTACATTTGAAGCCATTTGCAAACAGTCAGCAGTTATTCAATAATAGATTTAAAGGTTTAAAAAACATAAATGTTCATCATGTGAAGTGTTTCTTCAAAATTCAAATCAAATTTATTGTGTTTCAATCCAAGTCTTTTGAAGAATCTTCAGAAAACTTGAATTGAAATCCTTAACAATTTAGCATTTTTCAACTCTTTATGAATGTTTTGAACTTTTGGGTGAATATAGACTCAAATGGTGGGTCAGGAATCTGTCAGGTCTCATTAAAATATCATATTTGGGATTTGGGATTTGTCATTAAATGGAAAAAAATATAGTTTGAATAGGCTGTTTTGCTAGAAATAAGTAATTTTCTGTAAAAAATCTCATAAAATTGTTGATTAGCTTCCACGGGGTGGCGCGGTGGCACTGGGTAGCGCTGTCGCCTCACAGCAAGAAGGTCGCTGGTTCGAGCCTCGCCTGGGTCAGTTGGCATTTCTGTGTGGAGTTTGCATGTTCTCCCCATGTTCACGTGGGTTTCCTCCGGGTGCTCCGGTTTCCCCCACAAGTCCAAAGACATGCGCTATAGGTGAATTGGGTAAGCTAAATTGTCCGCAGTGTATGTGTGTGAATGGGAGTGTATGGGTGTTTTCCAGTGATGGGTTGCAGCTGGAAGGGCATCCGCTGTGTAAAACATATGCTGGATAAGTTGGCGGTCCATTACACTGTGGCGACCCCAGATTAATAAGGGGATTAAGCCGAAAAGAAAATGAATGAATTAGCTTCCACACTATTATTATTATTATAAATATTATTATTCGTAATAATAATTACTTGTTCGTTCGTTTGTTCGTTGATTCAATCATTCATTCTGTTTGTTTGCTTCTATCTATCTATCTATCTATCTATCTATCTATCTATCTGTCTGTCTGTCTGTCTGTCTGTCTGTCTGTCTGTCTGTCCTGTCTTCTGTTTCTTATTCCATCAGCTTACCATCCATCTGTCAGTCTCTTTGTCTGTTTTTTTGTCTCATTTTAAAAAACTAATTCTGAACTCTATTGTTAAATTGTTGTTTTGCTTAAAAATGTAGAAACCCTGTAGTTTGAATTATATATTTTTTCTTCAGGTTCATGACCAACTTGGAGAAAAAAAGAAAAAATACTCCACTGGTTCCTCAAATGACCAGTAACATCAAAAAACAGCTCCACAAATAGGCAGCAATGCTTCTGCTCTGTTGCTCCACAATAGAGTTTCCACTTATTTGTCTACTGGAAGAAAAGCCAGCTCTGATAACCCTGATGCACCAACAATCACACCTAATTTGGGTTGTGTTCATCTCTTTTGTGATGCTATGGGAGGTTTTCCACATCCCACAAGTCACATTAAGGAAGAGAAGATGTGGAGTACTTCAGAATCTGTAACATCCAGCTTGATCCCAATCTCTTCTGCTGCCTCCAGATGGCCTTGAGGAATTGAAAACAAACCGTCCTGTTGAGGATTCACAACAGTCTGATGAGCCGCTGAAGCAGGTTATCTCTACTCATTTCATTTTATTTCAGGCCCTTTACTCTGTATTTGTGTGTGAGTGATCTGCTGTATTTTTGTGTGAATATTTTTCTTGTTCTTTATTACAGTTTGCACAGAACAATATTCTTGTGACAAAAACCATGCGGTTATTTTCATGCGAGTTGGGCAAATTGTAGTGTTTTTTAAATTGTTTTAAAAGTAGTGTCTTATCCTCACCAAGCACACATAAATTTGATCAGATATACACACACAAAAGATTGTAAATGTAAAATAACCTTTCTTTTGATATATTTAAAAATGTAATTTACTGCTGTCATCCAAACGGAATTTAGTCTCCAATTCAAAAAGAGCATCCAATAAATTGATAGCATTGAAATGATTCAGTTTAACCACAATTTTAAGTTTGAGATTGTGTAACTGCTTGTATATTTACTCCTTAAAATTTGTTTTATATAATAATACTGCACAATAGTAATATATTAGTCACAATTTCAAACCAAGCCTTGTGATTTTTTCGCATGTATGAAATTATTTTTTATTTATTTATTTTTTTTTCATGTATGATATTATTTTTTTGTTGTTTCACATAAAATGGTCAAATATAATTAGGTGAACATTATTTAATGTACTATGCTGCAGAATTCCATGATTGCAGCATCACATAAAACATAGGGCCCAAAACGGAAATCTTTTTGTTACATTATAAACGTTTTTCTTTTAATTGAATGTGTTCTTGTTCACTAGTGTACAAACACATTTATTTTTTTTTAAATTTCTGAATCTTTAACAGTTTTATATTCACAGTTGAGGTCAAAATGATTAGTCCTCTTGTGAATTTGTAGTTCTTTTAAAAAATATATTTCCCTAATGCTCTTTAACAGAGAGATTTTTCAGCACATAACACAATAGTTTCTAATTTTTTTAAATGAATTTATTTTGTCTTTGCGGTGATGACAGTGCATAATATTTTACTACTTAACTTGCAAGATACTAGTATTCAGCTTAAAGTGCAATTTAACTAGATTAATAAGGTTAAATTTAGGTTAATTAGACAACAATGGTTTGTTTTGTAGCCAAGAGAGAAAATAATGTTGACCTTTAAAATTATATAAAAAACTGCTTTTATTCCAAACCAAATGAAATAAGACATTCTCCAGAAGTAAAATATAAATATTACTGTGAAATTTCTCTTGCTTTCTGAAACATTACTTGGGAAATATTTAATTTCTAATAATTTTGCCTTGAACTGTACATATATATCGTTACCATTGTGTATTTATGTGTTTATTCACTTTTTATATTTTCATGGCTCATCCTCCATATGAAGTATCCAGTAGTCTGTGAAGTTCATGCAGTTTGTGTCTCTCAGGTACCCCTCATCTTTATTAACAATATTCATACTTCAGAATACCTCAGCTATAATAACCGCTCCAGCAAACCAACAGAGTTTGGTCAAATTAGATGTGATTTTCAGTAGCACACTGCTAGTGCGGGAATGCAGACTCATTTACACCACTTAATACCACAGGACCAGTGGGCTGCGACTTCTATTTAACACATGAAAAAAAGCCCTGATTTAATTTAGAAGGAGAGCAGAGAAAAGCGTGCAGGGGTAAATTGAAAGCAAGAAAAAAAACACGTCATTCATACAGAGAAATCCTTCAAGGCGTACTGGATAAACCTCTGTGACTGTATCTTGCTGTGTTCCAGGTTGTTTACCTTTAGTGTTGTGTAATTCAGGAGGAGAGGAGCACAGCTTGCTTTCTCAGTGCCTCTTTCTTTCTTGTACTTGACGTGCTTTTATTTTCCCATGAGGGAGTTTCAGCGAGCGGTTGCATTTATCAGAGCTTTTTGAGAGTTTTTGTTCAGAATTTTTACACTTGTTTCAAATTAGCACATACTGTTTTAATTACGAAATCATAATTTTAGTTATTAGTAATACTACAAATATTAGAAAGGAGAAATTTCAGTGGAGCTGATTGATGATTTTTTTAACACTGCCTGTGGAGAGTTTTATTACCCTCTGAATGAGTTCCTTCGGATTATAACGCATTTTATAATGCATGATAATGTCTTTTGAGTACAGTGAAGTTGATTCTTTAGCTAAAACAATGTTTGCTGTAAGAGGTTGTAATGTTTAGGTTTCTATGTGTATGTTGTGTCGACATGTCTTAGAAGCTTATGGACATCTGTTTTTGCCACAGGATGAAAAAAGAAACATAACAATGATACATTGATATTTTGACACACAACCTTGCTGAAAACACACACTGTTAGAAAAAATCCATAAAATATATGGTAAAAAACATTAACTGTGGTTATTTTTCTAATAAAATGTAAAATTTTTATGGTAAATTACCGTATTTCATCAATTTATTATGTTAATACACCAGGGTTTTGAAGTACTAACATCAACACATCATAGCTTTGTTACACTGACAAAAACACAACCTTATGGTTATATCAAAAAAATTTAAAAAGCATAAAAAGTGAAGTGTCACGCAGGGAATTCAGGCAATTTACGTTTATTCACCATATATACTGTATAAATAAAGGAAACTTACTGTTAAACGGGTTACGAATTTTTACTGTAACATTTATGCAGTTTTTTTACTTTTGAAATTCCAGCCATTTTTAGTGCAGTTATGTTTGTTTTTAAAATTGTGTGTTAATTTATAAGACTACAATGTTTGGGGTCCGAGTGTGTACACTTTACTTTGTGCATTGTTTACAATAGACTTTAAAAAAAAAAAAACCCTATTATTAAATCCGAAAGGAAGATCTCACTCTATTGTGATCTTTTTTCCCACACAAATTTATTTAACCTGAAGAGTGTTTCTTGCTATTTTGAGTTAACATCTCACAATACATACTTTCTTCTTGCAATTTGGAGAACTGATAATACAAGATATAAACCCAGAAATGTAAACCTAATATTCTAAAAAATATATACCTTGAAATTGCAAAATACAAATGTGCAATTCTGATGGGGAAAAAAGCAAACAAGATGTTAACTTGTGAGTTTTTATTTGAAAATTGTGAGATATAAACTCACGAATGCCTTTCATTTTTTATATTATGGCAGAAACAAGCTTCCATTGAAGTCACTCAGCACATACTGATTCCAACAGAATCAATGCAATCTCAGCATGAGGCTCATTTATGAATCACATATTTCAAAGCATTCAATGTCATAAGACATTCACACACATACAGTATGCTGCTGGATGTTGATGTATCAAGTTGGTCTTGAAGCCTTGATCATGCATTACAGATTAATCACGCTTGTCTGGAGAAGCTTAATTACAAGATAATTTAATCACAGACAATTGTGTCTTGATCAAGCTATTTTTTTTTGTCTTATGGCTCAATGACTTTTGAATATTTGCAAAAATACTTTGATGCACAAATAAAGATAGCTATTGAATTTTATATTATGCTTTCTAATCTGACAGACTTCACAAGGAACTTCTGTTGATAAGCTTTTGAGAAATGGGGTAAGTTGAGCAACTTCTTACTGAACTTGAAAACTATACTAAAAATAGGACAAATAAAAGCACAGTAAAACAACTTGCCCTATGTTTGTGGGACAGTAAATAGGGGTATGTATAGAAATATATAATTTATATAATAAAAGTTCAAATAAATGATGAGAAAATAGATGCGTTATACAGAATGTTTGGCTGATACCGATAGCCAATAGCTCTTAGTTTTTGGAACCCAATATTTAATATATAGGGCAATAAATACAATTATTGATTAAAAATTTTCCTGAACCTGATTACAAAAACAAAAGGCAAACAAATACAGTGGACAACTGGTTGAAAAAAAAGACCACATGGAAATTCTGTTTCTTTAGGTTTATAGGCTATGGGTTAGTGAGTGAGATATTAATAGTTGTTTTATTCCACAATTACATTTCTTCCAAATTTCAAAAAATATATATTTTGTCATTTTGTGCTTTTATATCAGAGTAATTCCACAAATATTAATTTCTTAAGTTATCTGGTTTAAACAGGTCTGAAAACCTGGCACCTTTTTTGTTATTTTATGCTACAAATGACAACATTCTTATTTGAAATTTGGTAGAAATGTCATCAGTATTTTAAAGAATAAAACAAAAATTATGTTTTACTCAAATACAAACCCAATCTATATGTTGTAAATCCAGAAAATCAGAGAAAGTGGGCTCTTTTTTCTGGTTTTCCATTTCCAAAAAGTTTTCCAGTATTTCACCAACATAACACGTGTTCTTATACATGAATAAAAAAATTATTTTACTTGACATTTTTAGCATCAACATAGATTCATCAGTCAGGTGTCTAGAATATACACTCTCAAAAATAAAGCTGTTACAAAAGCTGTTACTGGGGTGTGTAAGAATGGCATTTTTATCTACAGCGGTTCAAACTGTAGTTCTGGCGAATGATTAAAAAGTAATCAGTATGATAGTGAAAAACTCTACATTTCTTCATTTCAAACCATCCTTCTGCAATCTTATACCAAAAACGGATATAAGGGCAGTTATAATAGCTAAAATTGTGGGAGAGCGTTGCTATTACTTGACTGTATTGTATTGCAGTATGGAGCAATTAAGTGTTGATGTTAAATCAAAAGTAATTCACAAATACTTGACAATTAAATTATTTAATGACAATGATTCTCTATGGTTACAACTGAATTAGTACAAAATAACTGTATAACATGATAAAACATGAAATGATAAAAACATATGATAATAATTGTACCCAGCTTAAATGTAAAATAAAGTTACCTGAGAGAAAGAGACAGGGGGAGGGAGAAAGAAACAAAGAGCAGTAAGTAGGCCTCAAAGAGAGCCTGATAGCGGTAGAGCCAGAGAAGATAGCCTCCAGAGCAGGAGAGGAGCAGAGCAGGAAAAGACACAGAGCAAAGTTTAACAACTATTTTGTATCTTTCCTGACCATGAGACCAAACTGAGACATACAAACTGACCAATCAACATGTGACCACATCATAAAACCCCCAAAGTCCACACACCAGGCCCTGATCTAATCAGTATCTGCCTTTGGAGTCAGTATGGACCTTCTTGGTGAAAAAGACATGTTTTGCCATATAAACAAATGCATATGATAATTTGGCTTCTTACAGGTGGCACAGCCCCAAGGTATAATCTTGTACCTAAAGAGCCCAAACTGGTACCTTTTAGTTACATATTAGTACCTAAAAAGTTTACATGCTCCATTTGGAAAATTTAAATGCTAATATGTATCATTAAGGTACCAATATGGAGCCTGTAGATACAACCAGGTATACCTCATGGGTCCAGAAATGTGAAGCTGCGGGACCTTTGATCACCCCTTTGGTGGTTGGATGCAGTGCAGGTCATAAACCTTGCGTTCTCCATGTAAATGAATGGGACTGAAGACTATTTAAAAAAACAATAGTTATTACACTTTTAATAAAATTTTCCTAAATATGGTTTTGGTCATTGTATCTTGCTCTCTCCTTGGCTGCAGGTCATCGCTGGTGCGTTTTTCAGCAGTAACTCATTTCAGACAGCATGATTATGAATTCTCTCATATCATTTCTTTGATCCTTCACACTTCGTGATTGTCAGTCGTGTGAACAAGCATCGATTTGCCTCCGATTTCTGACATTTTTCAGCAATTTCACAAAACCTGTCGGCGAGTGGAAATCGGGGCTAAAATTGTGCATTGTGAACTTGGCATCATGGCCATTCAAATGAGAAGTTCAGGGGCATGGTTGATTTGACTTGCAAGCTTTTGGTTGGAAGTTTGATACCGTGGCTCTGCCTCTGGCTCCACTGATGGATGATTCCTTCTGCGCATGCCTAGTCTTCTTTTGCAACATTGTTTTTTGTGAAAGCCTGCTCTCTATCATTGGACTTTTTGCCTTCAATTCATTCAATAGAAGGCGGTGGTGTCTTGTCATCCATCTTTTCATACAACCTTAAATTGTATAAAATCAATCATTTTGTGCAATGATTATGAGTTATTTCCAATACTTACCTCCTTTTGCTGAAAAGGAGTAACCTCAAAGACCCCAAAGCCAGCATACATGTACAATATCATCACAATTTCATAAGGTTTTGTTGAAAGAAGGCTTCATTGAATCAAGCGTCGTCTGCACTCCTTTGTAAAGAGCAAATACCACGGTTCAGGATCTATAGATTCTTATTCTGCTTATAAATTTAAATGAGCTCCACGGGCTAGGACTGGATGTCTCGGAACAAGCTGAATTAAAATCCATATGAATGCATAAAGCATGCAACTGTTCTCCTTCCTCTACTCGCATCCTTCGACCTGTCGGAGAGACGAAACTGCAGCAAACGCCACCGCGGCAGAACGTGCTGCCAAATGTCCCCTTGATTTACAGTAATCTTTGAGTTTTTATGGAGAATCATTACTCGTCTCCTTGTGTGTGGTGCAATGGGAGGTTGAGACTGTCGAATCCCGAGATGAAAATGAGTAATTAGTGTCGGAGCGAATGAGGGAAGCCAATTTACTAGCTCTGAAAGAATCCTCTGAATGCTGCTGTCCTGCGTCATCACAGCACCATTATCAGCTCGACATTTCAACATCTTTAATAAGCAGCATTTGCATTCACCGCCTGCCCAAGCCATCATTTCAGCATCGGAGACCTTCTTACCAAGTTCCATTGAGAGTCTGGCTTCATGTTGATGAAAGATGCACTTTAGCTTCAAATAGTATATGATTTCAGTCATTTAGCAGATTTTATGGTTTTCCTATTGAGGGTTTGGACTTGCGTCAAGATTTCTTCAGTAACCTGTATGTGTGGCCATACTGGCGAGATTCACACTGCAAAAAAGTCTTTTTCTAGCATTTTCTAGACAAGTAAAAAATATTGTCTTGTTTTGAGAAATAAAAAGTCAAAATTAAGTGAGTTTTTCCTCAAAACAAGTAAAATAATCTTCCAATGGGATAAGTAAAGTAATCTTATTTCAAAGCAAAAAGATTATTTTGCTTACCCCAAGAAAATGCTTCTTGACAAGACAAAAATTCTAAGAAAATCCTTTTTTTAGTGCTAATGTAAACAACAGCATAGATTGTATGGTTAATGCACTTAAAACTTAGTTCTACCTATTTATGCTGTAACATGTAAAAGCTGTTAAATCATATAGAGCAATATTTTACTCTACAGTCATGGCCAAAAGTTTTGAGAATGACACAAATATTAGTTATTCGTAACTTCAACGTGCGTCTGGTAACAGACTATGGGAGTACGTCAGACGACCAATCACTCTGAAGAGTAAGAAAACGGGCCAATGAAATGCCAAAATGAATTGGCAGAGCTCTGCTCCACAGCTGGCAGTGATGCGCCATTAGTGCTATATAAGCTGCCCGCTGAGGAGTGAGCATCAGAATTTAACTTCAGAGCCTCTCACGAGACTGAAGACACTCTATCTGCCAACCTAATTTCAAGACTGAAAACAGTTTACTCACCAGTGCGGGAGATGACGTGACAGCGGCAGTCGATCTGGGCTTCCTGTCCCCTGGGCGTTTCGCTGGTGTGCACAAAAGACCAGTTTCCATTAAAAGAGCAGATTCCAGAGGGCATGGCTGTTGCACTGATTGCGGCTTCCAAGCCACACCCGTTGCTCCCTGTGAAAGCGGTTAGCACGCGGGCAGATCTGAGGATTACAGTGGGGGTTTATCCGTCGCCTCCGGGCCCGCGGACCCCCACTTCTCCACAGCGCGCTCCATCCAAGCTTCGAGTGGTAGTGCGGTTCATCCCCCGGGATGCCCGCGCCTCCGCTTGATGACACCGGAGATCAGATGTCCATCGCGACATCGGAGGGCGAGCTGTCATGCTCAGATGACAGACCGGGCTCGCTTCCATCCTACGGGGTGCAATGCGTAGTCACGGTTCTCGAATCAGACATGATGGCTGCGCTTCCTGGGCTGCTTCGGTGGTGTGGCTGGAGATGGCTTGTCCCCCAGTCTCACCCCCGAACCGACTAGAGGTGTGGCGTGCGGACTGATGTAAGATGAATCTTCCAGCTCCCGTCCACTTCTTCCCAGGGGCGCACAGCGAGCGCACGCTGGCATAGAGGGCGTTTTTTCTCCCTTCCGCCTTCACCTCCCCTGATGGCAAGGCGGCCAGTGGGTACGAAGCTATTCCTCAGACGGTTGGCGCCGCCACCTGGAGGGGTAAGCTGAGACCCCCGTCCAAGGCGGGTGGGTTTTCTGTGTCTCTCATGGCCAGAGCCCACACCGTTGCGGGCCATGCCGTTTCTGCCCTGCACCACGGCACCTGTTGTGCTGCACAGGGGCGGTTCTTCCCCAGGCTTATGCGTAAGCACCGCACGGTGGTCGACTATGCTCTCATGACCTTCAAGTCGGCCGGCCATGCCCTGGGGAGGACGATGGCCACACAGTGGTCCGGAAATGCCACCCTTGGCTTACCCTGGAAGATATGCGCCGCGCAGACAAAGTACGCTTTCTTGGTGTGCTCATATCCCAGGCAGGCCTACTCAGCGACACTGTCAGGGACTTTACCCAGGAGTCCTCGGTGGTGAGAGATCAGCCGTGCGCGATGGAGCAGGTCATCTCCTGGTGGGCTCGGAAAACTGCTCCCCCACCGGACCCGTCCGCGCTGGCTGTTCCTCGCAGAGAGGGCTGTTCCCGCAGCTCCAAAATGCTTCGCCGTCACAGCCCGTTACACTGGCTAGTGAACGCGGCGAGCCCCCCCGCAGGACGTTGACGCTCCTGTCATAGGTCGCCGTAAAGTCCTGTAATCGGACCGCGAAGGCGGGCCACTTGGAGAGGAGGAGAACCGTTCTTTCCCCGGTGGAGGGCTGGGGCTCCCCCGCGAACGAATGTAGCGATCCGAAAAGAGCGGCTTTTCCTCCCTCTGGGTGTGGAAGCCCAATTGCTGCCAGCATGGGACGCACTGCCTTCAAGCTCTCAGCTTTGGTGCACTTCGCCACAGGCTTTGAGGGCGCCAGAGGATGAGCTCCTTTCTCGCACCTCCAGCCTCTCCGCGGGATCCTGGGAGGAAGGTAAGAGTCAATCTCTTATTTTCAGTTCTTCCTCGGGGCGCTCTGCTTCCCGGGGTGAGCACTCCCCATCCCGAAGCTGCCCCTCCGCGGGTACGTCAACGATCGTTTCAACGCGCTGTTGGCCTCCCGAGTTCACGGGTGTGTATTTAAGTGATCATCTCTATGCCACCCCTGTTTCGCGTGAGAAGATTTTTATCCTCCTGGCGAAGGATACAATCGAGCCGGTCCCTCCAGCCGAGATGAAGAGTGGGTTTACGCCCCCACTTCATCGTACCCAGAGAGCTGTGGGTTATACCAATCCTATCTGCGCGTTTTGATCTGTCATCTGTTCAGGATGCTGATCAGGATGCTCATGCAGAAACGCATCCCCCAGTGCGTCCGTCCGCGGGATTGGTTGCAGCTATAGACCTGAAGGACGCTCACTCCATGTCTCGCTCTCTCCCTCCTAATAACCGTGTTTTTACCGGTGTGCGACGGGGCCCGAGCATGGCAGTAAATGGTCCTCCCCTTCGCGCTCTCCCTGTTCCATGCGTGGAGGATGTCCTGTGCCTCTTTGGTGCACGCGCATCTGCATTTTTGATTATTCATTGACTGGGTTAAATTTTTTCAGACCTTTGAATTAGTCGATTATGCATAGGGACCTGGTGCTCTGGCACCTCGGCCTGTTGGGGTTTCGGGTCAACTGAGAATGAGCAAGCTCTCCTCCGGGCAGAGCTTCTCTCATCTCGGGTTGGAGCTGGACCCGGTCTCTATCACAGTGCGCTTTTAGCGCGCTGGGCTAGTGCTGCCCTGTCCGTTTAATTCGGCAGTTATAATGGTTTCACTGAAGTTTTTCAGAGGCTCCTGGGGCATATGACATTTTGTAGCTGCTATCACGCCGCTCAATTGTTCATATGAGACCACTTCAGCGCTGGCTTCGCGATCGGGTCCCCAGATGGGCATGGCGCATGGAGACGCACCGGGTGTCCATCACTACGCTGTGTCTCCACACCTTCAGCCCCTGGATGGACCTTGCCTTCTACGGGCCTGGGTGCCCTTAGAACAAGTGTCCAGTCATGCTGTCATTCTGACGGATGCTTCCAGTACGGGCTGGTGGGCTGTGTATATCGAGCATGCAGCTGCAGGTTAGTAAATCGGATTTCGGTTGCGTTGGCATTTAATTGCCTGGAGTTGTTGGCAGTGTTTCTCGCTCTCTGCCGGTTCCTACCGGTACGGGAGGGGACACACGTGTTGGTTAGGACGGCCAGCATGGCTGCGATAGCATGTCTCAGCTCGCTCGCCATCTGCTCCTCCGGAGTCATGCGGCTTAATAGCTGCGCGCCGTTCATGTCCCATACGAGCTCTACCGT
Source organism: Danio jaintianensis (assembly GCA_903798115.1). Lineage (NCBI taxonomy): Eukaryota > Metazoa > Chordata > Actinopteri > Cypriniformes > Danionidae > Danio > Danio jaintianensis. Next base: position 11,181,885 of record CAIGQV010019356.1, on the reverse strand, counting down.
GCCAGCTTACATGCTCTCACGACAGTTACGTTTCGGTTAGAATGGAGACTCCACCCCGGCACAGTCCAGCTGTTATGGGCACGCTTCAGAGAAGCCCAGGACATCCTGTCGCTTCTCCCGAGCGGCCCTTCGCCAGCTGCTTTCCCTGCTCTGCACGGATGCGCTGGCTCTCAGCTGGCCCCGGGTTTACGCAATATGTGTTTTTCCCCAGTGAGCCTGCGCACACAGACTCTGTGCAAGGTCGGGGAGACGAGGTGCGGGTCTCGCTCGTTGCGCCTCCTTGGCCCAACCGGACCCGAGTTTCCAGACTCACACTCTTCTTGATGGCCCTCCCTGACGAATTCCCCGGAAGAAGTACTCCTTTTTCTGGGACGGGCACTCTGGCACCCGCGCAGCGTTCTGGAACCCCCATGGAGGGTTTCTAGACAGGGCGCGGTGGACTTAGGGGACCTATCAGTAGATGGTTAACACCGTCACTCAGGCTAGAGCACCCTGTACAGGCAAGCCTATGTCCTGTAGTGGAGTCTATTCGTTGTGTGGAGCTCTTCTCTCTAAGAAGAACACCGGATATGCCAGATTAGTGTTGTGTTTTCTTCCTTCAGGATAACTGGAGCGCAGGCTGTCACCCTCCACACTGACTCAGTATCTATACGTTTTCTGTCCATGAAGGCAGATCTGCTGGTCGCGTTGGTATCAGTCAGGAGGGTTAGGATTCCGGTGGCACTTTCGGTCAGCGAATCGTGCCAGGAATATGGACCGGCATACTCTCACGTTTACCTGAGACCCCGGTTCAGCTTGTGCCAAGGTTCCTACCACCCCTTTTAATATTAAAAGTGGTAGTGAGCCTGCAAGCGCTGTCTGCGGAGGAGACAGACCCAGCCCTTTTATTGCTATGTCCGCGCACTGCGCTTAATGTGACAGGTAGAGCATACGTCTTTAAGCAGCTCTTTTCTGTTATGATTGGCAGAAGGGAAGTGCCGTATCAAAGCAGAGGTTGGTCCATTTTATAGTTTTGCCATTGCCCTCGCCTCATGTGCCAGGGCAAGCTGTGTCCCCCGGGAGAGAGAGCACACAAAAAAAAGCGGTGCCTCCTTTTCGGCGTGAGTACGCAGCGCCTCTTAACAGATTATGCAGAGCTGCGGGCTGGGCGACACCTAACACATTCACGAGATTTTATAATCCTCGCGTGGAGTCGGTTTCCTCCCAATTACTGGGTCACTCCGGTCAATCGGTACAAAATTAAACTCGGTGTCAAAAACGCTTGCTGCGCCATGCTCCATAACCCGGAGATACGTGCGCCTTTTCTATTCTGCTAGTAAGTTTCCCGCTTGGCGAACCCTAGAGAATTCCTCCGAGGCCCCCAGCACCCGACTCAGCGGAGGAGCCGGGTGCCTGGCTCAGTGTGATGCCTGGTATGCCCACTCTTGGTCTTCCCACATGCTGAGGTTCGGTGCCAGCTATGCGCGGTCCCCGATGGGGATCCCATATGCTTATTTCAGCCACGGAGTGTTCCCCCTGACCAGGCGGACCCGTGTCTTCCCTACCCGCTAACCAGCTTATCATATGTAGCACTCCCCCTCCATAGGGCTAGTCCATATGTCCTTATTGCCATCAAGTCTCCCCTCTTGGGTAGCAGGTGGCCTCCGCAGCATCCTCCCCCTTCGGGGACTGGCACGCTTTCCCAACGTACTGTCGTATTTCTAAAATCCCTAGACTATATTAGCTAGGTAAAAGCACATTTACGACCCCCGATCTAAATTGTAATTATTCCCATGTAATGGTAATTAAGGGCCTAGGGGACGTTGGAAGGTTATGCTCTTGGTGATGCTTGTGCGCTCACGCTATGCTTGGCAAACTTCACATCAGGAGCGTGACGGGCTTAGCTGCTGTGGCGTTTTCCATACAGTCTCCCATAGTCTGTTACCAGACGCATGTTGAAGTTCCCGTATGAAGGGGAACGTCCTGGTTACGTACGTAACCCACGTTCCCCGAATAGGGAACGGAGACGTGCGTCTACACTGCCACAGCAGCTGAGTCTCCAGCTGTTAGCTGAGTGATCGGCTCTTCAGCTGTCAAATTCTGATGCTCACTCCTCAGCGGGCAGCTTATATAGCACTAATGGCGCATCACTGCCAGCTGTGGAGCAGAGCTCTGCCAATTCATTTTGGCATTTCATTGGCCCGTTTTCTTACTCTTCAGAGTGATTGGTCATCTGACGTACTCCCATAGTCTGTTACCAGACGCACGTCTCCGTTCCCTATTCGGGGAACGTGGGTTACGTACGTAACCAGGACGTTTTCACAAAGTTTGCTGCTAAACAGCTTTTAGATCTTTGTTTCAGTTGTTTCTGTGATGTACTGAAATATAATTACAAGCACTTCATACGTTTCAAAGGCTTTTATCGACAGTTACATGACATTTATGCAAAGAGTCAGTATTTGCAGTGTTGGCCCTTCTTTTTCAGGACCTCTGCACCACCTCGACTGGGCATGCTCTCAATCAACTTCTTGGCCAAATCCTGACTGATAGCAACCCATTCTTTCATAATCACTTCTTGGAGTTTGTCAGAATTAGTGGGTTTTTGTTTGTCCACCCGCCTCTTGAGGTTTGACCACAAGTTCTCAATGGGATTAAGATCTGGGGAGTTTCCAGGCCATGGACCCAAAATTTCAACGTTTTGGTCCCAGAGCCACTTAGATATCACTTTTGCCTTATGGCACGGTGCTCCATCGTGCTGGAAAATGCATTGTTCTTCACCAAACTGTTGTTGGATTGTTGGAAGAAATTTCTGCTGGAGATTGTACCATTCTTTATTCATGGCTGTGTTTTTGGGCAAAATTGTGAGTGAGCCCACTCCCTTGGATGAGAAGCAACCCCACACATTAATGGTCTCAGGATGCTTTACTGTTGGCATGACACAGGACTGATGGTAGCGCTCACCTTTTCTTCTCCGGACAAGCCTTTTTCCAGATGCCCCGAACAATCGGAAAGGGGCTTCATCGGAGAATATGACTTTGCCCCAGTCCTCAGCAGTCCATTCGCCATACTTTTTGCAGAAGATCAATCTGTCCCTGATGGTTTTTTTGGAGAGAAGTGGCTTCTTTGCTGCCCTTCTTGACACCAGGCCATCTTCCAAAAGTCTTCGCCTCACTGTGTGTGCAGATGCGCTCACACCTGCCTGCTACCATTCCTGAGCAAGCTCTGCACTGGTGGCACTCCAATCCCGCAGCTGAATCCTCTTTAGGAGACGATCCTGGCGCTTGCTGGACTTTCTTGGATGCCCTGAAGCCTTCTTAACAAGAACTGAACCTCTTTCCTTGAAGTTCTTGATGATCCTATAAATTGTTAATTTAGGTGCAACCTTATAGCCACAATATCCTTGCCTGTAAAGCCATTTTTATGCAACGCAATGATGGCTGCACGCGTTTCTTTGCA
>CAIGQV010019356.1:11163462-11178050 GCA_903798115.1 Danio jaintianensis | reverse complement strand
AAAATTTGCTTTTCTGCATCCAAAAACCGTAAAGAGAAAAAAAAAAAAGAAAAAAAGAGCTTTGTTTGTCTATGTCTTCCATGTCAGATCAGGGTGCATGTTTACTACAAAAGGTAATACGACATATTGTGTGTTTTGCTGCTGAAACTAATGGCTTTTTTTTTTATGTTGACTTTGAATGACTTAGACCATTGCTGTCTACAGAGGGCCAGAGAGCTCACTGATTTCTTCTAAAATATTTTAATTTGTGTTTCGAAGATGAACAAAGATCTCAGGGGATTGAAACAACAAGAGGGTGAATAATTAATAACATAATTGTCCTTTTAGTATGGACTAATCCTTAATTTTCATTCATAAACACATTTAGATATTGATGGCTGATGCAACATGTAAAACGTAAGATCAGAAGCAAAATAAGTAAAAAGGTTGTAGAATATCCAAATAAACAGTTTTGATATATCAGTCTTTGCAAAAAGAGACTTTGCAAACATTATTTTATGGTATTATACAGTATATACAGAATAGAGTTTATTTGGTCAGTGAAATCATTGTAAATTCTGTCTTTGTTCTTTTGTCGGTACACTTTAAAATAATAGTCCATTAGTTAATGTATGTTACTAACATTAATTAACATGAACAGCCTTGTAAATCATTTATTAATCATAGTTTGACATTCACGAATGCATTATCAAAATGCAAACTTTTGCTTGTTAACATTAGTTAATGGACAGTGGGTTAACAAGAACTAAAATAATATTAACTAAATATTAACAAAGTTGAATAAATACTGTAATTAATGTATTACTAATTGGTTGTTCCTGTCAGTAAATGCATTACATTAACTAATGGACTATTATTTTAAAGTGATACCCTTTTGTCAATTAAATAAACATTAAAGAAAAAACCAAAAACAGATTATTGATTTTTATGGCAGTTTACAGAAGTGGGTTGTATGATTTGCACACACATAGTGTTTGGTCACTTTCAAGTCTATGTATAATTCCATACCCTCAAAGCTATATATAAATTCACACTAAGAGCAGAGGGTCAAATTATGGCTTCAGAACAGTAAAACATGCCATAATGAAAATAAACAAGCACTATACTAAACCTCTGCAGCTCTTAAATCTAAACTGCACCATTAGTTTGGAAAGGCAGAGGCTACAAAAGCGCAAATCATCAGGCCTATGGAATGAGAAACACAGTAAATTACACTGACTCAAGAAGGGTAAATGGGCACATTGAAGTCCAAAATGTGTGCTTTTTATGATTTATAGATATGAGGGTTTTTGTTCCTGTGGGAGATATTCATGTTAGAAACATTTAACTTGTATGATAAATTCTCATATTTATTGATTTAAGATCTGAATCTACAACTGGGGTTATTATCGTTCACTAAAACCATAACAAAATCATGTTCATTGCTTAATAATAGATAAAACGTAGACAGCAAGAGAACATTTCTCATTTTTATTTATTTGAATGCAAAATACTACAATACATACTACAATTTAATTAAAATGAAAAGAAAATGGGCAGACTTTACAATAAGTTTTCAGTAATGTAAATTAACATATTTACAAACATGAACTAATAATGAATGATACATGTACAGCATTTACTAATCATAGTTCAGCATTAACTAATGGATTATTAAAATCCAATTTCATGCATGTTAACATTGTACTGTGAGCTAACATTAACAACAATGAACAAATTTATTTTCATTAACTAATGCTAATAAATTAAGTAATAAATGTATTGTTCATTGTTTGGTCATAATAGTAAATACATTAACATTACATAATAGAACCATACTGTAAAGTGCTACAAAGAAAACTAACAAAAATGACCAAAAAAAAAAAAAGCAAAAATGTGTAATATATATAAAATAAAATATTATTATTATCAATTGATCTAATTGTTAACAAAAACTACAAGAGTATATCAAAGCTATAAAAAAAAAACACATACTGTATCATTCTGTTCTGTCCACAAAGAGGCATTTTAGTCCAGTTCCCACAGCTTTCTGCCAGTGGGAAGGAAGCTAATAAAAGCTGCCATTAAGGAATTATTAGTCTAAAAATACCTGCCTCGGGTTATAAATTTCACCTCTTCCTGAGGTAACCATTCAACTTCGGCTACCACCTCTTTTCACCGCCTGCCAAAAATGTATTAAAGTATTTACAGTCTCTCTATTTTTCACTGAAGCTTTGATCTTTATGAACACAGATGTTGCACTCATTTCATATGGATGTAAAGCTCATTTGTTAATTTTATATTACACAGGGCAATTCGGCATCCATATAAAATGACAATACATTTTAATGAAGCATAATGTTAAATAGTACAATTCCCACTGTATACTGTATACGCAACTGACATAAGATAAAATCAGAAGATAAATCAGAGAGTGAAATAGTGTCATAAGTAACAACAATAATTTAAAACAGCTGATTTGTTTAGAAATGAAGCAACGAAACTGCAGTGACACAAATGGTCTGCTTTGCTTTTGTTTGGAGCTATTTTTGTTAGTCAAATATCAACACTTGTGGTTATTGAAATCATAAGATTAAAATTGCACATGTCTAATATATAATTATAAAATGATAAAAGCACATTTTTATTTAAATGTAGAATATTAAGTTAATTAATTATTTTATTAAGTTATTAAGTTATAAATATTATTATAATTATTATTTACAGTTATTTTTAATATAAACAATAAAAAGAGGAAACATAAGACAAAGATAATAATAATAATAATAATAATAATAATAATAATAATAATAATACAATACATTATTTTGCAAAATACATGATACATGATCCTTAATTACAATGAGACACAAAAGTATAGCTGTAAAAATTTATATCACAGATAAAATTGATAGATATCACAAGCCCTTTTAAATTAATAATTGTATTAATCTTATTACTTTACCATCACACTTCAGATAGAAAAGATGGTGTTTATAAGGTTAGGGATATTATGCATTGAAGAAAACATTTAGTCTTTTTTTATGAAGTATCTTATTCTAATTATGTTGAAACTACAACTAACAAGCCCTAATAACACCAGATTGTCCACACTTTTTTTTTAATTGAGGCAAATAGTTGACAATTTTCTGACAAGTCATCAGTCAGCCATTTTAGAGATCAGAAAGTAAACAATGCCGCGCTGAACTGACAGAAATTCATATTATGGTGATTATCACTGCTAAAAAAATGTTGCCATATTGTAAGGAGTTGGTCAAATTGAAACAGAATTTCCAGGGCACGAATCTCAACAATATTCATGTTTGTTCTTAGAATTTCCAGCCAAGTAGATGAAATATTAGGCTAATTTCTTAATTAATACTGATCAAATGTATGCTTTATCAGTCATATGTGACATCATAAATGTTGGTTTTACCACCCATTAAATTCAGTTTTTCAAAATATTGCATGATATATGATATATACAGTAATGGCCAAAAGTTTTGAGAATTACATAAATATTGGAAATTGGAAAAGTTGCTGCTTAGGTCTTTATAATAGCAATTTATAAAAATTGCATATACTCCAGAATGTTATGAAGAGTGATCAGATGAATTGCATAGTCCTTCTTTGCCATAAAAATTTACTTAATCCTGAAAAAAACTTTCCACTGCATTTCATTGCTGCCATTAAAGGACCTGCTGAGATCATTTCAGTAATCGTCTTGTTAACTCTGGTGAGAATGTTGACGAGCACAAGGCTGGAGATCATTATGTCAGGCTGATTGGGTTAGAATGGCAGACTTGACATGTTAAAAGGAGGGTGATGCTTGAAATCATTGTTCTTCCATTGTTAACCATGGTGACCTGCAAAGAAACGCGTGCAGCCATCATTGCGTTGCATAAAAATGGCTTCACAGGTAAGGATATTGTGGCTACTAAGATTGCACCTAAATCAACAATTTATAGGATCATCAAGAACTTCAAGGAAAGAGGTTCAATTCTTGTTAAGAAGGCTTCAGGGCGTCCAAGAAAGTCCAGCAAGCGCCAGGATCGTCTCCTAAAGAGGATTCAGCTGCGGGATCGGAGTGCCACCAGTGCAGAGCTTGCTCAGGAATGGCAGCAGGCAGGTGTGAGAGCATCTGCATGCACAGTGAGGCGAAGACTTTTGGAAGATGGCCTGGTGTCAAGAAGGGCAGCAAAGAAGCCACTTCTCTCCAAAAAAATCATCAGGGACAGATTGATCTTCTGCAAAAACTATGGCGAATGGACTGCTGAGGACTGGGGCAAAGTCATATTCTCCGATGAAGCTCTTTTCTGATTGTTTGGGGCATCTGGAAAAAGGCTTGTCCTGAGAAGAAAAGGTGAGCGCTACCATCAGTCCTGTGTCATGCCAACAGTAAAGCATCCTGAGACCATTCATGTGTGGGGTTGCTTCTCATCCAAGGGAGTGGGCTCACTCACAATTTTGCCCAAAAACACAGCCATGAATAAAGAATGGTACCATCTCCAGCAGAAACTTCTTCCAACAATCCAACAACGGTTTGGTGAAGAACAATGCATTTTCCAGCACGATGGAGCACTGTGCCATAAGGCAAAAGTGATATCTAAGTGGCTCAGGGACCAAAACTTTGATATTTTGGGTCCATGGCCTGGAAACTCCCCAGACCTTAATCCCATTGAGAACTTGTGGTCAATCCTCAAGAGGCGGGTGGACAAACAAAAACCCACTAATTCTGACAAACTCCAAGAAGTGATTATGAAAGAATGGGTTGCTATCAGTCAGGATTTGGCCCAGAAGTTGATTGAGAGCATGCCCAGTGAAATTGCAGAGGTCCTGAAAAGAAGGGCCAACACTGCAAATACTGACTCTTTGCATAAATGTCATGTAATTGTCGATAAAAGCCTTTGAAATGTATGAAGTGCTTGTAATTATATTTCAGTACATCACAGAAACAACTGAAACAAAGATCTAAAAGCAGTTTAGCAGCAAATTTTGTGAAAACTAATATTTGTGTCATTCTCAAAACTTTTGGCCACGGATGTACTTTATCAATTTGTCTCTGTAGATTTTCAATTACAATACATATTTTAAAAAAATCAAAACAAGTTTTTCTCCTGCACTAAGCCATAAATCTAAACTTCAGCAGCACTTAGCATACAGTGCATCCGGAAAGTATTCAAAATGAAGTATTCATTCATTTTTTTTTATGTTACAGCCTTATTCCAAAAAGGATTAAATTCATTTATTTACTCAAAATCCTACACACAATACCCCATAATGACAATGTGAAAAAAGATTTTTTGAAATTGTTGCAAATTTATTAAAAATAAAAAACCTGAAAAATCACATGTACATAAGTATTCACAGCCTTTGCTCAATACTTTGTTGATGCACCTTTGGCAGCAATTACAGCCTCAAGTCCTTTTGAATATGATGCCACAAGCTTGGCACACCTGTCTTTGGGAATTTTTGCCCATTCCTCTTTGGATCTCTCCAGAGATGTTCAATAGGATTTAGGTCTGGGCTCTGGCTGGGCCACTCAAGGACATTCACTGAGTTGTTGTGAAGCCACTCCATTGATATTTTGGTGGTGTGCTTTGGGTCATTGTCCTGGTGGAAGATGAACCGTCGCCCCAGTCTGAGGTCAAGAGCACTCTGAAGCAGGTTTTCATTCAGGATGTCTCTGTACATTGCTGCATTCAGCTTTCCCTCTATCCTGACTAGTCTTCCAGTTCCTGCTGCTGAAAAACATCCCCACAGCATGATGCTGCCACCACCATGCTTCACTGTAGGGATGGTATTAGCCTGGTGATGAGGGGTGCCTGGTTTTCTCCAAACGTAACGCCTGGCATTCACTCCAAAGAGTACAATTTTAGTCTCATCAGACCAGAGAATTTTGTTTCAGATGCCTTTTGGCAAATTCCAGGCGGGCTGCTATGTGCCCTTTACTAAGGAGTGGCTTCCGTCTGGCCACTCTGCCATACAGGCCTGATTGGTGGATTTCTGCACAGATGGTTGTCCTTCTGTAAGGTTCTCCTCTCTCCACAGAAGAACACTGGAGCTCAGACAGAGTGACCATCGGGTTATTGATCACCTCCCTGACTAAGGCCCTTCTCCCCCGATCACTCAGCTTAGATGGCCGGCCAGCTCTAGGAAGAGTCCTGGTGTTTCCAAACATCTTCCACTTACGGATGATGGAGGCCACTGTGCTCATTGGAACTTTCAGGGCAGCAAAAAAAAATTTCTGTAACCTTCCCCAGCCTTGTGCCTCGAGACAATCCTGTCTCGGAGGTCTACAGACAATTCCTTTGTGTTCATGCTTGGTTTGTGCTTAGACATTTGGACCTTATATAGACAGGTGTATGCCTTTTCAAATCATGTCCAATCAACTGAATTTACCACAGGTGAACTCCAATTAAGCTGCTGAAACATCTCAAGAATGATCAGTGGAAACAGAATGTACCTGAGCTAGATTTAGAGCTTCACGGCAAAGGCTGTGAATACTTATGTACATGTGATTTTTCAGGTTTTTTATTTTTAATAAATTTGGAACAATTTCAAAAACTCTTTTTTCACATTGTCATTATGGGGTATTGTGTGTAGAATTTTGAGTAAATAAATTAATTTAATCCATTTTGGAATAAGGCTGTAACATAAAAATTTTTTATTCAACATTCTAAAACAAGTTTTTTTTTTTTTATTTATGTATTTTTAGCTGTTTACAGTTTTTTCGGAAATATGCAGTGATAAAACAGATCCTTTGTAAAAAAAAATTAATAAAAATTGTATAGGCATTTTGTCCAGAGAGATCCAGCTTTTTTGGGAAAGTAAAATGTTTTTTAAAAAAAGGGCATAAATCAGAAAATTATGCCTTTGTGTAACCACACTGTAAAAGATTATATGATCAATTAGTCATGACAGCATACGTTTTAGTTCATTGTAACTTATTAAAGTAAGTTAATCATGTTCTAACTTAATTTTATAAGTTAAGCAAGCTGTTTTAAGTCAGTTTAACATAATATAAGTTCAATGGACTCATAAGGTTAATTTGATTCAGCTTAAAAATTGAAGGCAACCAGGATTTTTTTACAATGCAGACAATCTGTATAAATGATGAATGTATTATGTTAGAGGGTCACTTCGCGACCCTATTCAGACACTTATACATTTATGTACCTGGTCCAAGTTGTCTTTTCCATTTGTTGAATATCTCTGTTGCAGAATTGTAGGCCCACATACAGTACTGCTCTGGCATGCTCTGAAAACGGGGAGAACATGCAAACTCCACACAGAAATGCCAACTGACCCAGCCGGGGCTCGAACCAATGACCTTCTTGCTGTGAGGCGACAGCGCTACCCACTGCACCACTATGTCACCCTTGTGTATTTATTCAAAAGTCAAAAAGAAAAAAGTTTGGATAATGAAAGTTCTGGCTTTGTCTGGATGTAGATATCCCCCAACCCTCAAGCATATTTAATTAAATAAGGACTTATATGCATATTTTAATATGCATAACGTAACATTTTAAAAACATTTATTTTAAAACAGTTCTGTGGAAGTATGGCGAGCTGTATCATGCTTTAATTAACATATAAGACATATTTTTAAATACCATACTGTACACCTCTTTGCAAAAAAAGAAAAGTGGAAACTAGTGTAGCATGTAGTATCTATATTGTTCCATCTTTTCATGTCCTCTAGACTCACAGACTTGTCTTTTCTGCAGTTGTTTTGTTCTGCCATAGTGCTGCTATTGAAGACATACAGCATGAAGTGAGGTGAGGCAAATGCTTTTGACAGTTTCAGACAATCCACTGCTATTGTTGTTTACTGCATCTTTTTCTCTTGCCCAGCAGTCTTTGTAGAGACCAGACACGCATAATCTCAACATTTTCTCTGGTCTATGCTGTATTTTCTAGTAAGGGTGACAGAATTGAAGAGCTTCAGTGATGGATGAAGTTTCAGAGCGTCTAATGCGGTAGTTATTTACTTTTCAGAGTAAAAACAATCTGAGCAGAGTCTGACTTAATGCTTCAGGTGAGGTTAGCCAAAGAAGCAGTCAGATTTCTGTCTCCGAGCTACTTTCATTGAGTTTAAAGTAAGAGTTCTTATTAAACTCACTACCCATATGCATTTACAGGTGATTTCATGCAGCGTTGCCTCTTGGGTTTGTTTGTTTTTTTCCTTGAGGGGAAAAATATATGTATGCCAAATTTCAATGTAAAATTCATTTTTGAGGTAAATAAAGCAAGGATTATAGTACATTATGTACGAAAATAATGCAATGCCTTTATATTTGTTTGTGACATTTACTAGTATTTTCTGAATGAACATGAGTTTGACACTATTATTGTGTTCCATGGTAGTCTACATTTTTTTATTGGAGTTCTGGAACAATTATTTTCTTTTATCTGTATTTCTTCATTTTGATGCAAAATATAATATGTTTTGTTCTAGAAGGACAAACCAGGACAAATTAAATTGATTAAAAAAAAGGACAGCAAACTGTCTGATATGTTACAAAATTGGAATAATTATTCTATATTAAATGATAAATTATTATATATTTTTTATATATAATAATATAAATATAAATACTAATAATAAATATACTATTTTGCATGACAATAGTCAAATTCATTCATTCATTCATTTTCTTTTCGGCTTAGTCCCTTTATTAATCTGGAGTCGCCACAGCGGAATGAACCGCCAACTTATCCATCATATGTTTTATGCAGCAGATGCCCTTCCAGCTGCAACCCATCACTGGGAAACACCCATACACTCCCATTCACACACATACACTACGGACAATTTAGCTTACCCAATTCACCTATAGCACATGTCTTTGGACTTGTGTGGGAAACCGGAGCACCAGGAGGAAACCCACGCCAACACAGGGAGAACATGCAAAATCCACACAGAAATGCCAACGGACCCAGCCAAGGCTCAAACCAGCGACCTTCTTGCTGTGAGGCGACAGCGCTACCCACTGCGCAACCGCGCCGCCATACTAAAATTCAAATTATGCAAAAACTCCTATTATAATCTCTGAAGCTTCCAATTGAATCTCCAACATACCTTTAGCACTTATATTAAGTCTGACATGTATATGAAGATTGAATTTGACATTTTTTATTCACTTTTTTGTTTGTTAAGAACATTTCAGAGCCTGTGGAATTTAGGCAATAAGTGCGAACACTCAACAAAAATCTGTTTTCAGTGGTGACTAATCTAAATGTTTCTGATTGGCTACTGCATTCATAAGCTCAACAGAAACAGAAACTTTTTGCCCCTTTTTATCTTGTTTTTCTGAGGGATTTTTTTTTTATTTTGGAGGCATTTTCTATCAAGCCCCATTGATTTCTGACCCTAGTCCAAACATATTTTACATTGTCAAATTCTGCAGGGGTGCCACTATGGTTTTTGGACCTATGCAAAAGATATTGACCCATTTTAGTGACCACCAACTATTATTCAATACTGTTTGTGTAAGCTGGTTCTTAGCTGATCATGAGCTGGTTATGTACTGGTCCTAGCATCTAGCTTTAGCTCAGAACCAGCTTAAACCTTCTTACACCAGCAGCCATGCAACAAAGCATACTTACCCAACATATGCTGTTTTTTTTTTTTCAACAGGGATATGTGACATTTGTGTATTATATCTAATGTTATTGCATTTCTGTCAGGAACACTCTCGGGATTTAGTATGGTAATGGCAATGTTGATGTATTTGGTCTTGGCGGTATAGATCTGCTACGCTGCTGCTGCTTTGATTATTATGGCAGAGCAAGTAGCGAGACCTGCTACTGCCAGTATATACACAGACATGCCGTCTGAGAATATAACGCTGCTGCTGCAAACATAATATATATGTAACCCCAGTAGCAGATCTAACACAGGTGGAGCTGGGGTGGAGGAATGTTCAATCCACTTAAATTGGTAAAAACTAGTAAGTTAACGGGGTGCACGGTGGCGCAGTGGGTAGCACGTTCGCCTCACAGCAAGAAGGTCGCTGGTTCAAGCCTCGGCTGGGTCAGTTGGCGTTTCTGTGTGGAGTTTGCATGTTCTCCCCTTGTTCGCGTGGGTTTCCTCCGGGTGCTCCGGTTTCCCCCACAAGTCCAAAGACATGCGGTATAGGTGAATTGGGTAATTGTCCGTAGTGTATGAGTGTGTATGGGTGTTTCCCAGTGATGGGTTGCAGCTGGAAGGGCATCCGCTGCGTCAAACATATGCTGGATAAGTTGGCGGTTCATTCCGCTGTGGCGACCCCAGATTAATAAAGGGACTAAGCCGAAAGGAATGAATGATTGAATAGTGTTAACTTGATTCCTTCAGGTTGTCCCAACACAAACTAATTGTGTGTAACCCAGAATTTTTTACAGTGTATAAGCCTGCTGATTAGCCAGTTGGACTTTTTTCCGTGATAACAATCGCCTGTATTAACTTTATCCTTTACATAGCACATTGTACCATAATGTATCATATGCAAGCAAGAGAAAGCAATTCAGTTTTTAAAGCCGGAAGGGTTTTAAATTTACATCAAAAATTTTTTTCTTCAGTATTGTTTGATCAGTCCAGTACTCAGGGTGACACAATGGTTCATAACCCCACCATAGACTTTTCCTCTATACTCTCTGGGATTAATTACTGTTACAGCTGAATTCAGATTCATGCAAGTCATGTTTCACTTTCTCTCTGTGTCTTTTGCTATCACTGCTGGCACCACACACTCCAGTGAATATTTTTTTCTCTGGTCTATACAGAAGTTAGCAGGGATTGGAAAACTCAAGAGATTTCACTGGTGAATGGAGGTGAATTTTAAGAACTGCCCTTCACTTTTCCACACTCTCATTATGGCAGTGTTGTCTTCAATGCTACGATAGCCAAACATGGTCTCTCCCAAAAGGTCACCAACATCTTCCTAGGTCTATTTATTTGCTGGTCTCTAACTCGGGGTTTCTGTCTTTCATAGTCTCTCTCTCTCTCTCATGTGTGTTTGTGGGATCTGTCAGCCATGCAGCAGCATTGTGTCAGTGGGTGCATACCAAGTGTGAACATGTCAATCCCCTTGTCTGGATGCCACACACATCTCATCATGCTGAGCATACATAAAATAGGACTGATGATGAGGTCAGGCAAGAATACAACACATTTCTCATGTTTAAGTGGGCATACACATGATCTCCCAGTTTCCTACATTTGAGGTTTGTAGAATGGTGGAGACATGCACTGGGGAAAAAAACAGATAGAAACAGTTCAGTTTTCAGTTCAGAGTTAGAAAGAAATGGAAAGTCATTATGAATCTTTTTTATTTTATTAATTAAGTATTATATAACACACTTATGTTGCCATATAGGAGTTATTGTGTTGAAATTTGGGGGAATACATATAAATCTAACTTACGATCCTTACAGAAAAAAGTAATTAGACTGATAGAAAATGTGGGGTATTTGGAGCATACAAATCCTTTATTTTTTAAATTTAAGATACTTAAGTTCAATGATTTGCTTAAATTTAAAACAGCACAATTTATGTTTAAAGCTACGAATAAATTACTTCCGAAATGCATACAAAAGCTTTTTGAAGAAAAACAAGGGAGATATAATCTGAGAGAAGAACAAAATTTTAGGAGGTTGAAAACAAGGACAACTTTTAAAAAAATTGTTTATGTCATGTCTGTATGTGGTGTGAAATTATGGAACAGTCTGGAACATGATTCTCAAACAATGTCAGGATATTAATCAATTAAAAAAGTTGTATAAATATATATTATTAAAGGAATATAATGATGAATAGAGGTGACTGAAAAAGAATAAAATGAGAAAGGTATGATGAAATTCAATTAATGGCTGTTTGCAATACTATGTTTTTTGGGGGGTCTATGTTATAAAACGTAAATGTACAAATGGAATCAAACATAAAATATGTCAAAGATGCCAAAAGGATAAAATATGTCTCATGTAAAAGAAGAGATAAGTAAAAGAAGAAATTACTTGAAGTAATAGACGAATGATGTGTGTGGTAAAGGGGTGGGGAAAATAATAAGCTTGTGCTTCATCCCACTCCATTTCGACCATGTTGAAATGTATTTTGTTTAAAGAATTGTTTTGTGTATGATTTTTTAGTTTGAAATAAATCAAATCAAATCAAAAATCAAATCAAAGAAATAGAAAATTGAAGACAACTGAAAATTTGGATGTAGAACAACAAACACTCAGAAATCATTGTTTTATTTACAGTGTTTCTTAAAATAAATCCATGTGATACCTGTTGATAATTAACACTATCATTTATAGTAACACTTCATTTCAATGGTTCCCTTCAGACATCCATTGTATTTGTACATTTGTTGTAATTTGTACTTTTGCTTGTAATTTCCTGAATAACAGGACTGTCGAAATACTTTATTAAAAGTATTTAAAATATGTTTTTTGGAACATGCAACAAATTTGATAAAACAACAACAATATATTATTTTAACAATATATTAATATGATAAAAGATTTCAGTGTCATCCAGCGATGTTTAAAGTGTACAATAATTACATTTTTAGATAAGATATCAAATATTATTTTTTCTTTTGATACAGTTGTGCAGTTTCATGTGAAGTGAAAAGCCTGCAACTGTCATTTCTAAGGGATTTACAAAGCATAAATAGTCCTGAGTTTAGATGAGCTCACAAAACAGTAGGAATTTGTTAATAAAACAAAATGTATTCATTTTAATAGTTTATTAATCATTTTAGCTAACTTAAAACCACCAAATACTCTTAAATAAGCAGTTTGTAATGCAATACTCAATTTAGTAATGGAAAATTAATCATCAACAAAGTATGAAAATGCAATCATTAAGCACATGATATATGCAATACAACATTTATAGCTGTAATAACTGCTTACTTATGTATATTCATGTAGAATTGATGCTTAACAAATGAGGAAATAACTATTTGCTTAATAAAGCCATTCACATCCTTTCAGCTCATTAAACGTACACACAGACATCACCTTTATGCTATAAAATTGCAGGTTAATGATGTCTGTATATAATAACTTACATTTGATTGTAACTTTAACTTAATTTGATTGTAGTGTTATAACGTGCACCTTTTGTAAAGCTGCTTTGAAACAATAATTATTGTTAAAAGCGCTATACAAATAAACTTGAATTGAATGGAATTAATAAAGGATTCCTAGTGTGCAGTTATATTGAAGTGTTACCAGTCATCTACTCTTTCTGAAAGGTTCTAACATATGCTGATTATAGAATGTGTACAGTATAAGCATGCAAAAAAAGTTGGTAACACTTTATATTGTCACAATTCAAGCTGTTAACAAACTATTAACGAAGACTATTACCTCAATAAACTACTAATTAGCTGCTTATTATTAGTTAGTAAGGTAGTAGTTGGGTTTAGGTTTTGGGTATAGGATTAGGGATGTAGAATAAGATCATACTATATAAGTACTAATAAACAGTTCATATCTTAATAATAGGAAGGTAATAAGCCAGTAGTTAATAGCATGAATTGTGACTTAAACTAAAGTGTTACCAAAAAGTCATACTGTACTGTTTTGTTATATCAAAATGGATGAGGATGAGGACATTGATGAGGATCAAATTCATATCCATTCACATCCTTTCAGCTCTCTCAAACTCATAAGAAAATTGAATCATTCATAGGGCCCCTACAAAAGGCATCTAGAGCGTAATCAAATAACCAAGAAGGTACTTGTTAAAAATTGAACATAAGTGGTCTCAAAAGATTCATTTGAGCACATTTATGCCTGATGGAAATGGTAATGCGTTTCGACTGACCACTTGAATGGATCCCTAAAAATACATGTTTAGTGCATTGTTTACTTAGTATAATCAACAGAAAGTCTAAAGGGGACCATGAAAATAAAGTGTAACCTTGTTATAAATACAGCTTATAATAACATAACTATCAATTTTCACATTTGCATTTTTAACAGTGTTTTTTTTTTCAATCGCTCACATCAAGATCCTCGACTCATTTGGAGTCATGGTAACCTCTGGTTCAGTGAGCGAGTAAGTGATCCGAGGTGATTCAATTCTGACTGATTCGCCGACCAAGCTTACGTTGCATGCCAGTCTGACACAGAAATGGCTCTTTCTATTTTTGTGTGATCCTCAGGACACTTCTAACAGATTTGCTGCTATCTCGCCCTGAGCAATCCGACTGGCCATAACACCGCAGCTATCAGGACCAGAAAATGGAGGGATGTTCGGTGAGGCTGAGAGCATCAAATGACTAAGAGAAAAAATGTGAGATGTTGAGAAATATATCATTTTACAGCCCCCAAAATGTTTTAAATCATGTTGTACATGTTAGTAAGCAGCATGTTTCTTTTTGTCACATGTTTTGTTCTCATCCTATATATCAAATGTTTGAAAGTAAACTAAATGCATTTAGAAGTACAGTTACCGTTTTAGTTAATTTTTTATGCATTTGTACTAATGTGACTGGAGTAATAATCAGTACACATTCCTAGACATTCTGTTGGCAATAAACCTACGTCAACTTTCTGTGTATATGAAAAAACCTATATTATCTCTCGCTTTAATCACCATATATAGA
>CAIGQV010019356.1:11133771-11163062 GCA_903798115.1 Danio jaintianensis | reverse complement strand
AAAGCGCTATAGAAATAAAGATGAATTGAATTGAATTGAATATAATGTTAATAGAACGTCAACTAATGTACAGTATTTGCAGAGATGGTTAAAAGTATTAAAAATTTTTAGACGTTAGTTTCAGTGTTTGTTTTAAGGATATCTATAAGCTAGTGTACTCCAAAACAGTGACAAAATTCACGTTTAGAAAATATAAAACTGATATAAACATCCAAAGCTTGCAGTTTGTCACTTCCACCTAAATGGATCAAAGATTTTTTTCACGTCAACTCATACTTCAGTTTTTCATCAAATCTTGACCAGTCAAATGCTCTCTAGTATCTGACATGCCCTGCCCCCTTCAAGATGTTTCTCATTTGCTTTTCATTTGATGTGCTTGATCTCAACCCCTCCCACTGGCAGAGCTGTGATACAAACAAAACGCTATTGGCAGATGTTTTTAAAAGGGGAGGAGCTACTCTGTCCTGCCTTGTCTTCATTTTTCAGTTGAGTTTACGTCAAACATTGAATAAAAATGCTCCTTTCAAAGCACTTCACGGGACCTTTAACAGTACGTTTGCTCTACTCTAATGACTGCTAGTTACCATATAGTTACCTGTAGTTGCAAAGCTATGTTAACATATTGTCTAAAGTGGACCATCAAAAATACTGATTTAAGGTTTCTCTCTTTGGTAAAAGTCTGCACAAATTATTTACCTTAAGAATAATAGTGTGAGCTAGCAAAATAAACACTGTACATTTTGACTTTAAAGGTGATTGAATAACTTGGCCTACAGTGTATCTACATTTATTTGAATACATTTAAAAACTGTACTTTCAATTCAAAATGCCCTCTGTCCATACTAGCATTTGTCAAGGAGCAAAACCGCCCATTTCCCATGGCCAAACCAAGCTGTCGGTGACCGAGAGTATGAAGTGAGGACTGGTGGGACGTTGTTTTGCTCCGCTTCACAAGTGGAAGCAGAATTTTAGAGTAGCAGGACAGTCATTTATGACACTTTCTAAAACACAACAACAGTTTTTATACCTTCTGGGGTCCGACCTTTTATTGTAAGAAAATATCAGCAGTTGGTACATATTTTCAGTATCACCTTTGCTTGAAATAACATGATCTAATCCTGTTTATATGAAATAAATAAGCCTGCTCCGGAGCAGATTTGAGCTACCAGACCTGTTGCCATGACAACAACTCTCAGATGAGTTTTGAAACTATTCTGGATCGTGGTAAAATCGTCAATAACCAAATTCATCTAATTGAGTAATCTACGAAGAACAGACCCCTGGTTTTCAATATCGTAGAGTGTTTGCAATTAATTTTTCTGCTTGTTCAAACTACTTTTGTGTTAAAAGAACACAATTCTTAAGTTTTTTTTAGGAACAACCTAAATGTTTTATGTTCAATCCACTTAAATTTGTAAAAAAATTATATAGTTAACTTAATTAGTGATGGGACAACGTGAAGGAATTATGTGGAACGCAGCATTTTTTACAGTGTACATATATTCTCAATAAAATTACAAAACCTTTCCAACTTAATTGAAATTTAATATGGATCAACCACTGTCAGATCGATTAAAATGTGTACATGACATTTTTTTTTTCACTCCAGTTGAGCCATCAATGACACACGTACCTGCATAATGCAATAAAAAAGGGACTTTGGGAATATACAGATTAAACTTAACCTCGCATAAACGCAATAGCCAATCAAACTAATCTAATAAAGCTCACAATCATAGTAACCATAATAAGATTAAGCTGTGGCACATGCCGATTTTAATCACAATAAGCACCTGAATTGCATTATTACCACTCTGACAAAAGAGTGCCTGTGCTCGGATATACATAAATGCCTTATTCATACAAAAAAATCCATGAATGAATTCTGTGATATTATTCTGATTGTTTCCATCCACTCTGAATTGCTGAACTGTGAATAAAAATCTCCGCACAGTTTCTGCTCTTGATGGAGCAATGAAACCATCGTGATGCCATCCCTGCACATATTAACATTAGTGGAAATTATAATTTTTTTTTGTCAATTTTATGTAAAGCAGTAACCAGTAATGAATGTTATGCAAATAATAGCAGTAAAAATAACCACACTTCCTAGCAAATAATCAGAACAGATAAAGTTCCATGCTTAACTATTGAATTTGTAGGTTGTTCTCTAAATTAGATTTTCACTGTGTGCAAACACACAGCTTTTGAAGATGTTAAAAGTTACAACAACTCTAAAGTAACTTCATAAAGATAATGTGAGATCTCAGGGTTCCTCTGTATCAATATACATCTAAGGTCTCTCTCATTCTCTGACAAACTAATAAGCTAATTTTGTGCACTAAGAAGATTAAATTAGTTTCAACGAAATGAAGTGTTGTCGGCTGGGATTTGCTCTTTTTTAAGTGAGGTTTGTGCGTTAATTCCCACATTGCACATCCAATATACTGTACACTTCATTACAAACTTTGGACTTTGGACGTATATTAATGTTTCTGTGGATGTATGCCCTCCTTAATCTCTTGATATTTGTTCAGAATTTAATTTAGGCTATTGTTGCTGAAACACCCCTTTTATATTAACTTCTGTATTAATAACAAAATGTATATCAAAATAATATATGCTCACATTGTTGTTGTTATTATTAATATTATTATTATAATAATTATTATTAATTTATATTATTATTTATATAGTATTTATATAATTTTATTATTATTTATATTATACATTTAGTAATTTAGCATGTTTAACTTACAAATGAGTAATGAGTTTGACACCCAGTGGTTGAACTAGGTATTGCATTCCTGGATCAAAACAAAAGCAAGCGCAGGTTGCCAGATTGAGGACACATTGTTAGGAAACTGGGTTACAATTTAATCTGCTCAATTAATTGCATCTCATTTTGGAGTCTACTGTCCACCGAGGTCGCATTTTGGTCACAGAAGCATGCTTTGAGAGCCTTTCTGAATAAATGTAGGAAATATGCTATTTTCCAACAAAGCAACCCTGGGTGCTGAAATATAATTGGCTAAACTGACAGTGGGCGGGTTAAAAGAACCAAAACAAAGACATTGTTCTGGCACTTAATGGTCATTTTCAAAGCAGAATAACTGACTTCAGCATTGTTTTTCAGATAATCAAGAATGTTCACTTAGCATGTTTCTTAAATATCTGCAAACATATTATGGTATCTTTATGCTTTAGAAGAGTCAAAAACTTACATACAACACCTTTAAGCAATTCAACATAAAGAGGGGAATTATTTATATTATTTATTCTTATTAAGTGCACTATTATTATTATTATTAAAAAATATAATATTCTATTATCAATTTGATGTATTGTTTATTATATTATTATAATCATCATTTTAAATATACTATTCTAATGTAAATGTAATTGTTGATTATTATTCTTTTTTAAAAATATACTATTATATATAATATATATTTCCTAGTGCTGGGTTGCAGCTGGAAGGGCATCCTCTGCGTAAAACATATGCTGGATAAGTTGGCTGTTCATTCCACTGTGGCGACCCCAGATTAATAAAGGGACTAAGCCGAAAAGAAAATGAATGAATGAATATATAATATATGCTCATTTGTTATTTAATTATTATTTAAAAATATACTATTCTAATATACATTTATAATTATTGTTTATATATGTATTTATTATTTTCATTATTATTATTTATATTCCATTCATATAATTTGTAATTATTATATATATTATACATTTAGTAATTTAGCATGTTTAACTTACAAATAAATAAGCATTAAGCAATTCAATGTTAAGAATTATTATTAATATTAATTATCTTTGGGGCGACATGGTGGCTCAGTGGTTAGCACTGTCGCCTCACAGCAAGAAGGTCGCTGGTTCGAGTCCCGGCTGGGTCAGTTGGCATTTCTGTGTGGAGTTTGCATGTTCTCCCTGTGTTGGCGTGGGTTTCCTCCAGGAGCTCTGGTTTCCCCCAGTCCAAAGACATGCGCTATAGGTAAATTGAATAAACTAAATTGGCCTTAGTGTGCGTGCGTGCGTGCGTGTGTGTGAATGAGTGTGTATGGATATTTCCCAGTACTGGGTTACTGCTGGAAGGGCATCCGCTGTGTAAAACATATGCTGGATGAGTTGGCAGTTCATTCCGCTGTGGCGACCCCTGATGAATAAAGGGACTAAACCGAAGAAAAATGAATGAGTTATTTTTATTAAGTGCTTTATTATTATTGTTATTTAAAAATGTACTATTCTAATATCAGTTTGATTTACATTATTATTATTATTATTATTATTATTATCATCATCATCATCATCATTTTAAATAAACTATTCTAATGTAAATTTAGTTATTGATTATTATTATTATTATTATCATTTTAAATATACTATTCTAATGTAAATGTAATTTTTGATTATTATAATTTTTATTAAAAAAAATATACTATTATTTATAATATATGCTCATTGTTATTTAATTATTATTATTTTTTAAATATATACTATTCTAATATACATTTTAATTGTTTATTGTTATCATCATAATTATTGTTAGAAGTATACTTTTCTAATATACATTTTAATTATTGTTTATATATGTATTTATTTTTTCCCAGTGATGGGTTGCAGCTGGAAGGGCATCCGCTGTGTAAAACATATGCTGGATAAGTTGGCGGTTCATCCCGCTGTGGCGACCCCAGATTAATAAAGGGACTAAGCCGAAAAGAAAATGAATGAATATGTATTTATTTATTATTATTATTATTATTATTAAGTTTCCTTTTTATATCATATGTTATAACAGTGTGTATGAAAATGACACATAAGTGCTCACTTTGTATGGATTGCATTCTGTTTCTATAATGAAATGTGATGCCGAGATATTTTATGTCTCATAAAAAATGCACAGATGTTTTATTCTGCCTGACACTGCGCATACAAGAAGCATTTTGTAACGCAATTCAGAATTCAATGGCTTTAGCAATTTCAAAGTCCCATTTTCAGAGAGTCTGATCCATAGATCTATACAGATGAGACGTCTTCATTCATAGAAATACTAAATTCTGACCATATCCAATTTGATTCGAGAATAAACTCTCCCATCTCATATTTATGAACCACCTTCGTGCTGTTTTCCATCTTATCTCAGCTCTGTCAGAACAAAAAAGAAAAATAACCCTTGAGAAAAGATGCTATAAAAACGATGCTATCTCACTCCATATGCAGCTCTGTAGACGCTCGCTTTTAGAAATACTTAGCAGAGCATTCGCTTCATTTACTGCTGATTTAAAAGGAATTTCAATACTGGCCTCCAAATGTCTTTCATTTTCTGATGTTCGGGAGCCTGTCTTGAATTTATATCAAACTATTTGATCCAGCGATATCTTGTCATGCTTGTCTATGTTAATAACTTGTTTTCTCTGTCAGCCCTAAAGTGTACAACGGTCCTGCCAAAATCCCAGAATGCATCTCTTTTCACGCATGCCAAGATTTAGATCTGCTTATCATGACTGTTTTTCTTAGCATTTACAGTGTTTTTTAAAGATGCCCCATAGGATAAGAAACAATTAGTAAAGCTTAAATGATTTTTTTTTGGTGTGTGTGTGTATGTGTGTTAGCTCTGTGTACAGCTTATTCAAAAGATCTTATTCTGTTTAATAATAATAGAATGAATGCTTAAACATACCTTAAGGGCAGACGATGATGAGATCTCAGTTACTGTAATTCAGGACAGGCATTGAATTAAACAATGGATTCAAGCTCTGATAAGTCCATAATATTAACAATGGTATTTATAATATTAATAATTATTTCTTTAGATTTAAATCTATCATTAATATTGTATTAGTAGTATAGAAATTTACTTATGTTTACTTTATTATGCATACTGTTATCATAATACAAAGCACAATATTTGTACATTGTGCTCAATATTTAATTATTGAGTGTGTTTTAAATATAAGTGCTGATTAACATAGAGAATATTTAAATTAACTAAATTTGTCTTTGCCATGATGACAGTACATAATATTGTACTAGTTATTTTGCAATACTAGTATTCGCATTAATCGAAAGGTAAAGGCTTAACTAAGTAATTTAGGATAACTAGACAATCAGTTTGTCTGTAGCCAATCAAAAATAAATAGGGGGCTAAATGGGTCTAATAATATTGACCCTAAATATGATTAAAAAATAAATAAATCTGCTTTTATTCCAAACAAATTAAAAGAAAAAATATAATAAGAAATACTGTGAAAATGTGCTTGCTCTGTTATACATCACTTAGGAAACATGCTTGTGTGGGTGGGTGGGTGACGTGTATGTATATAATACTTGAAAATGAAACTGTTATAAAAATGCATTCCAAATGTATGCAGTACATTTTAGTTTCATCATAGGGATTTTTTAAAAGTCCTCACTAATAATAATAATAATACAATTTTTAGGAGGCTTTTGCATTCTATAATCTGAATTATCTTTGGTGTCTTTAGTGTGGTGAAGACTGCACATTGTCAGTGCTATAGATCAGTCATAGCTATCACCAGTGTGTGTAATGCATGCTTTATTTTTTATCAACATTACAAAATACACTACAACATATGTGAATCATGTACCATTCAAATCTGCTCAAATATGAGTCTGCCAAAAAGAAATCTTTCTGGCCAATTGCAAATGGAAATGTTTCCTCAATGTCTATGATTCTACAACCACAATCTCCTACAGTATATCAGTCACAATATCCTCGAATGTGTGAATTTTGTAGTGTTACTTATATAAACTATGTATATTTTTGCTCTTCAGATTCAACTATATACTGTCTAAATATAGAATCAATGCGAAGGCAATTCTATGCATTTTTGCATTAGGAAAGAAATTGAAACAGCTTCTTTAGCCTACACATACTGTACGTTAGCTTTTATTTCAAGGTCGGTGCTGTTTTTTCTCTGTATGTATCTGCATTTTGATAACGCGAGCGGTGTCCTTTTGTCCCTGTTTTGTGTCTTTGTCCTCTCTCTTTCTCTCTATCTCTTGCTGGGTTCTCTCATCTGTCTGTGTGAAGGTAAATACAAAGTCGGACTGCCCTTCACTGACTTGATTTAATTTAATACTCTGCATTCAGTTTATTATCAGATAAACAATGCACCCCTATAGAATCTCAATCAGATCTATCAATGTAAAAAGTCACATCATAGATGTATTAAAAAAAAAAAAAATACACTTAGGAGCTCTGCATTCTCTGTATGTCTTTATGATAATGTTGATACAGAACAGACACTCTCACACTCGCAAATGATTATCGACTGTATGCAGCAATGATCCATGAAAGGCCAAACACTCCTCAGCAGTGACTTGGTTTCCAGTGGCTGCACGGTTGACTTTGAACCAACCTTATGTTAATGAGCAAACTAAAAAAGAAAAGAAAGAGGTCCATGTATCCTTTAGTGGTTGATACTGCCACTGTTCCACAAAACAGATAAAAGCAATGTAAAATCAAGGTTAAAGTACTGCAGCGCTCTTTTCTGTTACATTTGCTTTCGAAAACGCTAATTGTTAGGGAAGGGTCAGTGGTTAGCTGGTCTAGGTGATCTAACAAGACCTGCTTTCTTCTAGAATTGTACAAGAAGTATGTGTACAGTACCTGAACAACAAAACGCATTCTAAGTAATGTATCGAAACATGCAATGAAACGTACCCGGAGCAATGTATTTTACGGTTTGAAGAAATGTACACTGTAGCATCTATTTCCAATGAGCCTGGGTTGAAAATCTCCAGTAAGCGCCAGTCCTCTGGGTGAAAATGCCCTGTTGATGCCAGAGGTCAGAGGAGAATTGGCAGACTGTTTTGAGCTGACAAAGTCAACATTAAGTCAAATAAGCACTCAATACAAGTAAGGTCTGCAGAAGAGCATCTCTGAATGCACAACACATTTAAGTTCACCCAAAACTAGACAATAGAATACTGGAAAAATTTTGCCTGACCTGATGAGTCTCAAATTCTGTGGTGACATTCAGATAATAGGGTCACAACTGATGTACACAACATGAACACATGGATCTATTCTACCTTATATCCTGCCCTTCAGACTGTTGGTGCTTGTTGGAGTAGTGATAGGGAAGATTTGGACCCCTTAAAGTTGCTGAGACTTTTATTTCAGTATGTTGATGTACATCCAGCTGAAACAGAGTATTGAGAAGGGGCGGGGCTTTCTTTTGCGCATCATTCTGTCATAACAAACTAATAGTAAGACAGGATATTAATATGCAGTTGCTACTGTCGAAGCCCTCCGGTTGGAGAGGAACAGAAGGACCGCCACTCCAAAGGCGGAAACAAAGGGTCAGACTTGCATTGAAGATTACCAAAACAAACAAATTTGCAGTGGATGAAGTTGCACAGATTAATTATTCACCTTAAGTGAACTAGCAAAATAAACTTTGTAAATTTTGATTTACCAACTGAGCATCATTTAAACACTGTATTGTTGTTGACCATGTTCATCCTTACCTAAATACCAATGTATTCATTTTATGAGGTCACTTCCAAGAGGATAACGCATAATGTCACGAAGCTCAAATAATCTCAATCAGTTTTTTTCTTTTTAACATGTCAGTGAGTTCACCAGACTCCAATGGCCTTCACGGTGAAACAAGAGATTTTCATCATGGATGTGCAGCCAACAAATCTGCAGCAACTATGTGATGCTATCATGTCAATATGTACCAATATCTCTGAGGAATGTTTCCAGCAACTTGTTGAATTTAAGGCATGAATAATTAACGCAGATCTAAGGGCAAAAGTTCTAGTAAGGTGCACCTAAAATAAGTAGTTGATGTACAGAATACTGTATAGTGAAGCCACTGAAAACCAAGTTACTGCTGATGAGTGTTTTGCATTTCATGGATCATTGCTACCTAATCGATAATCATTTGTGTGTCTGTTCTATATCAGTATTTGTTTTTTATCAAATGCATGTAGTTTTATTGAGCGAAAGAAACCTCTTTCAAAAACATAGTCATTACACATTTTTCAAGGTGCAGTTTCTAGTTGTATAATATTATGAGTAGCCATGTCTCCATCACAGCACTGAAATGTGCGTTATGTACATTCAGTTAAAGACTTTCTCACTTCGTCATTTCATCTGCTTTGTATTTTGTTCAGCACAAATCAAATATTTGACAAATAAACAAACCCTCTGGCCCACTTCTTTTTAATTTGATTAATTTTCCCATTTATTTATTTATAATGGGACGGCTGACCATTTCCAGATACTTTCTTAGCATCGTTTTTGTTTTAACCAGTTACACTTGCCAGAGGGAATGAAGGTCAAAAATCAAATTACAGTGGAGCTGTGCCAGCGACGATAGCAGGCCAATACAAATCTAATTTCTGATAGATGAGACACATTTTTTCAGAAATCTACGTATGAAAACAGCTTTAAGAACATTACCAATCAAACAAAAATGATGCTTTTTTTCACGCCGTCAATGTTCTTTGAAAACTAAACTAGTTGTTTAAAGTTTGGAGAAGAAGTACAGACCCGTTCCCTACCTCCACTGAGAATAATGAGTGAGCTTTGCTGTAAATAAACAGCACTGTAAGAAGAATACGTCTGCTATAGGGTCAGCCAGGTCCTGCTATTTTCTGTAGAAGTAGCCAGACTGTTTTTGAAGCTCAAAATGCTGATTATATAAGGTGACTGCAGTCACATTCCTAGCTCCTCTTTGGTGGCCAAAAGAGATTTTAGGATGCTTCTGTGATAGGGATGGTGTTATTATGCCAATTATGGCCCGTACTGCATGCCAGGAACCTGCATTAGCACAAGTATTTAGCTTGGATCCTCTATGAGCATCACATAGACCTGTTAGAAGAATTTTGTCAAGCTGGGATATCTGTGTATGTCATTCCACAGGAGCTGTTTGGGTAAATTTGTCTTACATTTTGAGATGGCACGAGAAGCCCATTCAGTGGTTTTCCCACTGTACAGTGGAAAGCATTTTAAAATTTAACTAGAGATGCCAATGACAGGTGTAATTTACAGCTCTTTGTGGTCTCAGCAAGATTTCTCTCGCCACCGTGACAAGGATTCTTTATACCTACTTGCAATGTAAGGCAGCTGAACAGTTTTATGCATATTTTCACCAAAGACAGTAGAGGCAGATGTTTTGTTTGGAGCATAATCACAAAGCAGAATGCAGAATTGTTCCCTTTGCACAATACCTTTTTTTCTTTCTGGTCCTGGTGACCATGATAGCTAGCACATGGTTTGAAAGTTAAGATGTTAGATTATCTGAGTCGAATAAGCCATTTTCTTGCAGTTGCCCAGTGGGATATCTGAGGCAAAGTCCAGCTAAATGAGTGATGGTGAGATAACAGTGCACCAGTGGGGCTGGAAAACATGAAGGCTGTTGTAACACAGAGTGATTTATTCCCCTCGTATGCCACATTCAGGACATTCCACTTTGGGGTGTTATGAGTGACAGGAAAGTGAGTGATTTAGCCCCCATTTATGGATTGCACTGTGACAGTCTATGATATGATTTGATGATCTTATCATGTGTGACTTGTCTTTACCACATCCTTTCTGACATTAAATATCCTTTAAAGGTGACATCGGATGACCATTTTACACAAGTTGATATGATTCTTAAGGGTCTTATTGAAAAGTCTATGATTTACTTTGGTTAAATTTCTCAGTGGTGGTGTAAACACCCTTTTTGCCCTGTAAAAAACACCAAAGTCCACAGTAATCTATTTTGCTTCCCATCTTTTTAAATGCTGATCCAGACTTATATTGTATGATATTCAATCAGATTGTATATGTTGTAATCATCATCACCACAGCATGTAATAATTACTTTATTTGTATTTACTTAACTGTATTATTTGAATTATCACAGACACAGAAATTACTTTGACCGCAGTCACCTCTATTTACTTAGAATTTTATTGTAGAAACATGCCGTTTTTGCAAAGCTGCTTTGAAAAGATATAACATTATGCAAATTAATTGAATCAAATTTAATTTAAAATGCATTTTTGCTGTAGAATGAAAGAAATCTTCATCTAATATTCAAATTAGATGTACACTATTTCAGGTGACTTTTTACATTTAAATTTCAAATTTCTATTTCTAATAGAGCTACACTGCTTATTAATGTGGTAGCAATACAAAGTGGGTTGAAAATCAGTAACGTTACACTTCAATTTTAAACAATTGTAACATATTTAGAGGTCAGTGGTAATTGTTTTTTTAATAACAAAATAGATCAATAAATACAATAAATATTTTAGAAAAAAACCCTTAAAAGTATAAAAACAAATTGCTAATGCACACCTTTTATTTTATGCCCTGTTATCATCTAACATTATCAATTTATGTAATTTCCAGAGCTGATTATTCATGTCCTCTTCCTGAAGTGTGTTGACTTTGAGATATTTTCCTGACCCTGGTGTGTGATGTCCACTGAGAGACACTGACGCAGATCAGGACTCAGGCATTCAGTTGATGGAGTGCGATAAGACCCATTTGGGGCATACTAATAAGTCATCTTGAGGGTAGATATTCAAAACATGAGCCTCGAGCTTCCAAAGATAACAGTGCTGACTGATATTTTACATGAATAAGTCAAATATTTTGTGTTGTTGTCCTTGAGAAAAAAAAGCAGAAAAAATATTATTTATATTTAGCATTCCATGTAGTTTAAGGATGTTTTAATCTTTTTTTTAATCTACAAAATAAGGCATTTCTTCACCGGATATTCCCGATATAAATCATTTGATTTAATTGCTCTAATAACAACTTAATTTTCATCATAAATGGCCTCTTAATAAAAATGAAATATCGCCTAATTACAACGCAGTTAACATGCAAGAAAGCATACAGAGAATTCAGGCTATGTCAGACCCAGTGGAGCTCAGTGGTTTGCAATAGAACACACAGACCCCTAGTGGAAGTCGCTGGTAAGGCAGGGCAGGGAGAACCATTGAGAAGATGTATAAGTGGTGATATCGTGACGCGATCCATTCAGTGTGAGCCGAGTGAGAGCAAAGCAGCTCCTCCACCTCCAGGACTCGCACTTACACCTACTCTGCCAGCAGCCGGAGAACACCAAACAATGGATAATAACTGTAAGTGCGTGCGCAATTATGACTAAATTATGATTACAATATTTTAAGAAGTAGCTTGTTTTTGTTTTTTTAAGAATGTTTAAAGAAATTTAAATCACTATATAATTGCATATTTAAGCTTTTTTTAATTGCATTTTTATGCATGTTTATAATTACTGCCTTTAAAGTATAGGCAAAATGTCATGGATTATTAAAATAAAATCTGTTTATATTTCACAGTAAAGGTTGAAACGAGTTGAGGGATCACCACAACAGAGCAGCAAAAGGACTTTCCCTGTTCCTAGAGATCACCTGTTCAGTTAAAGGCTGCATTATGCGCGAGGAAAACTAGTTTTCTGACGTTTTTTTTGTTTTTGGAGACGCGGGCGTGCGCTTTGGTCACCATGGAGGACATCTTCAAGGATCAAGACTTTTGGTCCTTTAATGAGTCATCTAGAAACGCCACCAATGAAACCTACGGCGTGAACCAGACGGTGAATCCCCTGAAGCGGAACGAAGAGGTGGCCAAAGTGGAAGTTACCGTGTTGGCCTTGGTGCTGTTCTTGGCGCTTGCCGGTAACCTTTGCGTCCTTATTGCAATCCACACAGCCAAGCACAGCCAGTCTCGCATGTATTACTTTATGAAGCACCTCAGCATTGCAGACCTGGTCGTGGCCGTCTTCCAGGTTCTTCCTCAGCTCATTTGGGACATCACTTTTCGCTTTTATGGTCCGGACATCTTGTGTAGGTTGGTGAAGTATCTTCAGACTGTTGGGATGTTCGCCTCCACCTACATGCTGGTGCTGATGTCCATAGACAGATGCATGGCGATCTGCCAGCCTCTTCGTTCTTTGCACAAGCGAAAGGACCGCTGTTACGTGATTTGTTCTTGGGCACTGAGCTTACTTTTCAGCATCCCGCAGGTATATATCTTCTCCTTAAGGGAGGTGGGTTCAGGAGTCTATGATTGCTGGGGAGATTTTGTTCAGCCTTGGGGAGCAAAAGCCTACATTACATGGATTAGTCTGACAATATACATCATACCAGTGGCCATCCTGAGTGTCTGCTACGGGCTGATAAGCTTTAAAATATGGCAAAACTTCAAAAGAAAGACGAAGAGGGACCAGTGCATCACTCTCACACCCAAAGCATCCAAAGGCAGTGCGCTCGCGCGGGTCAGCAGCGTCAAACTCATTTCCAAGGCCAAAATCACCACCGTTAAAATGACTTTTGTCATCGTACTGGCTTACATAGTGTGCTGGACTCCGTTTTTCTCCGTTCAGATGTGGTCAGCGTGGGATCCTGAAGCACCGAGGGAAGGTAAGTTTCTTGTGGTTTGTTTTGCGTTTACGCACGTGCAAATGGATTCAAATGAAATGTGTTATTAACTGTAAAATGAGGTAGTTTGTGGAATCGATTTAAAGTTTTTTTTGTATCTGTTTATTCTATTCTATTCTATTCTTTTTTTTTTCTTTTCAAATTGCAAACGTTTTCCACTGTGATTTTGCATTGTTTTGAACTGACATTCTTAGTTTACGTGTACTTAAATAACATGAACTTTAGGTGGAAAAATTAAGCTCTAAATCTTCTTTGAATTTACTGTTTTTACTGTTTAATTCTATTAACTACTAATGACATAAAAATGTATTGATTGATTGACTGATTGATTGATTGATTGATTGATTGATTGATTGATTGATTGATTGATTGCATAAAATGTGCAGACAGACAGGTTTACATTCAACACAGTACCACAGTTTTAAATTTGAAGAGCTAAGAAATAATATAACCCTGATTTTCAGTCACAACAAAACATTTTATATATACTAAGCACTTGAAAAAAAGCTTAAAGTGAAAATATTTTCATTTGCATTTTGAAGAAATTTCAACAGACGTTACAGAATCTTTTTCTGATAGCTTTATTATTCTGAAACGTTTATATTTTACAGTATGTATCTAAATAAATATACATTACATATTATATAAATGAAATTTAGACCATGTATGTTACAGTACATATAGTTAATGCTACAGGGATATATTTAACATGTCTGTTATAATATTGCTGTGGAAGCAATCAAGCCTTTAGTGTCATTCGCTATAAATATAGTGTTAATTATTTTTATAATTATACTTCTTTTTAATATTTAGTAGTGTAAGGGTGAGTAGATACATAATTGTACCCAGTTTGTGGAAATGCATTTACAGAGCAAACATCTCTGCAATTGTTTACAGTTTAACGGATGTTTCTCTCTAATTTTTGCAAAGCATGATGTGGCATAAGAAAAATGTGCATACAATAAGCTTTGACATCAGTGCTTTTCTTTGATGACATCGATTTTTAGGTCAACCTGGACGTTTAGTAAATAGAACGTTTCCTCAGGGATGGTGGTGGAATAAGGTCAAAAGCAGGTTACGTAATCATGCATCAAAAATGAATTAAAAAAATAGTTTAAACAAATAATCTGTCATCTTAGATGGTTGGTGTTTTCAAGCACTATAACGTTTTCACACCATCTAATGTCTTTTTTCAGCTGATAAACATTTTCAGCTACCATACCTACTTAAACACGCTTGTTCAAAAAGTCCAAAGGTGAAAAGTGGGCTTATCAGTCTGGTCATGTCAGATAACCAACACATTTTAAAGGGCAGTCTAATGAGTTTTCAGCACTACTTTAAACACTTCCTGACCATGATATTGTGTTCTTTCAAAAGCTATGCTGGTTTTAATTTTTTTGTAATTTGTGGGATAAGATGAATAAGATTCTATCAGTCCAGAACTGGTATTGCTGCGATAGGTATCTTACTTTTAAATCACTACAGATGTAGTCCACTATAAACAGCAGAGCCATAAAGACCGGCCTCTGGGAAAAATTAATATTCAGCAGAGCAGCACCGGTTAAATCATGAGCGTCTGCAGTATGAGAAATCACCCACCCAAATAGAACCCCATACACAACACGATAAAAAAAAAATGCTGTTTTGAATATATAAGCATAATGAAGCTATAAGACATTATTTGCACTACATATGATGAGATCAATAGCTGGACAAATGATTTACAAATAGAGACATACAGGAGCTCTAAAACGTACCAAAATATTGCAGATTAAAAAAAAAAAATAGTAAGTGATAAATTTCACTTATGTTTTGGTAAGCTCAAAAGTTAAAGGTTACAGTAACTGCACGGATTCTCTTGTGGGTTTTAAAGAAAATGTCAGTGAACAATATTCTTGCCAGGAGTTTTACTATGTTTGTCTTGTAGCAATAAAAAGAGTAAGGCATGGTCACACACTTCTGAGAGAAAAAAAATAAATATTATCAGCCTCCGAGACTCACTTAAAAAAAGCTTAAAAAAATGTACTTAAATAAATGTGTGTAATTCCATTGCCTTAAGAGTGACAAGTTGATTTTACTTAAAAAAATGTTGGTAATTCTGATGTAACTTAGAACTGTTAAGTTCACTTAACTTAATTTATTTTAAATACACTGTAAAAATAATTTGGGGTTCTACACAATTTCTTCATGTTGTCTCAACACAAATTGATTAAGTTAACTTAATTGTTTTTACAAATTTAAGTTGATTGAACATGAAATAATTAAGTTATGCCACAAAAACCCTCAAGAATTGTGTTGATTCAGCTCATTTTAAATAATAGTTTGTTCAAAATAGTTTGGACAAGCAGCAAAAAAATTTTTTTGTGTATGCACATAGTTCATTTATTTAATAGTTTTACGGCAATGGGTTTACTAACTTTTTAAAGTAAAGTCAACTAAACACTTTTTACTGTGTATGAGATACTGACTTGTAAAAATGTGTAACTCTGATTATGCACACATCATGGCAAAACATAAATATTACGAAAACACTTATCAGATTTATGCATTAACAGTGGCTGACATGACAGCTATAGAGGAATGCAGGACATTTCCATAAACGTTTAAAAACAAAAAGCTGTCTCTTTTGGCTGAGAGAAGTGTTTGGAAACATTGAAGATATAATGCTCAAAGCTCAGATCTAATACGATTAAATGAGAACTTTATGTTGAGACTCTTCTGGGTTTGGCAGTGTCACGGCAGGTTTGGCCGCTAGTGTTGTTCTCCTGTCCATGGCACTTACTTAAATTGCAAGAGCAAAACAGCTTTCCAGTAAGTCTTCCAAACTTTTGAAGTCAAAACATTTGGACAAATGAGAGTCATTGACCTGTTGGACTAAAATAAGAACATGCCTAGAGTTAATTTCATTTTATGCAATGGAGATCAAATGTTTTGGGTCAGTAGGATTTTTCAGAATGAAATTCATTAATGTGCATTAAATAGAACCCTATGTTTTTGCTTATTTGTTTTTGTGATTCAGTCATAAAAGTACAATTTCCTAAAAATCATGTAATTTTTAATTAATCAAAAGTAGGTCAGTGCACTTAAATTTAACTGTGATATAGACTATTAACGACAAAACGACTATTGAAGTGTGAATTTAGCATTTTCTTAATGTCTGTGTGAATGAATGGCTCAGGCAAACAACATTATGAAGACAGGTTTCACCTCCAGATCTGCCCAGAAACACACGCATTTTAGCATTTTGTGTGAGAAAAAGTATTTTCATAATGTGCACACAGAACTCAAGCATTGTCATGAAAACCAAAAATGTATTACTATCATGCAGTTGAACGTTCATCTTAATAATAATAATGTTGATGATGATGATGATAATAACAATGATAATAATGATGATGACAACAACAACAACAACAATAATAATAATAATAATAATAATAAAATACTATAAATAAATTATTCCTATGTTTTCATTCAAACCTATGTTGTACATACAGTAGTAAAATCCAAAGACAAAACATAATAAAGAACCTGTTTTATTTTGATTTGAAAAAAGATACACATTAATTATTAATGAATAATTTATTAATTCATTTCCAAGAACAAAGTTATACTCTGCTTTCTTTTTAAAAAGTTATTAATTAAAAACCTTCATAGGACTCTACTATTGTTACAAAAACAGAATGAAATACAACAAATATTAAAATGTAATCCAGAAAAAGTGGATTTTAATAAATCACTATTAACTTGCATAAGTCTCATGTTTTCAACTTTTTTTTAAGTACCGTAATAATATTTAATGTACCCATTAAAACAGTCCCTTTTTTCTTTTGCACCCTAATTTTTTTAAACTTCTTTCTTTTTCATTCTCTCTTTCTGTCCATTGATCTCACTGCTGATGGTACAGAGATGTGCTTGCCCAGTTTTATCTGAGGCCTGTGAGTTCAGCACAAATAGAAAGTAGCAAACAGAAAAGCAATACCCTTGACTGAAGCCCCATCTGGGTTTGTTGCTTACTCCTTTATTTCTAAATTCAATTTCCACTTCTCGGAGAGACAGAAGGCTCAAATGCAGACTCTTTATCTCTTAATGTTTGGTGTGAATGACCACACACAGATGCGTACACTGAAAAATAAGTTCTTGTCAACCTGTTTGACTCAGTTAATCATTTATTTGCTTACATGTGATCCATATGTCTTATTTTCCAAGCTTGTTTTTCCAGTGCTTGGTCTTATTTAAACAGTGCCACTGCTAATAATGGCATTCTGGTTAAATATGAAGCAAAGAAGGCTGTGAAAAAAATGCCTATATTGTTTAACCTTTTAGTCAAAATATTCACAAAACAAATATCTTTTTGTACATGAGTGCTACAATTATTCACACCCCTATGAATTCATATGACCAAAATATTTTCTATGTATATTCTCATTGATATATATCAGATATTTAGTTCACCTGGATAATGAGAAAGTTGAAATTGTTCAAGTGTGATCTACTGTTTGACAGGGCTTTACATATGAGCAAACACAGATAGTTCAGACTCACTCAGTCATTCATCATAGTGGGTGAAACCATAGAACAGAGCTGTGATTGAAAGCAAAGGGTTGTTGACCTTCACAAAATAGAAAGCAGCTTTAAGTAAACAGCAAAAACACTATGACCATTTCCAGAATCAAGGCAGTAATGGAGAAATTCCAGTCGTCTAAGTGTTATGGATCACTCTGGAAGAGACGTGTGTCTGTCTGTTAGGAGGAAGGTTTGTGTGGGCAGAAAAATCGCCAAGAATCACAGCTGGAGAAATGCTGAATTTAGTTTGGTCTTGAGGTCTGAAAGTCTCCAAAATTGCAATCCGACATCACAAACATCACCACAAAGTGTTTGAAAGGGTTTCAGAAAAAGAAGGCTTTTATCTCATCCAAAAAACAATTTTTATTTTTATAGTTTTTATTCGCGATCAAAAAGTTAAACATTAATGAAAGTATTTTTTCCCCCCACAGCCTTCTTTGCTCATATTTAACAAAGGAGCCAGGATTAGTGAAGGGCAGTATAAATTCCCACATTTTAGACCCCCACAGTCCGAAGACACGTGCTATAGGTGAATTGAATAAACTAAATTGACCGTAGTGTATGAGCGTGTGTGTGAATGAGTGTATGGGTGTTTCCCAGTACTGGGGTGAGGCTGGAAGGGCATCTGCTGCATAAAACATATGCTGGAATAGTTGGCGGTTCATTCCACTGTGGCGACCCCAGATAAATAAGTGACTAAGCCGAAGGAAAATTAATAAATGAACGAATGACTCAAAAGAGAGGATAGCGATGCATTTTGAAAATCTCAGAATTGATTCATTTTTTCGCCACAACTCTAATGGTGTGTTTTTCTTGATCTCCAATATTCATTCCTTTATATACTTTCCTTTATATCCTGATATACTTTTCCCCACTAGGTTATTCTTTTCTTTCTTAGGCTTACCAGCATGACTTAGCTGTTTCTCTATTCCCGACACAGACAAATCTTTTTAAAATGCACCACAGTTTTTGGGGAAAGGGCTGTGGTACAGTAGGTTCATGGTTCATGTATCAGATTCTTCTTTTTCACCCACATGCATCATCCTTTTTGTCAGAGTGAGGAAATTCAGAAAGAAGGATCCGTCAGCGGAGTTTATATCATACTAGCCAATATACTTTAGTCTGCAATAGACATGTTTAATCGAAAAACACTGTCGGCTTGCAGGTAAATATTAATCAGACATTTGATTACTATCGCCTGCTTCTCATTTCCTCTTCCCATTCTAACAGTCTTATTTAGAGACTTCTTAAGGTGCTAAGCACTGCAGTCATGCCGATATTCTAATGGACATGCTGTTAAAATGATTCCTGTTTGGATTCACAAAACTTGCATTATTCATTCATTCATTTTCTTTTCGGCTTAGTCCCTTTATTAATCTGGGGTCGCCACAGCAGAATGAACCGCCAACTTATCCAGCATATGTTTTACACAGCGGATGCCCTTCCAGCTGCAACCCATCACTGGGAAACATCCATACACTCTCATTCACACACATACACTACGGACAATTTTAGCTTACCCAATTCACCTATACCGCATGTCTTTGGACTTGTGGGGGAAACCGGAGCACCCGGAGGAAACCCACGCCAACACGGGGAGAACATGCAAACTCCACACAGAAACGCCAACTGACCCAGCCAAGGCTCGAACCAGCGACCTTCTTGCTGTGAGGCGAACGTGCTACCCACTGCGCCACTGTGCAGCCAACTTGCATTATATTATTATTATTATTTTTTTTTTTTTTCATTTTTAGCTGAAAACAGGTTCGCTCAATGTCAGAATTCTCCCCAACCCAAAATAGAACTCACATAGTAAGCAAAACTCAGCCCTGATTAATGGGATCGCACCATTATTGAAACTGACAGAGGGGTCACACACACTCAAATACATTACAATAATATAACAAAAGAATGTAACAAAAAACTCATTTAAAAACAGATAATTAAAATACCATACATAAATCATATTCACTTATACATAAATCATAAAAAAAAAAACATATATTTTTGCTCATTGTTTTTACCATTTACCAGCGAGTACTCTAGCAAACTAAAAATTAGGAACTCGTTGTTGTTTTGCATGCAAAAAAAGAGACAACATACTGTAAACTACATAATTTAGCACATAATTTAGCACAAAAGAAACTTCAAAACTAAATATTTAAATAAATAACGGAAACATCAAAACCAACAAATAAATAAACAATCTTAACTTATCAAATAAACCTTCTAAATTTAAAGACCTTTGGTTTGAGTTGCAAGTTCTGTTGTTTTTTTTTCTCTCAGGTTAAAGATGGATTATCTTTTTCTATCTTAGATTTGTTGCTTGGGATAC
Organism: Danio jaintianensis; assembly: GCA_903798115.1. NCBI lineage: Eukaryota > Metazoa > Chordata > Actinopteri > Cypriniformes > Danionidae > Danio > Danio jaintianensis. The sequence continues at coordinate 11,142,715 of CAIGQV010019356.1, read as the reverse complement.
TAAAAACATTTTTCAGAAAAAGATTTCACATAACAGTTCCAGTTTTCAGATTCTGATTGCATGAACTGCTCTCTCTTTTCTACACTCAAAAAAATATTTTTGCTGCTTGTTCAAACTACTTATTTATAATGAGCTGAATCAACACAATTCTTGAGGGTTTTTGTGGGATAACTTAATTGTTTTATGTTCAATCAACTTAAATTTGTAAAAAAAAAAAAAATTAAGTTAACTTAATCGATTTGTGTTGAGACAACATGAAAGAATTGTGTGAAACCCTGCATTTTTTACAGTGTATTTTTATGCTCAAATTTGAGTATAAATGTAGATAAACCAAACTGTTGTTCCTTTATTGTTACTTGAACAATTTAACTCATCCTTGCTAAAATAAAAGTATTCAATTCTTATGCATCACAGTTTTCTGAAAATTACTGTATATGGTGTCATTTAAGGGTTAATTTTATTTATTTTCTCACATTTAAGGGTTTTCTCACTTCAGCTCATGCATGCGAACACTCCTTTTTCCCATGGTAAAAATCACAACAACTTTGACCTCGAGTAGCTTATTGCTTAAATGTAAATAGGATTATAATGAGTTTACCTCTTTCAGTCATCTCCTGCTTTCTAGTTTAGCAGATCTTTCAGCATTGTTATGAGCTAGCAAACAAGTTCTTGTTTATTCTGTCTATATTTGTCTGTTTGTAAAGCAAGGACAGCTCAGTGACAGATTCCACAGACCGCTAACACTGTTTTTGTAATAAAAAAGTCACATGACATCAAGATTGTCGGAAATGATAAAGCACGTCTGAGTTTGGGGCTCAATGCTGAATGACACTAAAGCTTTTCACATTTTTCTGGACTTCTAAGATAAATAAAACAGTGGCACAGGCCCTTATCATGATACATAACAAAAATAAATTGCTTCATTTGCAAATGATGAATTAGAGTGTAACGTTTTCCCAGTGACATGTTTTCATCTTTCCTTTTGCAGTCGCTCATTCAGATCTAATCTGTGCTAATATAAGATCTAAGAGATTGCTCAGTATGAGGTTAGATATAGGACACAGCCTATTTCATTCATCTTAATTTTCAGTTTGGCACTAAATGTCATTCTGGTTTGGTTTAAGGTTTACTTTAAAAACAATCAGATATTGCTAACAAACAGGAGATTTGCCAGATTAATCATTTGGTAAAAGTTTGTGCTCTTGATTCAGACACCCATGCCATCATAATTTTATTGTTTTTCAATCACATATTGTTATTTCTGTCCTTCAAACGTTGCTTATTTCTTATGTCTAGTTACTGCAACTTAATTTTTCTAGTTACGGCAACTTCATTTTTATAGTTCTCAAAGCTTTTTTTTCCCTAGTTACTGAAACTTAATTTTTTTAGTTACCTCAAATTATTTTTTATAGTTACTGCAACTTATTTTTTCTAGTTACCATAAATTAAGTTTTCTAGTTACCGCAACTTCATTTTTGTAGTTCTCATAGCTTTATTTCTAGGTACCGAAACTTAATTTTTCTAGTTACCACAAATTATTTTTTTCTAGTTACTGCAACTTATATTTTCTAGTTCCTACAACTTAATATTTCTAGTTACTGCAACTTCATTTTTATAGTTCTCATAACTTATTTTGTTCTAGTTACTAAAACTTAATTTGTCTAGTTACCACAAACTATTTGTTCTAGTTACTGCAACTTCATTTTTCTAGTAACTTCAAATTAAGTTTTCTAGTTACCGCAAATCATTTTTATAGTTCCCCTTCATACGGGAACTTCAACGTGCGTCTGGAACAGACTATGGGAGTACGTCAGACGACCAATCACTCTGAAGAGTAAGAAAACGGGCCAATGAAATGCCAAATTGAATTGGCAGAGCTCTGCTCCACAGCTGGCAGCAATGAGCCATCAGCGCTATATAAGCTGCACACTGTGGAGTGAGCCTCAGAATTTAATTACTTCAGAGCCTCTCACAGAGACTGAAGACACTCTATCTGCCAACCTGATTTCAAAACTGAAACCAGTTTACTCACCAGTGCGGGAGATGACGCGATAGCGGCAGTCGATCTGGGCTTCCTGTCCCCTGGGCGTTTCGCTGGTGTGCACAAAAGAGCAGTTTCCATTAAAAGAGCAGATTCCCTAAGAGAGCAACACAGTCAATCAACACGTCTTTTTCAAGACGCTGTTCTGACTGTGCGTTTCTGGATGCGGTGGTTCCTATCTCCGGATGATGGGCACGGGTATCGCATCACACGTCTGGGGGTCCAGCATGTCGATGCGGTGCTCGCGGACAGCTCATGCTCTCACTGTGAGAGCATGGCTGTTGCACAGCTGAGATCGCGGCTTCCAAGCCACCCCCGTTGCTCCCCGTGAAAGCGGTTAGCACGCGGGCAGATCTGAGGATTACAGTGGGGGCTTATCCGTCGCCTCCGGGCCCGCGGACCCCCCACTCCTCCACAGCGCGCTCCATCCAAGCTTCGAGTGGTGGTGCGGTTCATCCCCCGGGATGCCCGCGGTTCCGCTTGATGACATCGGAGATCAGATGTCCATCGCGACATCGGAGGGCGAGCTGTCATGCTCAGATGACAGACCGGGCTCGCTTCCATCCTACGGGGTGCAATGCGTAGTCACGGTTCTCGAATCAGACATGATGGCTGCGCTTCCTGGGCTGCTTCGGTGGTGTGGCTGGAGATGGCTTGTCCCCCAGTCTCACCGCCGGACCGACTAGAGGTGTGGCGTGCGGGCTGATGTAAGATGAATCTTCCAGCTCACGTCCACTTCTTCCCAGGGGCGCACAGCGAGCGCATGCTGGCATAGAGGGCGTTTTTCTCTGCCCGGTCCTCGTGCGCTTTCGCCTTCACCTCCCCTGATGGCGAGGCGGCCAGTGGGTACGAAGCTATTCCTCAGGTGGTTGGCGCCACCTGGAGGGGTAAGCTGAGACCCCCGTCCAAGGCGGGTGGGTTTTCTGTGTCTCTCATGGCCAGAGCCCACACCGTTGCGGGCCATGCCGCTTCTGCCCTGCACCACGGCACCTGCTGTGCTGCACAGGGGCGGTTCTTCCCCAGGCTTATGCGTAAGCACCGCATGGTGTTCGACTATGCTCTCATGACCTTCAAGTCGGCCGCCCGTGTCCTGGGGAGGACGATGGCCACACAGTGGTCCGGAAATGCCATCCTTGGTTACCCTGGCAGATATGCGCCGCGCCGACAAAGTACGCTTTCTTGGTGTACCCATATCCCAGGCAGGCCTACTCAGCGACACCGTCGGGGACTTTACCCAGGAGTCCTCGGTGTTGAGAGATCAGCCATGCGCGATGTAGCAGGTCATCTCCTGGTGGGCTCGGAAAACTGCTCCCCCACCGGACCCGTCTGCGCTGGCTGTTCCTTGCTGAGAGCGCTCTTGCCGCCGCTCCAAAATGCTCCGCCGTCACAGCCCGTTCCACTGGCTAGTGAACGCACTGTGCCTCTTCGGCGCACGCGCATCGGCATTTTTGATTATTCATTGACTGGGTTAATTTATTTTTTAGACCTTTGAAATAGTCGATTATGCATAGGGACCTGGTGCTCCAGCACCTCGGCCTGTTGGGGTTTGGGTCAACTGAGAATCAGCAAGCTCTCCCCCGGACAGAGCTTCTCTCATCTCGGGTTTGAGCTGGACCCGGTCTCCATCACGGTGCACGCCGGGCTAGTGCTGCCCTGTCTGTTTAATTCGGCAGTTATAGTGGTCTCACTGAAGTTTTTCAGAGGCTCCTGGGGCATATGACATTTGTAGCCGCTATCACGCCGCTCAATTGTTCACCACTTTAACGCTGGCTTTGCGATCGGGTCCCCAGATGGGCATAGCGCGTGGAGACGCACCGGGTGTCTATCACCACGCTGTGTCTTCGCACCTTCAGCCCCTGGATGGACCTTGCCTTCTACGGGCCTGGGTGCCCTTAGAACAAGTGTCCAGTCATGCTGTCATTCTGACGGATGCTTCCAGTACGGGCTGGTGGGCTGTGTGTATCGAGCATGCAGCTGCAGGTTCGTAAATCGGACTTCGGTTGCGTTGGCATTCAATTGCCTTGAGTTGTTGGCAGTGTTTCTCGCTCTCCGCCAGTTCCTACCAGTACGGGAGGGGACACACGTGTTGGTTAGGACGGCCAGCACGGCTGGGATAGCGCACATCAACCGTTTCGCTGATGTGCTACTGCCGCATGTCTCAGCTCGCTCGCCATCTGCTCCTCCGGAGTCATGCGGCTTAATAGCTGCGCGCCGTTCATATCCCGTACGAGCTCTACCGTGCCAGCTTACATGCTCTCACAACAGTTACGTTTCTGAGAGAATGGAGACTCCACCCCGGCACAGTCCAGCTGTTATGGGCATGCTTCAGAGAGGCCCAGGTCATCCTGCCGCTTCTCCCGAGCGGCCCTTCGCCAGCTGCTTTCCCTGCTCTGCACGGATGCGCTGGCTCTCAGCTGGCCCCGGGTTTTTGCAATATGTGTTTTTCCCCAGTGAGCCTGCGCGCACAGACTCTGTGCAAGGTGGGGGAGATGAGGAGCGGGTCTCGCTTGTTGTGCCTCCTGGGCCCAACCGGACCTGAGTTTCTGGACTCACACTCCTCGTGATGGCCCTCCCTGACGAATTCCCCAGAAGAAGCACTCCTGGTTTTGGCACCCGCTGGCACCCGCGCAGCGTTCTGGAACACCCATGGAGGGTTTCTAGACAGAGTGCGGTGGACGTAGGTGACCTATCAGTAGATGGTTAACATCGTCACTCAGGCTAGAGCACCCTGTATAGGCAAGCCTATGTCCTGTAGTGGAGTCTATTTGTTGTGTGGAGCTCTTCTCTCTGAGAAGAACCCCGGACATGCCAGATTAGTGTTGTGTTTTCTTCCTTCAGGATAACTGGAGCGCAGGCTGTCACCCTCCACACTGAAGGTTTGGCGTGCTGTCATCCCCGCTCTCTGTGGGGCGGCGGATGGTAGCGCGCTGGGAAAGCATAACCTCATCAGCCGGTTCCTCAGAGACGTGTGGCGCGAGATGGTTAATTTCATCCCCGCCCCCCTCTCTTGCCCTCTCAGGATCTCTCTAGCCCCAGCGGTTATGGTTAGGTCCGTTGACCCACTCGACTCAGTATCTATAAGTTTTCTGTCCATGATGGCAGCTCTGCTGGTCGCGTTGGTGTCATTCAGGAGGGTTAGGATTCCGGTGGCATTTTCGGTCAGCGAATCGTGCCAGGAATTCGGACCGGCCTACTCTCAAGTTTACCTAAGACCCCGGTTCAGCTTGTGCCAAGGTTCCTACCACCCCTTTTATTATTAAAAGAGGTAGTGAGCCTGCAAGCGCTGTCTGCGGGGAGGCAGACCCAGCCCTTTTATTGCTATGTCCGCGCACTGCACTTAATGTGACACGTAGAGCATACGTCTTTAAGCAGCTCTTTTCTGTTATGATTGGCAGAAGGGAAGTGCCGTATCAAAGCAGAGGTTGGTCCATTTTATAGTTATGCCATTGCCCTCGCTTCATGTGCCAGGGCGAGCTGTGTCCCCCGAGAGAGAGAGCACACTTAAAAAAAAAAAAAAAAAGCAGTGCCTCCTTTTCGGCGTGAGTACGCAGCGCCTCAACAGATTATGCAGAGCTGCGGGCTGGGCGACACCTAACACATTCACAAGATCTTATAATCCTCGAGTGGAGTCGGTTTCCTCCCGATTACTGGGTTACTCCGGTCAATCTGGACGAAATTAAGCTCGGTGTCAAAAATTCTTGCTGCGCCATGCTCCCTAACCCAGAGATACGTGTGCTTTTTCAATTCTGCTTCTATTCTATTCTATTCTAAGTTTCCCGCTTGGCGAACCCTAGAAAATTCCTCCGAGGCCCCCAGCACCCGACTCAGTGGAGGAGCCGGGTGCCTGGCTCAATGTGATGTCTGGTATGCCCACTCTTGGTCTACCCACATGCTGAGGTTCGGTGCCAGCTATGCGCGGTCCCCGATGGCAATCCCATATGCTTATTCAGCCACGGAGTGTTCCCCCTGACCAGGCGGACCCGTGTCTTCCCTACCCGCTAACCAGCTTATCATATGTAGCACTCCCCCACCATAGGGCTAGTCCATACGTTCTTATTGCCATCAAGTCTCCCCTCTTGGGTAGCAGGTGGCCTCCGCAGCGTCCTCCCCCTTCGAGGACTGGCACGCTTTCCCAACGTACTGTCGTATTCTAAAATCCCTAGTCTATATTAGCTAGGTAAAAGCACATTTACGACCCCCGATCTAAATTTTCTAATTATTCCCATGTAATGGTAATTAAAGGGCCTAGGGGACGTTGGAAGGTTGCGCTCTTGGTGATGCTTGTGTGCTCACGCTATACTTGGCAAACTTCACATCAGGAGCATGACGGGCTTAGCTGCCGTGGCGTTTCCATACAGTCTCCCGTAGTCTGTTAACTGACGCACGTTGGAGTTCCCATATGAAGTGTTCTTCTCAGCTGGCAGCTTATATAGCACTAATGGCTAATCACTGTCAGCTGTGGAGCTGAGCTCTGCCAATTCATTTTGGCATTCATTGGCCCGTTTTCTTACTCTTCAGAGTGATTGGTCGTTTGAAGTACTCCCGTAGTCTGTTAACAGACGCACGTCTCTGTTCCCTATTCGGGGAACGTGTGTTACGTACGTAACCAGGACATTCTCATAGCTTATTTTTTCTAGTTACCTCAACTTATTTTTTCTAGTTACCGCAAATTAAGTTTTGTAGCTACTGCAATTCATTTTTATAGTTCATCCATTCATTTTCTTTTCGGCTTAGTCCCTTTATTAATCTGGGGTCGCCACAGCGGAATGAACTGCCTAATTTTTATAGTTCTCATAGCTTATTTTTTTCTAGTTACTGAAACTTCATTTTTCTAGTTACCGCAAATTAAGTTTTCTGGTTACCACGCAACTTCATTTTTATAGTTCTCATAGCATTTTTTTTTCTAGTTGAGGAAAATACATTTTTCTAGTTATCACAACTTATTTTTTCATTACTGCAACTTATTTTTTTCTAGTTACTGTAACTTCATTTTTCTAGTTACCACAACATACGTTTACTAGTTTCTGCAACTTATTTTTTTCTATATACAATTTAAAAAATTTTTTTTTATATATATTTATAATATTGTGGTCCAGGGTCAAATATTATATTTTGATCTATGTTGTATTTATTTGACAAACGTAATTGGAAACATTCAAGCAGACACCAGTATTTAAGCTGCTGTGTGTATAAAATCACTTTTGTAAATGTAACTTGTTGCAGACACCAAAATAGGACGACTCTTCTTTGACCCAAAGCATTCACCAGTTTACATGGTTTTTAAAGCTGTTTTCTTCTCCTCCGCAGCGATGCCCTTTATCATCTCCATGTTGCTGGCCAGTCTGAACAGCTGCTGCAACCCCTGGATCTACATGTTTTTTGCTGGCCATCTCTTTCATGACCTGAAGCAGAATCTGTTTTGCTGCTCCACGCTCTATCTGAAGTCCTCTCAGTGCCGCTACGATCCAGAGCAAGATTCTCGTAAGAGCAACTCCTCCACCTACGTCATCAAAAGCACCAGCAGCCAGCGGAGCATCACCCAAACCTCCATCACATAAACCAGACGTACAGTATCCCAAACCCATATACACCACAGGAAAGCTAAGAGACTGCAATGCAAGCTAAATGTCACAATCGGTTTGCTTCAGCTATGTTTTCATCTGGGAATAATTCAGAATGTCAGTTTAATTACTCCACTTGTGTTTCACCCTTTTTCTTATCTCCGAGGACCTCGAGTGGCAGTAATCTGTTTTTTTTAAGCTTCATGTGTTGTGTTTCTAGAATTTACAGACGGAATGTTGTTCAATTCTGGTTCATGTTTACACTTAAAGCCTGTTTACACATTACTAAGACTTGCATTTTAGACTTGGATCACAATTAGACTTGGGAGAAATTTTATTTTACACGTGGCATTTTAATCTGTACTCTTTGTCCACTTTTGACCATTTTCCTGATTTCTTTGAAGGGAGGCTCTATGGGTGGGTGTATACGGGCTTTCAATTTAATATTGCAAAGTAAAGTGCACAAATTATATATAAACACAACAGGAGGCAACAGAAAATTATATAGACAGCTGTAGCTTTCATTCTTTCTTTCTGAACACTGTGGGTCTAGGTTAGGGATGGAACAACACATTTACCACATATTAATGTGATACAATTTCTTTAAATTTGAACTATACAGATCCTAATGCCGATACTGCTTATTATTTTAAATGTGAATGTATGTTTTCAAAATAATATTTTTTAATAAAATTATTACAAATTATGTAATGAAAATCATTAAATATTTGTACTATATATATATATGCGCTGTAAAAAAATATTTGCTGCCCATTTTCTAATCATTCTGAACTTACATCAGTCAAACTGAATAAAATATGGTTAAACTTTGTATAACAAAAAAAAATTGTTGAAACTTGATAAACTTATTAAAACAATTTAAAGTAGCATAAAAACATTTCTGGTCATGGGTTTTTGTGAAATAATTTTTTGATCAGTATATGTATGTGTGTATGTGTATGTGTACAAATAATTCAAAATGTGTTAACGGCCTTACAAATTTCACACAAATCGTAATAATACAATACAATAGCAACAACACAAACTGTCCATACATTTGACTTTTTTTTCTTCAACATTCAACTTTCTACATTTTTGTAGTATTTATCAATGCTTTGAAGATCACTGGTTTCAGAAAAGACACGAGTCTAATTAGATGTGAGTCTGACCAATCATGAAAGAGCAGTATATCATTAGATGCCAGTCTGACCAATCAAGAGCAGAATATCACTAAATGTGAGTCTGACCAATCAAGAAAGAGCACTATATAATTAAATGCGAATCTGACTAATCACGAAAGAGCAGTATATCATTAGATGTGAGTCTGACCAATCAAGAAAAA
>CAIGQV010019356.1:11118436-11133761 GCA_903798115.1 Danio jaintianensis | reverse complement strand
TATCATAAGATGTGTGTCTGACAAATAAAAAAGAGCAGTACATCATTAGATGTGAGTCTGACCAATCATGAAAGAGCAGTATATCATTAGATGCGAGTCTGACCAATCGTGAAAGAGCAGTATATCATTAGATATGAGTCTGACCAACCGTGAAAGAGCAGTATATCATAAGATATGAGTCTGACCAATCGTGAAAGAGCAGTTTGTTATCAGAACTCATGCTGCCGCTTTGGGGAAATCACTCTGTCTGACTGGCTGATGATCATCCTGTACGCAGTACTCAAAACATTTAGTTATAAATAAATGATTAAAATAGTTAAAATACCAGTACTTTTCAGAAAATATAAATGTCGAAATAGTAGCTTTGGAGTATCGATTTATTGATTCTGCAGCATTGATGCAAACATCCCTAGTTTGTGTTTGAATCAGGACTGGTATGAATAAATTCAACCCGTATTTACATTTTAAAAGGGAAAAATGTAAATCTTGTCTGGTACAGCACTTCTAAACTCCCTGCATAGACTTTCTGTGGAAGTGGTTCAAAGTGGACAAGCTCAAAACATTTCAGACAATGTTTTCACCTGTATTTCGCATTGTCTATTCATGGTCGTATTCACAGAAACATATTTTAATATCAGTAAATTATTTACTGATCTTTATCGTTTGAATTGTTGTCTGATTGTGCATGGCTACATGAGTGTGTTGGTGCTGGGCATCAAAATCTGCCACATTTAAGGTGGCTTCTAAAAACACGACGTGGCTGAATTAGCTCTGACATTTGTGGTACAGAGAATATTGTGTGCCACATTCTCTTACAAGACATCCGTACAGCAAGACAGATCTGTTTAGGAGCAGCAAAGTTTGCGTATGTGGCCTGAACAGCCAGATGGATTTACACTTGGCTGAATCTCAAACCACCAGATCGGGTTTAAATGTGTCTTAGAGTTTCCAAGTGTAAATATCCCTGCTGTGATGTAAACATGCAAAATCCACTGAACCTTAAAGGTATAGTTCATTCATGTCATCATTTACTCCCCTTAAAATAATTTGTGTTCCCATTAGAATGCCTATTCAGGAAAAAAACATAAAAAGAAAAAAATGTATTGACGTGATCACACACTGTCAGTGTTTTTATTGGCAACCTTCTTTACTTGTTTAGATGTGAATCTCGAAATGTCGAAATATTCACACAATAGCTTAAGATAAAGGCTCAAACATCTGTATGAACAGTTTGTACAGAGCTTAGTCAGGATAGCATCATATTAAATTTCTGACATGAAAACAAGGCTCTGAGGGATATTAGTACAGAATGTCCAATGGATACAATTTTTGTTTGATTTAAAAAAAAACAACAACAACATAGTATTATCTAGAACATAGGTCTCGAACTCAATTCCTGGAGGGCTGAAGCTCTGCACAGTTTTGCTCCAACTCTAATCAGCAGCTGATACAACTAATCAAGGTGTTCAAGACTCTTCTGACTGCATCGATTAGTTGGATCAGCTGTGTTTGATTAGGGTTGGAGCAAAACTGTGCAGAGCTGAGGCCCTTCAGCAATTGAGTTCGGGACCTATGATCTAGAACCATGAGCATCTTTATATTCAATTAAATTCAACACTGTAAAAAAAATGCTGGGTTCCACACAATCGATTTGTGTTGGCACAACATAAAGGAATTACGTTAACTTATTAGTTTTTACAAATTTAAGTTGATTGAACATAAAACAATTAAGTTTTATGTTAAGCTCAAGAATTGTGTTGTTTCAGATCATTTTAAATAAGTAGTTTAAACAAACACAAACACATTTGTTTGAGTGAAGTTTATTGTATTGTGCAGGGGTGTCCAAACTTGGTCCTGGAGGGCCGGTGTCCTGCATATTTTTGTTCCAACCCCAATTAAACACACCTGAACCAGCTAATCAAGCTCTTTCTAGGTATACTAGAAACTTCCAGGGAGGTGTGTTGAAGGAAAAAAAGATAGTTTTACTTATTTAAAATGAGCTGAAACAACAAAACTCTTGAGATTTGTTTGGGGACAAGCTAAATTAATCAATTCAGGACAACATCAATGAATTGTGTGGAACCCTACATTTTATTACATAATATCTTATATTTTATATACATAATATATATGTACATCCCACATATACATCTTTATATCTAGTTTTGTAAATACTGTATCCCTAAAAGCCTTATTTCATCCCTGTTAAATTTGTTATGGAGCCTTAAATGTGTCTAAAACGTGTCTAATGTGACCAAGTTCTGGTCAATAGAGAGTGCATTTAGTGTGCATCCATTTTTTTTCAGCAGCTCTGGTTTGGGAATCATTTTTACCTTTTATTGTTCCAGAAGGAATTGTATTTTTTAAGTCTTCATTAAAACATTATAAACCACGACCAAACAAACCAGTTACGAAGTGAATCACAAACTGTACATTTTAAGCAATATGGACAAAAAGCCTGGTACAGAGCTTTAACGAGAAGAAAGAATATAATTCCATGAAGCACTGTAAACACAGAAAAAGAAAAGATTGGTTGGTTGGATAGCTACAGAAATTGTGTTACAAAATATGTACCGTACATAATGTATAAGCCAATTTACAGATATTAAAGTTTTTGAGAGTGTAGCAATATCAGCTTTTGCTGTGCTTCATTGGAGTGGGCGGAGCTAAAGATGGTGCCTATTGGTGGAAAATTACATGTATTTTCTCCAAAATTATCCGATTTTTTATAATAACTGAACTTATAAAGACTCATGAGCTCAGAGGTTGTTAATCATGCTTATGTTGACTCCATCTGTTTAGTTTAGTTTTTTGTTGTTGTTGTTGCTTCAAACCAAAGATTGTAATGATGTGTGGGATTCTCCTAATAGCTGGTTGTTTGGTTCATGACTTTTAAGGCTTTTACAAGTAAATATTTTTTGATGCCTAAGGGGAAAATTAATGGGCAAAACGATACCAGCACTGCTGAAAAAGTAGCACTAATGCACTTTATTTGCGACTCTTACCTGTGATTACGTAGGTTGTGACTTAAGTAAATATCAAATATGGTGATGCAGAAAACGGCAAAGTCACAACTAAAGTTCAAATGATGCACAACTGAATCCGTTCATTTTTAATAAAACTACAGAATGTTTATACCTCAGTAAAAACCTGACACATGGCTTATATCAGCCTCTCTGTAAATTACACAAACCACACATCAAAATGCACATGCAGCATAGCTTTTTTTTTTCACCGCACTGTGATGTTCATTACGCTTTGAACAATGCTATCTTGCGGCAATTCGTAACTTTTTGATTTAGTGGCTAATTCCTATGAATTTGTACAATCTTATTTGTACAATTTAGTACAATTTGGTCATCACCAATGATGTTTGGGTTTAGGGGTGGGGTTTGGTGCCATGCCTCCTTTTAAAATGACTGAACTTGTATGAATTCATACGAGTAAGCAATTGAAACACAAGGTAGGGCTTTAATGAAAATACGGTCATGAGACCTGAACATTTAAAGGTGTGAACTGTTCGAAACCATATTGAAGGAATAGTTTTCCTTCATTTTCCCATTGTCATTTTTTTCTAAACCCTCATGTTTCTGTTTTAATCTGATGACACACACACACACACACACACAAAGATATTTCGAAGAACGTTGGAAACTACCCATTGAATTCCATAGTTATTTTTTCCTACTATGGATTTCAATGGGTACCAATTTCCAACAATCTTCAAAATGTCTTCTTTTGAGTTTAAGAGAAATAGAAAATAAAGGTTTGTAACTTGTGGGTGAGTAAATTTTGATTTTCAAAGTCTGAATACAGGATTGACAAGTGCATTCTGCTGCTGCGTGATTGTGGCTGATGAAGTTTGACATCATTTGTAGGCCTATTAAAGATGTTATATAATTTTATGGGTTATAAGGAGTCCACTGTCGGACACTACACAGAACTGCTCATGTGGTTTTGAGCTGAGGTTAACAACACACAGATGAAAACAAGATGTTGATGACACACAAAATGTTTCTTCTCTTTCTTTCGAAACCTAATGAGAAACACGGCCAGTCGCTCTTTATAGTGAACTTGGACTTGAAGAAGAGAAAACTTTTTTTTGTTGTTTGTATTACAAACACAAGCACTTTTATTTTCGGCACATACATGTTCTTGGATGTTATCACTGTTCTTTATCATTTTACATGTAAACTTTACTGTCAAGCCCGGAGCACCACATTCTCTTTGCACAATGTTTCTGCAATGCATCATGGTAATCAAACATGACAAACGAGCAAATTGTTTTTAAAAGTGAAGGACTGGTTGTTTGTCTTGTAAGACAGAGTGTTTGTAATCGATGAGATTAAAATGTTTATTGCAGTTACATATTTTGCCTAATATTGCTCTAAGGAACATGACTTCAGTCTATGTTTATTACTTCATCATTATATAAGGTTTACAAGAGGACAAGTACATTTCATATAATTGGTATCGAGCGTTGTCAAATAAGGATGAGGAAAATGATAAAGGCAGTATTATTACAAAATAGATTTATTTGATAAGATTACACTATTAACTGAAACTCTTATTTTTTCCTGGGCGACGCGGTGGCGCAGTGGGTAGCACGTTCGCCTCACAGCAAGAAGGTCGCTGGTTCGAGCCTCGGCTGGGTCAGTTGGCGTTTCTGTGTGGAGTTTGCATGTTCTCCCCGTGTTCGCGTGGGTTTCCTCCGGGTGCTCCGGTTTCCCCCACAAGTCCAAAGACATGCGGTATAGGTGAATTGGGTAAGCTAAAAAATTGTCCGTAGTGTATGTGTGTGAATGAGTGTGTATGAATGTTTCCCAGTGATGGGTTGCAGCTGGAAGGGCATCCGCTGCGTAAAACATATGCTGGATAAGTTGGCGGTTCATCCAGCTGTGGCGACCCCAGATTAATAAAGGGACTAAGCCGAAAAGAAAATGAATGAATGAATGAATCTTATTTTTTCCAGTTTTAAAGCTACTGATTTTTCCTCCTGAATAATACACTGCTTATTTACATTCAATATGTGTAGTTGTAGCTTTTATTTATTGAAATAAACGATATGTGTTGATGTCTTACTGTGCATAAATGTGTTGACAAGTCGAGTATAATTAGCCAGCTAAAGAGAGGAATAGACATGTAATCATATACGCACACACACACACACACAAGAAACATTTCTTATATGAATGATAGAAACAGTGTGTGTGACCCGTTTTATTTCAAATAAATGCTGTTATTTGTTGTTTCTATTTATTAAAGAAAACTAAAATGTAAAATGTACTTCACAAAAATATAAAGCAGAAAAACATATTTTTTCGATGGCATGAATTATCATTGATCATAATAGAGCATCAAATTAGTATATTTTAATGATTACTGGAGGTACATGTGACACTAAAGAGTAATGCTGAAAAGTCAGCTTAGTTACATAAAATTAGATTTTTAAATGTATACATTTATAAAATATTTATTTTAAATGGAAATGTGACAAAACACTGTGATCGTATTTTAATGCAATAAATGCAGCTGTAAATATAAATATAGTGCTTTCATTTTAGTCTAGTTAATCGATTAATTTGGAAGTTTCAGAAAGACTGAAAAGATTTCATGAATTCATGGCTGTGGTTTATGATATAAAATCATTACCAATATCATTTCTAGTGACAGATTTATGGGTATAGAATTTCTCATGACCCTAAATTACTTCAAAGGTGATCTTTATCACTGAATATTTACACACATGCCTACATACACTAAAAATGCTGGGTTCCACACAATTCCTACATATTGTCCCATCCCAAATCTTAATCATTTTTACAAATTTAGGTGGATTTTACATAAAACAATAAAGTTGTCCCCCCACAAAAAGTAAGAATTGTGTTGTTTTAACTAATTTCAAATAAGTAGTTTGAATAAGTCATTTTATTTGAGACTGTATCTCATCACATATTTTATAATAAAGTACACTATTCAAAGCATTGTTGTTTAAATTGAAAAGTTTAATTAGTAATTGCTCAGAATACATCTGACATTGATCATGATAAAAATACCACTCAACAGCATCCCATTTTAAACCTGTCACACATCTAAAGAGATGATATCACATCAGCTTCACTCTCCGTCGTCATTCAGAAAGGTCTTTTTCATTGTTCTCTCTGAACAAGCACGTGGCATAATCCTAAATTGCTCCCGAAGCCTCACATACGCATACAGAAAATATTTCTTTTCATTTTTAAGGCACCTCGAAACCCACTAACCCAAAACAGATAACTGTAAAACGAAAGGACCGAACATGTAAACCATGATTTGTGAAAGCAATCTAAACCTCTTTGCGTAAGGCCACCCGAACGCTGCTGAAAATCTTCCCTAGGGCTTCAAACAAAGGGTCGCAAAAGGTGTGGATGCAGAGCGAGTAGATGCGGCTCAGGCACTGCGTCTCGATCAGATAGCTCTTAATGCAGGGCATCACGGCCCAAATGTGGCAGAAGGAGATGCAGGCGAAGCAGAAGCCCCACAACAGCGCCACCGGGATGCCAAAGATGGCCGACAGCACACGGTAGCACCAGTACTTGGAGACGGTGAAGGTGGTGTAACTGGCCTTCCACACGCCGTCCATACTGTGGGTGCCATCGGGCTCGGCGATCACATCCTCGAAATCCACCTTGCATTATTGGGAGAATAAAAAAGATGCGATGATATTGGTTAGTACAATTTTTATAAGAACAGACTTTTAAAGGGATAGTTCACCCCAAAAATGATAATTTATCCTTGGGTGACTGAAGATGACTTTTCTTGGTATTACTTAATAACTACACACTATGACTCATTTATTAAGCATTAGCAAAAGGTTAATTCATTATTTGTTAAGCTTTAACTCTGCATTATTAGACGTTAGTAAGCAGTTTATAAATGCATCTACAAATGCTGTATTCTTGACATGAGCACATGTATAATGTGCTTAATGATTGTGTTTTCATACTTTGTTAATGAACAATTTGTCAGTATTGCATTATTTACAAACCAGTTATTTAAGAAACTAGTTAAGTAAGTAAACGACTAATAAACTATTCAGTAATAAACTAGTTAATGAACTATTGTGTAACTATTATAAAGTGTTACCCTTTTTTCTTCAGTGGAACATTAAAGACGGTTTTAGCTGAATCCGTGCAAGTCAATGGTTACCGGTTTTTGAGCTTAAAGGTCCCATGAAATTAAAATAAAGTGTTTATTATCAGTATTGTTCATTTTTAGGATATCTATAAGCTGGTGCGCACCAAAACAGAGACAAAATTCGAGTTTAGAAGATATAAAACTGATATAAACATGTAAAGCTTGTTGTTTGTCACTTCTGCCTAAATGGATCAACGATTTTATTCATGTCACCACATACCTTCAGTTTCTCATCAAATCGTGACCAATCAAAAGCTCTCTAGTATCTGACATGCCCCGACCCCTTCAAGGCGCTTCTCATTTGTTGCGCTTGAGCTCAACCACTGGAAGAGCGATGATAAAACAAAAGGGGAATAGCTACTCTATGTCCCACCCTCTCTTCATATTTCAGATGAGATTAAGTCAAACATTGAATAAAAATGCACATTTCAAAGCACTTCACGGGACCTTTAAAAAATAAACGAATACAAATAACTTTAATCAATCCCCGTGGTTCCTGAAGATACACTGAGGTCTTATGAAGGGAAACAATTAGTCTGTGCAAGAAACTGAATATTATTTAGAAAATTATTAGCTTTAATACAAGTGAAGTGAGCCAAGCTTATAATCGCTTGATGACAAATTATTTTGACAAAAAATCCTCACTCTTGTCACCTCACGTCAGTGCGTGCTCGTGCATACGTCATTTACATTTAGCAGGCGCTATTGTCCAAAGCGACTTATCATTGAGGAGGCATTCAGCGATTCAACAAGAAGAGGCAATACACACAAGACTTGCTATTTATACAAAGAACGGTTAGTGCTCAGAGAATTAGAGAAAAGAGTGCTTCTTCAGGTGGTTTGTCAAGCCCACTCACCTGTGTGAAGTGCATGTCAAGGGACCGGAAGCTCATGCTCACTAAACTTGTGCGTGTGCTGAGAAGTATTTGCCGATGGATGTAAGCTAATAATATTGTAAATAACGTTCAATTTCTTGCACAGACAGAATGTTTAACTTCATTAGACCTCAGTGGATCACCAGGACCCACGGGATCGATTTGGATTTGTATGTGTTTATTTTGAATGTCAAAAACTGGTAACCATTGACTGCCATTATAAGAATCACCAAGGAGCACGGATTCAGCTAAAAATCTTCTTTAATGTTGTCGTGAAGAAAAAGTTACATGCATCTTCTACAATGGCCTGAGGTTGAGTAAATTAGCTGTAAATTTTCATTTTTTTAAATGAACTACCCCTTTAAGAATTTTGTTTTCCATTCTTTTAACATTAATAAACCATATTTTGTCATTTATTATTATTAATGTTGTTTTTCTGTATTCCAATGCAACTCTGTATACCAATTATATAACATGCAACTGTAAAAGATGTTTATCTTTTATGTTATATGTTATATATTTTTATGTGTGTTTTAAGTTAACAAATTTCTTGAACTTATTAATAGTAGTATTATTTAATTTCACTTTAATTTTATTGCTTTTCTGTATACCAGTGCAACCAATTATACAACACTTTTTTCTTTTTTTTAATTTGAAATGAACACTTACGAATCAGAGGACTGTTGCTAAAACCTGTTTGTCATTTTGTGCAGAAGTCAATGTCAGTGATCTGGCAGTCATGGGCTCTTTTCTAGTTGAGCTCCTAAAATGGATGATGATTAATTCTCTAAACAGCGACATTGGATATCAAAATCCCCCATCAGTAGAGGCAGTCTGGCACCTTGTTTATTTTAGCTTCAATCTCATAACAACTCCAGAGCATTAAGATTTCAGAGCAACTATTTCAGTAAGTTACTTCAAATCTTTATGTACCCTCTATTTAAAACACTGAAACAAATATCAGTATTCTGCAAATGGGGCAAAGGCCAGGTGTCTTATTTTGGAGTTAGCATCAATGAAATGCAAAACTGTGGTTTTATATAGATTGAAAGTATATTAAATCTAAGTAAAGTGTCTGCTTTAATGTTTAGTTGGTTAAATTCCAAGTGATAATACTAAATTTGAAAAACTATTATTAAAACATGTGAGGCACGGTGGCTCAGTGGTTAGCACTGTCGCCTCACAGCGAGAAGGTTGCTGGTTCGAGTCCCGGCTGGGCCAGCGACCTTCTTTCTGTGAGGCGACAACGCTGCCCACTGCGCCACTGTTTCTTTTCAAATTATTATTATTATTATCAAATTTACGTGGCAATATTTTTGGTATATAAATTTAATAATAAAATAAAATGACTAATATTTTAGTCATTGTTATTTGCAAATTGTGGTAAACATTAATGATAATCACCCATTTAGCATAAGGAATTAAAACAGAACAAAAGTGACAATGCAACAATGCAAATTTATATTGTTACAAAAAAGTCTTTCAGATAAATTAAGTTCTTTCGAAATTCTGATAGAAAACATGTATCATGGTTTTAAAAAATTTCGAACATCGATAACAGCAGCATTGTGTGAAAGCGAAGACTGGAGTATTGATGCTTAAAAATTTGCAATCAATATAAATTGATTTGCAATCAAAAACTATTAAAATGTAAAAACTATATATCACAATATTACTATTTTTATCAAACAAATGTAGTCTTAACGAGCATTAAAAATTTATTTTAAAATCAAAACCTAATACACAAACCAGTGACAAGTACTGTGCATGTTGTCAAAACCTATCCCTCCCATATAATCCCCTGCAGGCTTGATATGTACTTACAAATGGAACTTTAATTGTCCTATAAACATAATCCTATTGTAGCAACAGAGTGTTTCTTACCACAACATTGCTCATCGACTCAACAGTCAACAGTGAAAAAATACCAATTGATGATTTGTATTATACATAGCACAGTGGTCAGCATAAATTGCACATTTTCCCTTACTAATCTAGTGAATTATTAAAAGGCATGGGAAGAAGTAATAGATTTGAATGTCTGACACACCCTTTGAGCTCCTTCTATAAATACTGATAGTATGGCCTGTCCTGGCAGATGAAGGAGGTTCACTGCTATTTTTGGCTCTAGAGCATAAAGTGTTGTGCTTCTCACACGCAAGCAACTCGGTCTCCAAGCACCAGATCACCAGTGCGCTCGTATCAACTTCGCCATTTAGGAAGTTACTGGATAGTTTGCATGCTTTATCAGTTTCTCAAAATCTATTTATAGTTATGTGTACATTGCATATTTTTTGACGAATAATATATGCTTATTGGGCGTAATGACTGATACAAAAAAAGGTCATCTACTTTTGATTTCTGTGCAAGCTTTATGAAAATGTTTGCTTAGATGGCATTTAAATAAAAATGTGCCACCAGGTGAAATAAAAGTAAATTGTAAATAATAATCTTTTGCAAATTATGTCAACTAACTTTCGTTGCTTATAAAAATTAACCATGCTTTTACTAAATAAAAATAAAAAATAAACAAATGGTTAGGGTACTAAACCATGGTAACCACATGGTTTTACTACACTAGCTTAATTAACTAAGGCATTTGTAGTCAAACTATGGTTATACAAATGGTAATTTAGAAAAAAAAAAAAAAACAGGGTACACACACAAAAAACATGGTTACTACACTTTTACAATAATAAAACCATGATACATTTTTGTAAGTGATTAGAGTATTAGTAGACTTTTAGGTGATGGTTTTTGGCTTGTATACTTGACATTTGTTAGTTACTTACAGTCAGTTTAATGTCTGGACCATCAAAATAAAGTGTTATAAAGTAATATTGTGATATTAAGCAGATGGTGTACGAATCTTATAATGACTGCTCGTTGACATGTTATAGGCTACTTATAGTTGTAGGATGGTTATACTTTAAACGAAAAAATAAAATAAACACAGGACAAAACGTGATAAAGTGCTTATATTCAGCAAAATTCTCATGTCTAGATTAGCGATAATTTGTCTGGCTAACTAACGAGTTTTGGATTCGGAATGGTGTTCTTGAGGTACTAAATATAACGTGTTATGTGATTTAAAATTTACAAGCTGTTTTATTGACGCCTTTTCGGATACGAAACACTGATTCAGCGATAACACGAGACACGATACATTTCAGTAAGTTGTACCTTTTCTTGCAACATACCTTTTAAAGTTCATTCATAATCTTATAACTTTATATCGCTTTAGTGTCCAACTTAATTTCTTCACTCTCTCGACTGACAACAGATGGTCCCGCCTTCCCTAACTACAAGTTAATCAATATAGAAATGTGATTGGATGTTAATCTTGTTCGTCAAAATATACTATAACACGATTGGCTACAACTGATTAGGCCATTTTCACTTAAGAGAAAACTACTATCGCTCAGCAATTTTAAGATAGGGCCTAAGATAAAATAAGAAATAAAAATATAAGATAAGATTAAAAAACAAACAAACATGATTTTATTTTCCACAATAAGTGGTGAAATTAAAAATAGAGCTGACAGTAATAACCAAAAGAAGCCATGACAAAATAAAGCGTTACTAATGCCATACCTTCACAACATCTTCATTGATTTGCTTGGGGTCCCTGTTGATCAGGTCGATCTCTTTGGTATGACTGTCCCTCAGGATCTTCTCCTCGTTGGTGTTGTACTGGTCCGCCATATTGGGCGCCTCTGGCCCAAGAACTGTCAAAATGGAATAGTACTGCAGAAGTGTCCGATAGGAGAAGAGTAAAGCAAACTAACTGAGCGGCCGAAGAAAAAGTGGGCCAGCCTTCAGTCCCTCTTAATTCTCCAATGTGTGGACTGTCGACAGGCCAGGAATGGTAGAGACAGCTGCGGCGGCCAGAGCTCCTGTCTAAAGAAGGCTCCTGTCTCTCTCTCTCTCTCTCTCTCTCTCTCCTGTCTCACCCTGCTGTGTTAACCCTCCTCTACACCCACACATTACCTATTCTGCCCCACACTGCCCAAACTGCCTCCTCCATAACTCACACTCTGGGTAAAACCAGCAGCCGTGTCACATTTCACACAGGGCTGTAGGGTCAGCCAGGCAGGAGTTGCACAGTGGCATGAATTTCCACTGTCAAGTGTTGCTCCGAAAGTCAGATAATAATAGTTGGATATTTCAATACTGACATTTTCAAATCTGTAATAATCATAGGTGCACTAAGTTGCTATCTATCATATACAGTATAGTCAACATTTTAAGTGAATCAAAAAAGGTTTTTCAAAATAAGACAAGAATTGGTGTAACTCGATAGTTTTACTTTGATGAAGGGTTTTTGATCAACTTTAAATGATAACTACTGTATCTTGCCATATATAAAATAAAATCCAATATACAAAATATTTAATGTATTACATTTAAGTACACAATTTATTAAATATATATTAATTATTCATTTGAAATTATATTTTATTTATATTTCCTTATTAAATTATTTGTCTTAATTTTAATTTCAATGTTTTTTGTGCTGTATTATTTGTCATTTAATTTTTTTTGTTTACTGTTTTTTTCTAACAAATATTTAAATTGTCAATATATTCACTAATTATTATTATATTAATGAATAAAAAAAACAAATTCAGAACAGGCTGAGATTTTGAACAAATAGATTAGCTTCACAATGTTAAAATAATTTAAATTTTCAAAAACAGATTTATTTACCTTAATGATAAACATTAATACCTTCTGAAAATATACCATCTCAGTGATATATTTTGTATTGCTTTTCTGTGTGTATCATTCTGTCTTATATAATGAATGATGTTCTTATTGTAAAAAAAATATATATATATATATTTTCTGAACTTATTTTTCCCTCAGATGTGCCAAAAATAGGAACAGGGGGTTGTAAATATGCCTGAGGTGTGTGTGGAATGTCTTTCTGCTAATTAGAGAAACATTCGGCAGTGTTCTGTGAGTCGGGATGGGCTTCAGGTCCTGAGGGAGAGAGAGGCACAAAAATACCCCACCCAGACATGCCTGTGTCTACTGTTTATATCTGTGCCACTGTTATAACTGTGCATAAGGAGGCAACCATACTCTTTACTTAACACAGATACACAGTCTGCTATGCTCTTTACTACACGACAGGCTAAAAGTTTAAGATGAGTATGATATTCTTTATGTTTTTAAAAGAACCCTATTCTGCTCTCCAAGACTGCTCTTCATTTTTAATCTAAAATACAAACAGTAAAACAGTGAAATATTATTACAATTTAAAATGTTTTCTTATTGAATGTAGCTTAAAATGTCATTTATTCCTATGATTTAAATCTGAATTTTAAACTTTGCTCCAGTTTACAGTCACATAAACCTTCATAAATCATTCTAATATGCCGATTTGCTGTTGTATTATGATATTATTTAAACTCAATCATAATAATAATACATACAATTGTCAATGCTGAAACATTCCTTCGCATCTTTGTGGAAACTGATACATTTTAGTATTTTTGATGAAAATAGAAGTCAAATAACAGCATTTATATGAAACAAAATCTTTTTACATTATAAATATCTTTACTCTTGATATTTAATGTGCCCTTGATGAATAAAATATAATACATATTTAATAGTAGTACTTTTGAATGGTACTTTGCCACAGTTTCTACAAAATTTAAAAAGCAACCCAACAATTTGTAATGCTGATAACAATTAAAAACAGCAGATTATCATATTAGAATCATTTCTGAAGAATTATGTTACACTGAAGACTGGAATAATGAAAATTCAGAGTTACAATCAATAAAAAAACAGTAATTTTAAATTGCAATATTTCGAAGTTTTACAGATTTTACTTTGTTTTATTTTTTTATTACAGTTTTTACATTTATCAACTAAATGCAGATTTAGTGAGCAGAAATTACATCATTGGAATATATCGATCCCAGGATTTTTCCCAGTGTACATTAATAAGCATTGATATTAAAATCTGAATAAAATCTGAAAGAAAAGGCTATTCAAATGTGCAAACCAAAATTAGAAGCTGGTGGTTGTATTGATATGCAAACCTAGTTTTCAGCAGCCAATGCTCTGTTCATTTATTATTTTTAAAGCAACTGATTTTCTAGGCTTATAAAACACTGGCTGAGGAAGAAGTAAGATGAGATTATTCACAAATTCTCCCATGTGCAGTTTTATCATACTCTTTTAGAAGGTTTTTGAATGAAACAAGGAATGTTGTTGATGCTCATCTATCAGCCATCGAGCAATTTGTGTGAAGCATGCAGGGAATTGCCCTAGCTCATCTTTATACATAATATCTCATAAGCTGCATGGTGGAAATGATGACTACTATTAAAAAGGTGACAAAGAAAGTAGATCGAATGGTTGCAAGCATCATTGATATGCAAATGTGGCTTTTCAAGATTGTGTGTCTTTTTAAAAAGGCCACCATGACAGGCCTCTTTTAGTCATGTAACTGTCAATCAAAGCAATAACACGCACAATATTTATCCCATTTTCACCCCTGCTCACAATCTGTCATCTATAAATGTGTATGCTTAAATTAATTACCTCTCCTACATGGTCTGCCTTTTAGTGTGTTGATTCCTTTATTTTGTGCCTAGCCTTTTGTCATTAGTCTAAAACTGTTTACTGTGCCTTTAAACACAAAATTATTGTATTTTCAAAAACTACATGGCAATTTTACAGATATAGCAATTAATTATAATCACTAATAATAAAAAATTTTGAACAAATATAAATCAGTATAAATTAGAATTTACTATTATTACATGCCATAAAAATGATCTATTATTAGTTTTACTATTGTTATTATTATTATTAATAATAATGATAATAATAATAATAATAGGGGCAGCACGGTGGCACAATCGCCTCACAGCAAGAAGGTTGCTGGTTCGAGCCTCGGCTGGGTCAGTTGGCATTTCTGTGTGGAGTTTGCATGTTCTCCCCGTGTTCGCGTGGGGTTTCCTCCAGGTGCTCCGGTTTCCCCCACAATCCAAAGACGTGGTACAGGTGAATTGAATAAACTAAATTGACTGTAGTGTATGGGTGTGAATGAGTGTGTATGGATGTTTCCCAGTGATGGGTTGCAGCTGGAAGGGCATCCGCTGTGTAAAACATATGCTGGATAAGTTGGCGGTTTATTCCGCTTTGGCGACCCCTGATGAATAAAGGGACTAAGACAAAGGAAAATGAATGAATGAATGAATGAATAATAATAATAATAATAATAATAATAATAATAATAATAATAATAA
>CAIGQV010019356.1:11085224-11118426 GCA_903798115.1 Danio jaintianensis | reverse complement strand
AATAATAATAATAATAATAATAATAATAATAATAATAATAATAATAATAATAATAATAATAATAATAATAATAATTGCCATTTTTATGATTGACTTTTTCTAGTTACAACCTTTAAATTGGGTTGGCCAATCTGTGACATACAATTAAATATATAAAGCTAAAATAATAATAATAATAATAATAATCACAAATGACTAGAAAATTATTTTATAAAATTGTAATTTTGGTAGAATATGCAATTATTAAAACTTTTGGAATTAATTTAATTAATTTTTCTAAATTATTAATAATTAATTTTACTGAATTATTTTTATATATTGTAATTTCTGTAATTTCAGTAGAATTCGCTTAGGAAGTCACAGAAACTCGAACGATGAGCGAAAGAGTGAATTTTACGAAGATGAAAGTTATAAGAGAATAGCAGAGGTTTTAATTTTGTGAAGACAATTAGTAAGACAGTCAGGTGGAAGGATAGAGTCAGGTTTAGTAGATGCAAAAAGCTGCAAGTCATCATCATACCAACGGAAATTGATACCAAATTCTGAAATTATATTACCAATTGGGCATGTTCTCCCCGTGTTCGCGTGGGTTTCCTCCGGGTGCTCCGGTTTCCCCCACAGGTCCAAAGACATGCGATATAGGTGAATTGGGTAAGCTAAATTGTCCGTAGTGTATGTATGTGTGTGAATGAGTGTGTGTGGATGTTTCCCAGTGATGGGTTGCGGCTGGAAGGGCATCCGCTGCGTAAAACATATGCTGGATAAGTTGGCGGTTCATTCCGCTGTGGCGACCCCCAGATTAATAAAGGGACTAAGCCGAAAATGAATGAATGAATGAATATTACCGATTGGGAGAGGATAGATCAGGAACAGTAGAGGACCAACGATAGAACCTTGAGGGACACCACAGGTAACTGAGAAGGGATGAGAATTCTTTCTAAACTTTTTAGTTGTACAAACTGTGTACAGTTAAAAAGATAAGCAGTAAACCAGGCAAGAGAAATATACTGTAACTGATACCGACAGCAGAAAAATGGTTCAAAAAAGTTGAATTAAATGAGACAATGCAAAGTGTAAATTATCAGAAAATGAGAATGTTTTTTGACGTTGGATGTACATAAAGCTATTATGGTAGACAAAATTAGGAACTTAAAATAGCATAAAAGGGGAACTTAAAAAGGCATTTTCTAGAATATTTTAACCTGAATTAAAAAAAAACTTTTAATAAGTTTCTTTTTTTTCCGAACTGACTCTGTTGAACCCACAGCACTTCCCAAGGCTTTTGAAGAAGGGTCAGATTGTGGTGTCCAGCACATTATCCCAGACCACCTTTATCTAGTGCAGGTTTATGACCGAGAGCTGCGCACTGGGAACAATCAACCTAAAAAGAAGTGAAAGCAGATAAAACCTCATTAGCTTTCTGCTCTTCTTTTACACTTCAGTCCAGATTTTTGACACAGCTGACTGGATTTTCTTGGCTGTAGTCATGGTGTCAGATAAGCCTTTGTGGCACATATATTGATTTACTTGACAAACCATGCAATTTTATGTGCATCTGGGAATTACTTCGCCTAGAGAAAAGTGACATCATATGTAAGTCTCTAATCCCGAATCCACAAGTTTCAAATGATCAGTCTTTACCAGCTTTGTCAGTTAAATCACCTCAAATGAACCTGAGTCACCTTGGGGAAGTGTATTAATTCATTTTTTCAAGCTAAACAAATGACTCTTGTGTAATAAAAACATGCAACGTACAAATAAAACCGTCACAGAGAAAGCTGTGGTGTTCATTATGATGAGGTTTCATTTTGGACAGGTTTAAAAGATGGGAGTGCGTAGTTTATTGTTCATTCACTCGTGACTTACCATATAAGCAGAGTGAAAACAGCTGATCACAGACCATATTCAGATAATCACCTCAAACAGCTTTTTGAAACAACTTCTTTACTCACCACACCGAGGAAATTTACATCGGTGCGTATTTATCTTTGCAAATACTGCAATACCGTTGTTAAACATAAGAGGGCGGTGTAACATTACAAACGTGCTATTTATGTTTATACCGTCCATTCAAATGTAAGACTGCACAACAGCAGCTGTTGTAAGAAATAATAACACTTAATCACATTCTGACGAAGGTTAACTATATAATTAAGATTTTAAGATAAGACATTTTAATACAAAAATAAGACGCTTCTTGGAACTGCTTGATTAACAGGCCTACTGAAAAGATGGTTTAAACTGTAAAGCAATTGTTTAAAGTGCTATAAAATAAAAGGTGACGATTTGAAAATGAATCAATAATGAATAAAATTATAATAGTACTTTTACCTCAGTTTAAGAAAAGTGGTCACGTATTTTATATGTTACTATTTTATTCAGTAGAAAGTGTTCTTTTAAAATAATTAATACATTAATCATATTAACAATTAATATAATTTAAAATATTAATAAATATACAGACAATATTGTTAATATTGTATATTATTATTTGCGTATTGGCCAATATATTGTAATTTCAACAAAGAAAATAAATCAAATTTTTATTTACTGACTTAAAACGAAAAATCTAAAATAAGAATGAATAAATATTGAAATACTATATATAAAATAGAAGAAAAAAATATATATATAAACTCCAATTAATAGAAATGGCAAAACCACATCAAAATTACTAAAGCACAAAATTGAAGTATCTACCTATCAATACTAAATTACAGTGAGAAATATAAGTATAATATATAATAAAATATTAATTCAATAATAATATAGGCAACATATGGACTACTTATACTTTTGAATATACATATATTTATTATTAATTATTTAAAATAAAAACTATTTTCCAAACAGAAAATGATCTAAAGTGCGATGTCTGCCCTATAAGGCTGGACAAACCACTTATTTATTCCACATATGTGTGTGCGTGTGTGTGTGTGTCCAACAGGCCCTTAGCCTGCACTTTGTTGGTTAATTATATGACTCACTTTAAGACACTTGTTGATTTTCTTTGGGTCTCTGTCCAAGATCAGAGTCTTTGTGTTGCTGTGAATCCTGCCCTTCTGTCTGTATTTCTGTAACATTAGAATAATTATTCAGATTAATGCCACACTCATCCAAGACTGAGCTTCCTTCTCAATTATCTCTGTGTCTGTATAGTAATGTCCTGTTATGGTGCTCCCTGTTCTGTTGTGTGTAGTTTTATGTGCATGTTTGTGTGATTGACTTTGTGTGGACATACAGTATTGAGGACAAGCATTCTCCCTATAAGAGATGCAATCCCTTACACCGACATGGCACATTGCAGAAATATTTGTGCAGCTTTATCAGAGTCCTAATTAGCATTGTGGAGGACAGCTGACCTAAAATGAAAGAAAATATATATTTGCTATATTTAGCACATAGCAGAGGTTAGTTAATTGACAGAGACTGAAAATGTTTAGAAAGGAAAGCTGGGTGAGTAAACATGTTCCAATCATGTGTTTTAGACTTTATACTTTATTGTTTGTATATGGACAGTGGTTAGGCACATTTTGTGAATCCTATGGATATTTGTATTTGTAATATTTCCTTTCATAAATCTATTTTATACACAAAAAATAACCTTTCATGACAAAAATGTTTTATTTAAATTTAGATAGGGGATGTCATTGCCATTAAAATCTGGAAAACACTCACAACTTCTTTAATTAAACATATGGCTGTGATATATGGAAACCTACCAACATCCATAATCAGGATTTTTGGGGGGATGGCATATAGTCGCAAGAGGACGAAATTACATTTCAGTTGTATAACATTGATTCATTGATCGATTTTATCAATGTCTTTTTGCAGTAGCTTTTTAAATGTTTTTTTTATTAAAATGTATTTAATTTGGAAATTGTAATATTTCCTTTCACACATCTATTTTATTTAGGTACAAGAAAGAACTTGTGAAATTGTAAAAAAAATATGTTTTTTATTATATTATATATTTTTTATATCTTATATATAATATTCTATTTTTCTTTCTGTAGCTTTATTTTTTTATTGACGTGCAATGATTAATATGTGAATATATATATATTTTTTATAATAATATATATTATTATTTTAAATTTTTATACTTTTTTTGCTTAAAAGGTGCTTGTTAGAAAGTACAATGATGGATTTAAAATGTTTGTCAAAAACAATAAATTTGATACATTTTGAATTCTTGGAAATGGATATGTTGTGATTAACAGTAGCTGTGTTTTCCTTACCCTTCAAATAGCTCAAATTAAAATAGTGAATTCTATATATGCCCAATGGAAATGGCAATTTTTGCTAAATCTTCTCACAAAATATTTCAATTTTTATTTTTAGATTTTGCTTGCATGAGGAGAGGAAATTTAGATACAGTATATGGGGCTGCCATTATTATGTTCTTTAATTAAATGGCTGATAGAAACCTACTAACCTCCAGAATCAGGATTTTTTTTTTTTGAAAGGGGGTGACAACTGCAAGGGCAAAAAAAAAAAAAAATCAGTTGCATAACATTGATTAATGGATCAATTTTATCAATGCCTTTTTGCAGTAGCTTTTTAAATGTTTTTTAAAAAAAATCACAGATGTTTGCATAAATCTGTAACGGAAACCAGGCTACTGACACCAAAAACAAGTTAAGTAAAGTGCACAGAGGTAAAGCGTGAAGGACAAGGGAAATCAAAGGTCACTGCTTACTAAATGAGAAGTGTAGAGAAGAGTCTTTGTGTTGGGCTTTCATGGGAGTGAAGGAAGCATCTGTGTTGAGGAGTAAAGGTCAGGCCTGAAGGGTATCTGTGGTCATGAAGGTCCTTGAGGAAAAACTAAATAATCTGCATCATAATACTGTAGGGAAAATACAGCTGGACTGAATTATTATGTTTTTATTTTACAACTGACCTGAGTGACCTGAAGAAGCTTTTCATCAGGGTCAATGGATATTTGATGATGATTGCTCTTTATACTAAATGACAATCTGGTGCAATTTCAGGTCAAAGGTCACTGGTGCACCATTGCACATGCTGAGCTTGAGGAGGGATGTTAATTGGTAATTTTACATTATACTGCAGTATCTTTCTTTATTCTGATTGACTGTTCTAAGGCAGTAATCAACAAGCTAAACTGTAAAAAAATATATCCATGTTACATCCCAAAGTGTTCCATGTTTTGTGATTCATGTTTTTTCCCTCTCACCTATTCATGATTTGAATTGTATTATGGTACTTGAGCTTTCCTCCAACAAATTCATTCTGGTGTTGGAAAATTAAAAAAAGTTACATTTATTGACATTTTTATAAGTTTGAAGTGATATATTGTCTGTGTTGTTGCTGTAAAGTATAGTACAAAACATGGTGATAAATTGCCAGTATTTTTCAGTTATTTTTTCTGGACTTTTTTTTTTTCAAGGTTCCATAATGCAATCCATAACTGTAAAAAAAAAAAAGAAAAACATCTATGAATCTCAAAATACTGAAATACTTTTTCGTGTAGTAGTTCCACACTTAAATTTTTTCACTTATTTAAAGTTCATTACAGCATACAACAGTAAATATATAACTGTAAATAGAATAAAATGTATTTTAAAAAAACAACAACTATTTTCTTGTTTTCCCCATGAAATTACGTTTTAATTTTTGGCAAAAGCACAGAATCCCATACAATTTGCATACATTCAGCACAGACACACTCACATTTGCTAAAAAAAAAAAAATGCTGTTTGTTCAGACTACATATTTAAAATTGAGTTGCATCAACACAATTCTTAAGATTCTTTTTGGGAGAACTTATTTTTTTGTGTTCAATCCACTTAAATTTGTAACAACAATTAAGTTAACTTAATCGATTTGTGTTGGGACAACATGAAGGAATTGTGTGGAACCCAGTGTACAGTTTTTACAGTGTACAGTATACAAGCATTCTTACTTAATACTTATCCTTAGTTATTTTACTGTAAATAAAAGGCTAAAAAGAAACCATGGTTGCTAATTTTATAGAACCATTTAATGATTAAATGTAATGACTAATGTCAATAGTGCCATCTCAGATGTAAACGCAGGCAGCTAGTAAAAATGTATGTGGCGATACAACACAACCTAAGATGACAAACTGATGCCCCATTCAGTTTTTAACATATCCGAGTTTTTAAATAAATGAACGTGTCTCATAAGTGTGCATGTTAATGATCCATCCTTAAATGACCATGAGTAATTTGTATAGATTTAAAGGATTATCGACAATTAATCAGCAGTTACTCATTGGCAGGCCTAGGGCAACCAAACTATAATCAATATAACTGACTCTGGGACATTATTATTATTAGATTTATTAGTATGATAATGCACCCCTGAGGTGTTATACAAATGATTTTCAGTTACAATATTCAATTACATTTCTAGTTATAAAAATACATCCCAGAAAGAATGATTCTGCATGTCAAGGTATAGACTCTAAATACCTAAATATGACTTTTGCTTTTTTTAAATGAGCTGAAACAACACAATTCTTTTGTGTTTTTTGGGAACAACTTAATTGTTTTACAGCAGGGAAAATAAGTATTGAACATGTCATGTTTCAATGACGAAGGGCAGAATAACTACTGAGAGGTTTCAGCTGCTGTCTGGGCTTTCACTGCCTTCTACACCTTCTTCATGTGTTCAATACTTTTTCCCTGCGTCATTTCACTTTATTAAGCATAACTTAATTTTTAAACTAATTAGATTTGTTTTCTTTGCATATATGGATTTCTTTGGTTGTTCCCAACATCTGGGGAAAATTTCAAGTCAACGGCACCTTTAGAGATATGTTTTCTGAGAAAAATAGTGACATGTTCAATACTTATTTTCCATGCTGTATGTTCAATCCACTTAAATTTGTAAAAAAAATTAATAAATAATAAAGTTAAGTTAACTTAATTGATTTGTGTTTAGACAACATGAAGAAATTGTATGAAACCCAGCATTATTTTACAGTGTAAAGTATACTTGGCTGTGATTTTCATGATAGGATCTTAATAGAGAATGTGCTGTCATACAAATCATCTATTACAAGACTAATTTCTTCAAAAGCAATTAAACAGTGTTAACACATGATTTATAATCGCTAATAAATACAGGAACTCCATACAGTACATATATTCCCTTTTTTTGCGTATGAAAATAGCCACTGTGGATTTTTAGAAACATCTGCATTGTCCAATCTTTCAGCCATTAAGAGATCATTTTCCAGAACCTCCTATTAATAACCACTGTCAGCCTTGACTGTCTGCGAGAGGACATTTTTTTTCATCTGAGAGCTGAAACATTGTTAATCTCTCCTGAATGTCCTTCCAGAGCAGAGACTCAGATGTGCACGAATAGAAGATGATGAATTTCCATCCAAACCGTCCTGAATTATATGATATTTATTATGTCTTTAAGTGGGAGGAACTTGTTATTATTGTGTGTTATAGAGATACTTCAGTTTTTCATCTTCATGCTCCAGAGATGCTCTGGTACTTCAGATAATCACACTGATTAGGTTAAAAACGGTTGTGTAACAGAACTAATTCCCCACACGGCTCAGCCTGGACACATCTGGCTTCTGCAAATGAAGGATTCAACTCTGTTCTGCCATTGACGCAGACTTGTGTGTGATTCAGAATGGAATGCAGTATTACCCAAGTCTTCTTATAATGTTTTGTATGTGATTCTTTAGAAGTAAAAGTTATAAGAGGTTTTTTAGGGGCTAAACTTGTTTATTAATCTGACTATTTTTCTGTTTTACTAATTTAGTAAACTAGTCTTGTTATTAGAGGAACTATTCAATTAAAATTCCAACTTTAATAGGGAGGCAATTCTGCTTTTTTTAATTCATAGTTCTTGAGTCTATTCTCTTCATTTGCTCTCTATTTCATTGCTTCTCTATTTTATTTTGTGCAGCGCCACTTGATAAGATCCAAGACCTATGAAGAGATAATACCAACTCTACGAGGACTTGAAGAGATGATACCCACCCTCCGAAGGCAACACAAACACTTAATACATAAATACACTTGATTGAACATGTATTACACATAGACATCACCATTTTGGAAGGACACTATATACTGTATAACTGCAGCTTAACTGTGTTTATATACTGTCCAACCTATACACCCTAACTTTTAAAATTTTGACTGTAATGTAGTTATAATGCACACCTTTTTGTAAAGCTGCTTTGGAATTGAATTATTATGAAAAGCATTATACAAATAAGCTTGAATTGAATTGAATCTATTTTTGGACATAATGAAGCTTATGAATAAACGGTCACTATTTTGTTCAGTATACAACTGTATCAGCAATTAAATAGAGTTTAGCACTACAGTATAAGCAGTTTCATAGTACACAGCAGAAAGATTATGTGGATTTGCATAGTGTCGAAAAGGCCATCGCATTGAGATCATGACATCCAAATCCCCTTGTTCCAGTGAACTGATATAATAAAGTGCTATCCCATAGCATAAGTGGATTGCAACAGCAGGATTCGGAGCGCAGTGTCCCGACACTCACACCTGCCCCTCCAGCTGTTGCTGCGCTTATGGATCATTCCATTCCAGATCTGCCAAATCCAAAAACCTGGCTTGAACCAGCAGCTTCACACCGCATCGCATTGCATAAATGATAGTTAAAATTCTGCCATCATTTACTCACCCAAAAGAAGAAGAATGTTGGAAATCTGTAATTGACTATGAATGTCAGTGTTTACAGGTTTGCAAATATTCTTCAAAATATCTTCTTTTGTGTTCAATAGTCATTATAAACCCTGGGTAAACAGAATCCTGGGTCATCTTACCTCACACATATAATTTGACAGTTAATCCTGGGTATTAGCCTACTGATGTTTTACGCTATGCAATCCTAAACCCTGGGTTAACCTCCTTATTTGCATAGTTACAATGTCTGCTCATTGATTGGCTGAAGAGCATACAATTTGTTTACATGCTGCTGACTATATTATGTTTTTTATTTTATTTTATATTATGAAATTCTTCACCCCAAGTTACACATTTTCCACCCCATTTGACTTTTTAAAAAATTTTTTATTAATTAAATAAAACTTAAACAATTGTATTCAGAGGTGGACAGCAATTAAGCATTTTTACTTCATTACATACCTGGGTCTATTTAACTATTTTGGGAAAGCTTTACTTTACAGAAGACAAACTAATAATTAAACAATTTAATTAAAATTCATTAAAAAGCATGTCGTGAGTCGTGACCCCTTCACATTTTTAATGCAATTCATATTAGAATTTTCTTAAAACATTTGGCCATTTGTAACCCACACAGCGTTTGCACCATTGCTTTATTACTGTGTCCATTGTACAGAGGTGGGGTTTGTGCTGCTGATCATCTGACCACAGTTTCCCTCCTCTTTATACATTTTCCTTTAATCTTCACCTCAACATGTCTAAATCCTTTCAGGTTCTATTTTTGCCTGGCCTTGTTTTGATCATGGCAGGGACACTCAAGTTTATGAATCCCTAATCATGCTTCGTGTACCTGTGCCTCTCTCTCTCTCTCTCTCTCTCTCTCTCACTCTCTCTCCTCATGCATGGCTCGTGGTTTCACTGTTTGAAGTGACAGATCAGGTCAGTCTCTATTGAATCACTGATGAGAAAGACCTGTTTTGAATCGGAGACTAATCCACAGCAAGAAAACATCATGCTAGCTTTGGAGAATATGGTTTCATTCAATCTTTTTTCTTTTTTTTTTTCTCATACAGTGGACTATTCATAATGACCCTAAAAGGCATAGAGCTGCTTGATATTTAAAAACATGTTCACAATATATTTCAAACCTAAAAAGAAAGAAAAGGTTTAAAGAAATTAAAACAAAGATTATGAATATACTCCTTCCCAAATATCATTTTTAATATATATTGCTTAAACATTTAAATGTTAATTAAAAATCACAAGTTTTTGTTGTACTAGTTCTAATTTACGCTAAAATGCGCTCAATTGCAGCAATGAGAATCACCACAAAGTATAATAATACTATACAAAAATAATACAAGCAGATTCCTTACACAACTGTCATGTAAAGCAAACGAATCTGTCATGTTTGCCAACTAAAAGAATACATGTTCAGAATTAAAACAACTAATCTGCAACATGAACCAGGAACAAGGTCATTGTTGCTGTTTGCTAAGGACAAACAAGCTGGCTCCTGATTTTTGCTCTCTGTTTGTTAAAGTTGTACACTAAAAGGCAAAAGACCATAAAATTGTACTACGTTATCTCATTCTGTGCACTTGCATTGCATGGTAATGATTTCTAATATGCTGCTCTCAAAGGTTACATTAAAAAGCTGTAGGTAAGATCTTCCTGCATAACAAATAAAACACGTTTTATATATTGTGCAGCTTTTAAAATAAGCTTGGCTAAGCTTTTTTTTTTTTTTCAATCTGTTCGGACGATACTCAGATGTGCCCTGTTGCTATGCATGTCTCATCACATTTCCATTTTTACAGGGCAACAAGAATTAGCAATGAACATCAGAGCTCCCTCACATTTTTCTTTCCTAAAAATAAGCTGATATTCAGTTGTACAATATTGTGATAATGAGCATGCATGATATTGTTATTATTGGCACTTAAAAATTCTATTAATCATTATAATATTTGTTAAACTTTTAAAGCATTTGCAGATTGTTATATTGGCACTTTTGTTCATCACAGCACCAAATGTTAGAAGACTAAATAGGCTGTTTATTTTGTTTAACACATTCACTAACACATTCACATTAATCTGGCCTTCGACATGTCTGTTATTCATTAACACCTGCAATAAAGCTCCATGTGTTAGGTAATTACACTAAACTGACAATAAAAACTTATATAGCATGTTAATCTTATAGGTGGTGTTAATTTAATGTTAGTTAACTAACATTAACATAATTTCTGCAACAAAGGCAGCTATTTTCTCACTGTTGATGTAATAGATTAACTGATGTTTACTAATTAAAAAAATACATTTAAAATCTCCTGTAAATTGACACATTAAAGCATTCAAATGCTGAATACTTAAAAACTGTTTATTATTTTCACCAAAATAATGTACATTTTATTATCATAAATGAATGTGTCAGGATAGTAGGCACCGTTCTCAAACTTACAATAATTATTGCGTATGGGCGTTGATATTATGAAAATAACATCAGAGCCCGGGGAAATGCTTTTCTCTCTCTCTCTCTAAAAATGGCAATAATTAACTACCTTTAATAATATTTTCCAAACCTAGAGGAAGATTGTAATATTATTTGTCTGTCAACTCTTCTATCATTTATGATTATATTGATATCATTTATTTTATTATTATTTATTTTTTTAAGTTATTCCAATGATGTTGTTATCTGTGCTGTTGTAGTTTTAGAGTGAATGGACCTTTTTTTTTATGTTTATGTGAACTTTGTGTGTTTGCAATATAGCATTGTTCATAGTGTAAATGCAACAAGATGCTAAAGAGAACTTTAAAGGGGCTAAAGAGAAGTTTAATACTCACTGGACAGAAGGCTCAGTTCATATGTGTGAATTCAGAAAATAGTACATCATGAGTCAAGCTGACAAGGCTTTAAAACACTTGCAGATTATAAACTTTCATGATGGTAAAGAACTGCAATGTCTCAGGAACGTGTTGGAGGCTATAAAACCAAACTGCTTTTCTTGATAATTTCCAAGTCAGATCCGAACTCTTAGGGCTCAACCTTCATCTGGAAAGGAGAAGTAGCTAATTTGCATTTAAAGGCACAAACAGTGTGTTTTTGCTGCCACCCAAAAATTTTACATCATGGAATAAAAAAACAAAAACATTTGTGTGGTATTTTGAGTAAAACTTTACATACACATTCTTGGGGCTGAAATTACAGTTTATATGATGGGGCATAAAAGATCCCCCTTAAAGAACCCCTCAGTGAACAGCTCTTAAAGAAAATGAGTTTCTTAACAGGAAGAACATTTTAGTAAATTAATAACAGTATTTTACTATAAAGAACTCTTTGTGGAATGTTAAAGGTTCATCATATGACCATTAACGCAAACAAATAATCTATTTTTAAGAGTGTTGTCTGTGAAATCATGTAGACTGTTTTGTTTGTGAAGGAAATCAAAAGGATATGATGTTTACTCCTCAGCAATGTCAATCAGTGCCATGCAAAGATTAATTCAAAATATTGTCTCTCAGATATACCTTAAAATCAAACTGTCATAGTGCCATTAATTAATTAATCAGTGAACATGAAGCCAGTGATTTTTTGTCGTCTTTTTTTTCTTGTGTGTCTATAATGTCATAAAGAGGAAAGAGCACTGCAGATGTTCATAGACTCATCAAAAGATTGCTTTCAAGAGCATGGATAAGGTTTGAATGTTAGTTAAAAATATTATGCTGCAAATGTATTATCAAAATCATTTTATTTCTAATCAGAGAACAAAAACGAACTGTATACTGAATAACATTACGTCTCTTGTATGTAAAGTGTTCAGGAGTGCAAGCACAAGCAATAAGTTGCTGCAGTTCACGGGTGTCACTAATAACAAGTGTTTCTGAATTCTACACATAGCCCCTTTAAACATGACATTATTACTGTTGCCACTGATCTATGGCAACCATAACAACAAATTATGGATACATAGATTACACTAGTCCAAAGAGCATTTAGAGGCCTAGATCCATGCACATACTGTAATGCTCAAAACAAAACATTGTGAATTTTACTTCGTCATTCCTCAGGGATCTGTCCAGGTAATCTGGCCCCCTGGTCCACAGTGTTCCTCGGGCTGGAATTTCCACAACTGGGTCTGGTGGTCTCAGCCGTGCTGCTGGTCCTCTGCAGAAACTGGAGAAAGTTTTCCTGGATGGAACCTTCATGACTGGAGGTTCGCAGTTCGACAGGTCTACTAGCACAGCATTTTCTCAGTTTGATCAGCTCCTCGCGAATCTGCCGGTTCAGAAGACCGTAGAAGAACGGATTCACAGCAAAGGAGGAGTACGCAAGCCACGTGACAGCTTCCTCGATGTCCCCTGGGCTTTGCAGTGGAGTGGTGATGGACATGTGAAGGTGGAAGCTGAAGTACGGCAGCCAGCAGATGAGAAACTGGCCCACGATGACAACCAGGGTGATAGCAGCCTTTGCGCCTCCAAAAACTCTCTCAGGGGACAGTCTCTGGGGCAAACTGCGGGTGGTGGTGATGATAGTGGTCTGGCTGTTGATGGAATCTGAACGTCGCTTAGCTTGGTTGGCCGCCCAGGTTGGCATCGGTACATTCTGACGGGCGGCCGTTCGTGCCACTTTATACACATTGCAATATACAGCAAAAATCACAACAGCAGGCACCAAGAAGCAAAGCACACTGAAAAAAATTGCAAAGACCTTTCTGAGGCGACTGTGGCTCCAGTGTAAAGAGCAATGGGCTGCTGCAATGGAGCTCTGGTTCCCATATGCTGGCCAACCGAGAAGCGTAACTAAAGCCAACAGGATGGATTTGACCCAAATGAAGACCATAACACCAAGAGCAAGGTTTAGAGTCATCTTCACCTCGTAACGCATAGGATGCACAATGTAGTAATAGCGTTCAATGCTGATGGCGGTAACAGTAAGAATCGAGGCACAGATAAGGAACACGTTTAAAAAGATGTACACTTGGCACTCCAGTACAGTAAAGGATACAGTGCTGAATAACGGAGAACTAGACACGATTCCGAGAGGCATCAGTAGTATGGCACAAAGCAAGTCCACTGCACAGAGATGACACACAAACACATATTTCTTCATATGAGGAGCTCGAGCAATTGCCACCATGACTCCACTGTTGCCCAATAGCGCTGCCAGGTTTAGGGTCACCATGCAAAAGAGTCCAACCAGATGCTTAATTTGGGATTCGGAGTGGATGACCTCCTCCATGCTGGGCAGGGTTGGTTTGGCTTGGCCAGAAGTGGCATTTGGAGTGCTGTGATTGGTCAGGAGACCCAGCATCAGACCCGGCATGACTTTCTCCATACTTCACGGGCTTGAGCTGGAGGCAGGCTTCATGTTTAAATAGGGTTTGCTCTTCTGTTTGTCAAGCGCTTGTGTGGAAACCATCTCTGAGAAGAAATGAGAAGATCTATTAATACTGAATACTATGTTATTATCAAGACGACACACACACTGAACAAAAATTTATTTATTGGATATACAAAATGTTCTTAAGGTAAGTGGTTGCAAACAGTTTATATGGGCTGAATTTAAACAAACAAATTAAATTTAGTAATGTTCAACTTAATTTGTTTGTTTAAATTCAACCCATATAAATTGTTTGCAACCACTTACCTTAAAAAAATGTAGTAAATCCAATAAATCATTTTTTTTCAGTGCATTGTTTTTTCATTTTACAACTGTTGCTTCAAAGAAAAACCTTGCCAAGAAGTGAGGTTGCATATTGACAACCACAGTCCTTAGGGAATAATAGAATATTAATCCACGATAATTGAGTGTGCAAGGGGTCATTAAGAGGATTGGTGACATACCCGTAATGATTAGTTATGTAAATTTAAACGCCTCCATCACTCATCATTCAGAAAGAGAGAAATCCCCCTCATGTCAAACTAAACATGCATTTATTATCAGAACACAGCAGCTGTCACTAAACACTCGAGTGCAAATGAAAAGGAAATTTCAATATTCTAAGTTACTGTATGCATATGGGAAATTATTTCTCCAAGAAAGGAACTAGATGCTTTTCTTTAAGGTACCGGATCATTCCCAGAACAATAGTGTCATTTTCTTTTAACTTGACTCTTCATGGAAAATCATGCCTATTTTTTTTTTCTTCATCCCACTCACCAGGTCTCTCTATATGCTAATAAGGGCACAACATCATCCTTCTTGGCAACTGACAGATTGTTTTCACCCAACAGATGTATAAGTTTTTTTTGTTGCACAAATGGCTTGTTGACCCTCATAGATCAATGAAGTTGTAGGACATTACTATAGCTATTGTTTTTTGCTGTTTTGTCAGTGGGAGTCACATGAGTCATACCTGATTGTCCCGGCCTTCCCACAAACACCCATCCACCCCGACCCACACACAACACACTTTATTCCACTTTGCTAGAAATCTGAAAACACGTTTTTTTCTTTCTCCACGAAATTAAAATGAATGACCTGCTGTCATGTCATCTTGTGCTCTGCTGTTCTCAATTATCCTCACGTGTTTCCCAGCACACAACATTCAGTGAAAGAACACATTATGAGCTGCTCTTACCTTTCAGATGCTTTGCTTTATTTGATTATCCTCCAATCAGAGTTGAGATTTAAACATCTGGACATGCTTTCACACAGTGGAAACTTTGCTAAAATAAGTGCATTGCAATCCCATTTGAGGGCCGAGATTCAGCACTCAACATCTCAGGTGTGGATCACTATCTCTTAAAAGTTAACGACTCCAAGAAGCAAAGTTCATGCAGGTTACACTTTCCATCTAACAAAACCTCGGTGAAGCAGAAAGGATGTGGTCCCACCTGCTCTTCCAGTTTCCAGCGGTGTTGATCAGTATTCTCACCACTTAAGCCGGTGTCCGTCGGGATGCTCTTCCACACTGTGTCCGGTGCTGTGAAGGGCTGTGACTGTCACACATTGTGTCTCTGTGATTTTTTTCTTCCTCTTTCAAACAGACACATACTCCTCTGTCCTCCAGAGTGCCTGTCATCCCCTGGGTCCTAATGCACACCATTCAAACACAAGATGTTCCTATGGCCTACTGTAAGTCATCTGGTCACTTATGAGGATGAATTTGTAAAGCATATCGAGCATGTACACAAATATAAAGTTTGTGACACAATATTCAATTTTACCTTGTGGGACCAAGTAAATGTTTTTTAGGCAAAAGCACACTCCTAAGGAGACTGTTCTGAAGTACAGTATACCAGGCTCCTTAAGAGCTTCCACAAGTATGTCTTTAGATTTAGGCGTCTTTATTTCCGTATTTTTGTAATTGCAAGCGTATAATTTTCAGTTCTGGACTCTGTGGGGGCCAGTTCAATACTGTATGTAGCCTGATTGTCATTACAGATTCACAGAAAACTCATGTTTTGAAATTTTTGATACAAAACTATTGCAAAATTATGGCATTTCCATTAACAGATGTTATGTGACAACCCTTTTTTTCTTGCTATACATAATTCAAAGAATAATGACAGCAGAAGTTGGTAGGATTATGCATAGTATAGATTCATCCTGTCTTGTATCAGTGGTTCAAGCAGCTGCTGGTGGTGTAGTGGAGAATATTTTCTTGGTATATTCTAGACCCCTTAGTACTAAGTGAACATTGTTTAAACATCACAGCCCACCTGAGTATTTCACCACTATCTTGTGAGCCTAGTGCTAGCATGAAAACAACATTTTGCACATCTGACACTGGTTTCTTGAAAATGTCAGTGAATTCACTATATTAAAATGTCCACAGTTAACAGATCTCAGTCCAATAGAGCACCTTTGGGATGTGCTGGAACAGGAGATTCACATCATGGATGTGCAGCTGATAAATCTACAACAATCGCATGATGCTGAATCTATGATTTCCAGCCCCTTCTTGAATATATGCCACAAAGAATTTAGGCAAACCTTTGTAGTTTGAAAAAAGTGACATCTACTGGCCGTAAGGAAACACAACATAGCAAGATAATAAGTATAATTATTTATTATCTTCAGATTGTTTAAGTGCCAAGTCCTCACATTAACAGTCATAATGCAACTTCAAAACTCACCATAAGATGTAAGGGAAAAAGATAACAATGAACAAACAATACAGTATATTGCGTTTGTGCATGTATAAGACCTTTCCTTTAACATTCAAACAAATATATAAAGGTATCACATCACATTATCTTCACAAGCCGTGCTTGTCAGCAATGTTTCAACAGGTCCCATGCACATTACTGCATTAATTAGTGCAAATTAAACTTTTATTTTCAGAAAAGAAAACAATTACAATCTTTTATCCTTCTTCATTTACCCTTAAATTACTAATTACTAATTCTTTTAAATGCACCGATTCAAGTTGTTTAGATGCTTAAAGCTGTTTAAACACATATAATAACTGTTTTTAAGACACTACTGAAACCAGCAAATCTGTTTCTAATATGAATAACATCTTACAGAAAAAAATTATAGGAAGACATTTAAACCTCACTCAGAGATGTGACAAATAAGCAAACATACTGTAAGATCACACTAACCAAAGTTTACAAAACATAAAAATAGTTCAAAAACAGAACTTCAATGAGTTTCCAACTCAATGTTTACCTCAAACATTCAGCACTTTATAAGTAAGAACGAAACCACATATCAGAAGTGGCTTTTATAAGTGGCTGTACTATATGTAGCTACAGTTTCTTGACTTGCATCTCTAGTAATAACTGAACTTCAACTCCAGGAGGTATCGGATGCGGCATTGGTTTTCCTTATAGATAAGGTACTCACTGTTGTAGAAATGACTTCCTTCGTACTGCTGCTGTTTTATGGCTTTTCCCTGAGGAACCACCACCTTTTTACCATTAAATTCAATGAAGACATCTTTTGAGGGATCTGAACAAGAAAAAAGAGAGACTTGAACTTTGCAAAGAACTAATGTTTT
This sequence comes from Danio jaintianensis, assembly GCA_903798115.1. NCBI lineage: Eukaryota > Metazoa > Chordata > Actinopteri > Cypriniformes > Danionidae > Danio > Danio jaintianensis. The sequence goes on along the minus strand of CAIGQV010019356.1, from coordinate 11,100,791 downwards.
AAATTATATCTAGAAATGGAAATTTGAATTTAATTATATAAAAAAAAAAAAAAAAACCTGGTTCTTGGCTTCCACGTGCAATTACACTGTCATAGCCAGCGGGTGCCTTCCTTAAGCTGGAATCATCCCGTGTGATGGTGTACTCCTTTCCCAAAGCAACTTCATTTAGAAACATGATGCCAATTTTGTTTGATGGATGCACTGCAAACGCAAAACATCAATATCAATCATTTTTGAGATTGAAAGTGACTGTTATTAATGTCTACATCATTACCAAGTTTTGTAAACTGGAAATGCAAGGAAATAACTACTACTATTTTTTAGAAAATTTTTATCATTTTTCATCTTTTGAATATATTGCAAAGCAACTTATATACAATGTAATTAACATTATGATTTGGTGCCGAATTGCAGAAAAAATTGTGTAGTGCATTTTCCACACTTCATTATATTAGGCAGCCTTAACTAATATGTACTTACACTGAAATTATTCATTTGTCACTATGTGCATATTGTATAAATACAAGTTTTTACATTATACCTATGATTGAATAGGAATAAATACCTGCATGTAATTACATTTGTAATTAATTTCTGTAATTACATTTGTAATTACACTGTTGACCATCCCTTACACCTTAACTCATCCTTAAACCTACCCATACCACTAAACCTGTCCCTAACCCTACTCGTATCCCACCTCAAGAGCACCAGAAGTGTTCTGCAATACATTATGAACACAGTAAGTACATTGTATTTATTTTTTGATGCAAGTACATAGTAGTTAAGGCGATCTAATATAAAGTGGGACCAATAAAGGTTTGACATATATGCTAAATATTGCTTGTAATTAATTGATATAATTTAATTCTTCTACTACTGAATTAAACTGTAAAAAATCTGACAGCAACTTTCCTTCAAAAACTCACTTAAAGTCACATGCAACGTATTTAGCAGAAAATATGGTGTTCTTGTGCAGCCATGTTGTATCAATTTTTTTTTCTGTGCTTATATTTTGTTCCTCACCATAGCCAGCAGATTTACTGTTTTCAGAGGCAAAATAGATTCCCCTGCCCACACGTCCACCAGAATGGGGCATAATACGAAGGCCACTCTTCAGAATGGCTGCAACCACTGCCACATTTGTTCCATGCCAAAGCAGCTTCCGGTTCTCCAATGCATCATTTTCCCTGAAGCGTTCAGCCTACACACAAACACATTCACACCCACAAAGGATTTAATTAGGATAAGAAGACTCACTAATGAACAGAATTCAGCACACCCACTGAGCCCCACATTTGCAGAACACAATTTTGACTTTTATTGTTACAGTTTTACTGTATATACAGTAATATAATGCTACTATGCTTTTGCTTTACACATTACCATGCGTATACTTTATACATAACTATTCATATACTGTACTATGCAAAAATTTAAATTATGCAATACTGTTTACCTCTGTTTCTCTGTCAACTTCCCATACATCTACGAGAGTGAGTCCTTGTCCAGTGGCATTCAGGTACTTCTCAATGATCTTAATTGCAAAAAAAGGGAGAGAGAATGCTTTTTTTGAACTTGCCGCACTGCATTTCAAAACACATTTTTACAACACGCATCAATAATTTTAAGCAAACTTATTATGATCTAATATTTCAATAGACAAATTAGCGACTTAAATACCATGATTACTTTAATTAAGGTTTAATGGTCACACTTTACAATAAGGTTCCATTAGTTGATGTTTGTTAACCTATTTACTAACATGAACTAATAATGAACAATACTTGTACAGCATTTATTAATTATAGTTCAACATTTACTAATGCATTATTAAAATCCAATTTCATGCTTGTTAACATTTTTACTTTGAGTTAACGTGAACTAACAATGAATAACTTTATTTCCATTAACTAACATTAAAAAAGATAAATAAATACTGTAATAAATGTATTCTTCGTTGTTTGTTCATGTTAGTACATACACTAACTCAAGGGTTCACAAACTTTTCAGCCTGCGACCCCCAAAATTACAATGCCAGTGACTCGCGACTCCCAATATCATCTGAGGTGGTTATAAATATATAAACCTTGTACACAACGGCGCACACATACCAACAGGCCCAAGTCTATACATCATTTAATTTTGAAGAACGCCACTCGGAGACCATCCTCCATGTTCAGTTGTGACCTGTATTTATTTTTAATGTATGTACGTGCCGTAAAGGTGTCAGAAAGTTTAACCTGGTGCCATACAATCAATGTGCTGTGTCTTTAATATAACGTAATCACCCCAGGGTGAAAAAAAAATTATAAATCTAAAGTCTGATGGCTTTTTATTTGCATGTTGTTTTTTAAAGTAACTATTAACTACTATTTTTTCTTCTGTAGGTTATGGATAAAATATGGTAGTTATAATAGTTTAATAAAATGAATTTGATTTTTGGAAATCAACAATCAACTCCCCATCCCCATATTTTTGTCATACTGTAAAAGTAAATACTAATCGGTTTTAGTTTGGTTATTGAAATTCTTCAAGATATCTATTCTTCAAGTCTAGCAGAAAATAAACTAAGAAAATAAACTGACATTTTGAGTGGGTATACTATGCCTTTATAAGTTTGTTTACTAGATTAATAAGACATTGTAAATCCCTTATTTCCATTGTGGACTATAAATGTTGTTGTGCAATGAAACCTTATATTCCTTTGACTTCTTATCCACCAGATTCAGACTGCATTTCAGAGACTGGTAATTTTGGTCAACTGGATGAGGCACTGTGTCCTTCATCTCTTCTTTGGCTTTCTCAGATTCAGCTTTAAGACTCTGGGCAACCTCAATATCTGCAAGTACCTACAAGATAAAGCATGAGAACGTCTGCATTTTGGTCTTTCTTATATTAAGAAGGAAAAGCACTTTATATTGATTTCAACTAACACACACACCATCAATGTGTCCAATTTGACATTAAAGGCATAGTTCACCCAAAAATGAAGATTCTGTCACCATTTACTCATCCTAAACTTGCTCCAAACCGGTTTGAGTTTTTTTCTTCTGTTGAACACAAAGGAAGATATACTGAAGAATGTTCAGTCATTGACTTTCATTGTTCCTATTATGGGTGTCAAACTTCAACAGTAAAAAAAAATCATAAAAGTTTAGGACCACTTGTGTGTGAGTAAATGGTAGGAACATTTGCATTTTTGGGTGAACTATATATATATATATAAAATGTGATAACTAAGCCCTATTTTATAAAACTGAAATGTTCTCACCAAAAGCATCTCCTTCTTGCTCTGAAGAACAGAATCATCAGAAATGACAGGGGGTCTGTTGCGGCCAAAGTTATGAGGAATTATGGTGAAGAATTTGTTGGTGAGTTCTTCGAACTTGTTCCGTTCACTTTTCTTTATTGCAGCTTCAATTTCCTCCAAAGCCTCAAAGCCTTTGGCTATCTGCTGCTTGCTGAGTTTCCCCAAGGGCATCTTCTTAATATCTGACAGAGAAATATGCGACACATAAAACTCCTCCACAAAAATTAATCTTATTTAATGTTACAGATGAGACTCAGAAAAGCTGTATATAGGCATCTTCAGTTCACAATCACACGGCCCAAACTCCCCAGTGATGCTCAGAAAATGCATGTTAAATGGGAAATGAATTTTACAACTCCCCTTGAGTAAAACAGTTGAGTTTCACCATTTTCAATGCATTCAGCCAATCTCCGGGTCTGGTGGGTGCACTTTTAGCTTAGCTAAGCATAAATCATTGATTCGGATTAGATCGTTAGCATCTCCCTCAAAAATAACACAAAAACGAGTTTCGATAATTTGCCTATTTAAAGACTGACACTTCACATTGTGTACTAAGATCAAAAGAAAATTTAAAGTCATTATTTTTCCAAGTCGATATGGCTAGAAACTATACTCTCATTCTGCGTAATAATCAAGAGACTTTGCTGCCTTACCATGACATTGATATTAAGCGAGACAAAAAAGTGGAGTGTTCCTTTAAGAAATAACATTTTTCCCAGCGATCGAAATCTAGTTATAAAAGGACTGCAATATTATAGCTATTGAATGAAACGTAACGGTTACTAAAGTAACCCTCGTTCCCCGAGGGGGGGAACGGAAATGCTATGTGGAAACTTCCACTATGGGGATTTCGTCAGAAAGCCAATCATTCTGAAGAGTAATTAAACGGGCCAATGAAATGCCAATGAGTTGGCGGTGTCAGCGTGCACAGCTGGCAGCAATCATAATCAGCTTGTGAATAAGAATGCCCGCTGTGCCACACAACCACACCTTTTCTAGCTGAAGAAGCCGAACTACAGCTGTCAGCTAAGGCGCAATCCCTGTGGCGAAGGAACATAGCATTTCCGTTCCCCCCCTCGGGGAACGAGGGTTACTTTAGTAACCATTACGTTCCCCAGCGGGAGGGGAACTACAATGCTATGTGGAAACTTCCACTATGGGGAAATCTATGGAAAACGCCACAGTGATTGAACCTTACCACGTCGCTGGTGAGAGGTTTGCCAGGCTCCGGCGTGAGCGCACCATCATCACCAGAGACGCAGCCCACCAACGTGTCCCCTGGCCCTAACTTACCTTACTTACCTGTGAAGCACTTAAAGGCTTATTTATATTTTTTGGGGAGTCATAAAAAATACACCTAGTTAAGATACTAGGAATTTTAAATTACGACAGTACGTTGGGAAGCGTGCAGTCCCGATAGGGAGGATGCTGCGGAGGCCACCTGCTGCCCAATGGGGAGACCTGGTGGCAGGAAGACATATGGACTAACCCTGAAAAGGGGGAGAACACATATGAAGGATGGTTAGCGGGGAGGGAAGACACGGGCCCGCCTAAGAGGAGGAACTACACCGTGGCTGAGTGAAGCATAGGGGATCGCCAGTGGGGATCGCGCATAGCAGGCACCTATACCCAGAACGCGGGCTGACCAAGTGGGCATACCAACTACGTAATGGGCCAGGCACCTGACTCCTCCACTGAGTCAGATGCTGGGGGCCTCGGAGGAACTCTGTAGGGTTCGCCAAATGGGGAACTCAACTGAACAGAGTGAATAAGCGCACGAATCTCTGTGTTAGAGAGAAAGGCGCAGCAAGCGTGTTTCAACACCGTACTGAATTTCCTCATTCACTGGCGTATCCAGCACACGTGAGGAAAATCAGCCCACTCAAAGATTATAGAATTTTTACGAATGTATTAGGTGTCGCCCAGCCCGCAGCTCTACAGATGTCTGTTAGAGAGGCGCCGCGTGCTTACGCTCAAGAGAAGGCGATACTCTTAGTCGAGCGCGCTCTCACTCCCGGGGTACGCAGCTCACCCTGGCATAGAAAAGCGAGGGAGATGGCATCCACTATCCAGTGGCCAACCTCAGAATGGAACGGCACTTCCTGTCTGCCGATCATAACAGAAAGGAGCTGCTTAGAGTCGTAAGCTCTAATGCGGTCACAAGCGCAGAGCGCGAACAGGACACAGCAAAGAAGGGGCTGGGTCTGCCTCCTCCGTGGGCAGCGCTTGCAGGTTCACTACATAGTCTTAAGAAGCGCTGTAGGAACCTCGGGCACCTAGGTGGGCCGGGGTCTCAGGAAAACGTGAGAGTGGGCCGGCCCGAATTGCTGGCACACTTCGCTGACCGAAAATGCCTCCAGATACCCGACCCTCTTGACCGATGCCAACGCGACCAGCAGAGCTGTCTACCTGGACAGAAAACTTAAAGATACTGAGTCGAGTGGATCGAGCAGACCTCTCCTAAGAGAGATCTCCAAGTGGGTATGAGAGGGGGACAGGATTGATTTAATTAACCAGCGTCTCGCGCCTCTGGGAACTGGATGATGAGGCGATGCTTTCCCAGCGCGCCGCCATCCCCGCGTCCTCAGAGCGGGGATGATCGTAACGCCAACCCCTCAGTGCGAAGGGGACAGCCTTAGCTCAGCCAGCTGAAGGAGGAAAGCATCACACTGATCTGGCATGTCCGGGGTCCTTCTCGGAGAGAAGTACACCACACAGCGAATAGACTCCACTTCAGGGCGTAGGCATGCCTCGTAGAGGGTGCTCTAGCCTGAGTGACGGTGTTAACCACCGAACCGGTAAGTCACCTAAGTCCTCCACACTCCATCTATGGACCTTTCACGTGATTCCAGAGATCTGGGCGCGGGTGCCAGATGGTGCCTGTTCCAAAGAAGAAGGAGCTTCTTCAAAGGGATATGCCAGGGAGGGGCCGTCACGAGGAGAGAGCTGAAATACAGATAAGATTGAGCCAAAGGCGCAATAACAGATCTGGTCCTCGTCCTCCCTGACGTAACACAGTATCTGCGAGTAGGCTCACTGGAGAGAAATGCGTATTTACGCACGCCCAGGGGCCAGCTGTGTTAGCCAGCGCGCAGAGCGCACCTATAACAGCTGGACAGCCGGGGGTGGAATCTCAGTTTTCCCGGGCGTGAACTGCCGTGAGAGCGCATCGGCTGCACGGTTGAGTTCGCCGGGGGAAAAAATGGCACGCAGCGATTCCGCCGCGAATGACTCCGGAGGAGCAGACGGCGAGCGAGCTGAGACATGCTGCGAGAGCGGATACCCCCTGTGCGGTTGATATACGCCATCGTCGCCGTGCTGTCCGTCCTGACCAGCACGTGTTTCCCCTCTAGCACCGGTAAAAACAGTGCAGCGCGAGATACACTGCCAACAGCTCCAGGCAATTAATATGCCAATGCAACCGGGTTCCTTCCACGGACCCGCAGCTGCATGCCCGCAACACACGGCCCCCCAGCGCGTAGTGGAAGCATCCGTCGAAACGACGACATGCCTGGACACTTGTTCTAGAGGCACACAGGCCTGTAGAAACGCAGGGTCCATCCAGAGGCTGAGGGCACGGCGACACAGCGGAGTGACAGTCACCCGGTGCGTGCCCGCGTGCCATGCGCGTCTAGGTACCTGATCGGGAAGCCAATGCTGAAGCGGTCTCATATGGAACAGCCCGAGCGGCGTGAAGCGGCCACGGATGCCATATGCCCCAGGAGCCTCTGAAATGATATCAGTGGGACCACAGTTTTCCTGTCGAACTCTCTCAGACAGATCAGCATCAGCCCAGCGCGCTCTCGAGGGAGGCGCGCCGTCATGGTGATCAAGTCCAGCTCCAACCCGAGAAAAAAGATGCTCTGCACAGGGGCGAGCCTACTCCTTTCTCGGTTGACCCGAAACCCCAACAGGTCGAGGTGCCGGAGCACCCAGTCCCTGTACATAATCAATTGATCCCACGAGTGAGCTAAAAGCCAGTCATCGAGATAATGGAGTATGCAGATGCCCGCGAGCCGAAGGGGCATTAGGGCATCCTCCGCGAGCTTCGTGAAAACCCGCGGAGACAGGGAGAGCCAGAAAGGGAGGACTTTGTACTATCATGCTCGACCCTCGCACGCAAACCGCAGCCGGTGGCGTGGGAAAATGGAGAAATGAATGTACGTGTCCTTCAGGTCTATCGCTGCAGACCAATCCTGAGGACGGACGCACCGGGGGATGTGCTTCTGCATGAGCATTCTGAGCGGCTGCTTGTAAGGCAGCGAGTCAAAATGCGCAGAACTAGGATTGGTCATAACCCACTGCTCTTTTAGGGTACGATGAAGTACAGACTAAAAAGCCCATACCTCATCTCGGCTGGAGGGACCGGCTTGATTGCATCCTTCGCCAGGAGGACAGCAATCTCCTCGCACAAGAGAGGGGCGGACACAGGGCTGACACCTGGTGTAATACACGCCCGTGAACTTGGGGGACCGTTTAGCGAACTGAATCGCATAGCCGAGTCTGATTGTCCGAATGAGCCATCGCGACGGGCTGGGCAGCGCTAACCAGGCTGGCAGAGCCCACGCGAGTGACATCATCGGTGCAATCACTGACGCACCAGCGGTGGGGCAGGACGGGATGGGAGAGCTCACCCCGGGAGGCATGCGTCCCAAGGAAGAGCGGAAGTAAAGAGGTTTAATCTTAACTTCGTCCCAAGAGCCCGCAGGGCGGCTAGGAGTGCGAGAGAAAGGAGCCCGTCCTCTGGCACTCACAGAGCCTGTGGCGAAGAGCACCGATCCTGCGAGCTGGAAGGCATAGCGTCCCATACTGGCAGTGTTCGGGCTATCACACCCGGAGAGAGGAAAAAATTGCTCTTAAAAAATTTAGTAGCCATACGGCCTTTTTGTTAATGATATGGGTGTCCCTGGCCCTCCGCCAGGGAAAGAGCAAACATCCTTTTCTCCGAGTGGCCCGTCTCAGGGACGCTTTGCGGTCCGTACTGGACTTAGCGGCGCCCTGAGGCGGGGGGCGGTGATCGTCTGTGAGGTGCTCAACGCTGCCGCTTAACCAGTTGAACGGACAGGGCGGCGGAGCAGATTTTGGAGCCACAGACGAGCGCCCTCAGCGAGAAGCAGCCAAAGTGCACGAATCGACGGGGAGAGCGGTTTTTGAGCCCGCCGATCGCACTTGACTACTCTTTCACCGAAGTGAATTCCTGGGTGAACTCACCCCGGTGTCGCCGATCAGGCCAGCCTGGTATATGGGTGTGTTAAGAAAGCGAACTTTGTCAACGACACACTTATCTGCCAGGTTTAGCCAGAGGTGGCGTTCCTGGACCACTAGTGTGGTCATCGTCCTTCCCAGGGCACTCGCAGCCGACCTGGTGTTTTTAGAGCAAAGTCGGTTGCAGGGCGTAGTGCATTAAGCCTGGGTCGGAACCTTCCTTGTGCCGCTGGGCCAGCGCTTGCACTAGCCATAGCAAGCAAAACGGAAGCAGCCTGGCCCGCAGCAGTGCAGGCTCTGGCCCTGAGGGACACAGACAACCTACACGCTTTGGACGGGAGCCGAGGCTAACCACGCCAGGAAGGGGCACCACGCAGGCAAGATTGACCGCGCTAGCACACTCGACCTGGGGTTTTGCCTCATACCCCCTGGCTGCTCCGTCATCGAGGAAGGTGAGGGCGGAGCGCACGCAGACCGGGCAGAAAAAGGTGCCCTCAGCGCTGCGTAAACTTACTGTGCACCTCCGGGAAGAAGGGGACGGGAGGCTTAGAGGGTTTCCCCTTCTTATCCTCCACGTAACACCCGTCTAATCGGTCCGGCGGCGAAGCTGGGGGACAAGCCATCTCCAGCCTCGTCGCCGAAGCAGCCCGGGTTAGCACGGCCATCATATCAGATGCCATATCCGGAGCCTCGCTTACCACCCCTGAGGGAGGAAGCGGGTCCGAATTGTCATCGGAAAATGACAGCCCACCCTCCGATGCAGCGATGGACATCTGGTCCTCGGTGTCATCGAGTGAGAGGGCGACCCTCCCGAAGGATGGTGCGCTTCTCTCACTCGAAGCTTGGATGGAGCGCGCTGAGGAATGGGAGGTCCGCAAGCCCGAGGGCGGCGGATTGACCCCCACTGTGACCCTCAGATCTGCCCGAGTGCCAACCGCTACTTGCGGGGGACAACAGGGGTGGTTCGCCCTTTTGCAAGAGCGAACCGCGATCTTAGCTGCGCAACAGACATGCCATCGCAGTGATGGCATGCACTGCCCGCGAACACCGCATTAACATGCTGGTCCCCCAGACATGCAATACAGTGCTCGTGCCCATCATCCGTGGACAGGAAACCACCGCATCCAGAAACGCACGGTCGGAGCGACGTCTTTAAAAAGACGCGCTGCCCGACCGTGTTGCTCTGTTAGGAAATTTGCTTAAATTTATACGCACCGCTCTTGAAGTACCGGTCCAGCGAAACGCCCAGGGACAGGAGAAACCCAGCTCGACCACCGCTGCTCGCGTTGTTGCTCGCGCTGGAACCGGGAGAAATCAGCCTCTCAGAAGACGGCAGCTTTCTCTCACTCTCTCTCTCTCGAACAAAGTCGGAGGATGACAGCAAAACGTCTCTTTCAGACTGCACATGAGGCTTCTGAAAGCGAAAAGGTGTGGTTGTGTGGCACAGCGGGCATTCTTATTCACAAGCTGATTATGATTGCTGCCAGCTGTGCACGCTGACACCGCCAACTCATTGGCATTTCATTGGCCCGTTTAATTACTCTTCAGAATGATTGACTTTCTGACGAAATCCCCATAGTGGAAGTTTCCACATAGCATTGTAGTTCCCCTCCCGCTGGGGAACAGATGTACTGAGACTTGCAGTACAGTCCATTCAACAATAGCTATGTCACAATCAACTAACCTAGGTCCATGCTGGTCATGGCTTCTTTGAACATGTCATTGTTGAAGATGAATCGGATGAGTCTTTGAGTTTCAACATCCAATGTACAAGGCAAAACATTTTGTTCACTTTTCACCTTCACAGCTCCACCATCCACAGAATCGACCTGTAAGAAACACAATCATTAGAAACTGTTTAATGTGTTTTTTGACAATAACAAGAACACGAGTTCAGTCAAAGCAGGAATAAATAAATCAATTCACGTTGCAAAATTGACCTTCACTTCTGCATCCTGGTCCCCGTCCACCTCTATCAATGTGTATTTCCCAGAATGCGAGACAAAGTTTTCTCGGTCGCTCCAATTATTCTTGGTCTTCTCTTTGAATTTCTTTTCGAAACACTTAATGGCTGCATCAGCGGCAGATGGACCAGCTAAAGCATTTTGGCCCGACTCTCCCTGCAAATGGTGAAAGATAGGAAAGTCATTCATTAGAAGCTACATCACATTGTACAAAAGACAGAAAGAAAGAAGCGTACCACTCTTCCCCATCTTGTCCAGCAGTAGTACTTCCCTCCAGACACTAAGACCTGGATTACATAGAATTTGTTGTTGTTGTTTCCTATGTTGGTTTGGTTAAGCATACAGTCATAATCCTCGTGAACCTGTTGGTTTGGATCACACAAGATTTTTCTTTAATTAATGTCAAGTTTTTATGTACAACAGAAAAAAAAACTCTCAACACATCAATGGGAGTTTAAACAAAGGTTAATTCACTTCAAATTCTGACATAATTTCCATTCCAGTCTACAAGAATAATGTGTTTCATTCCAGTCCACATCTAGTCATTCTCATGAACACAAATAAATAGATTTTAAATCTGAGAGACTTCTGTTCCTCCATTTAAAGTCCATTCACAGAAAATGCTTCTTTTCTAAAGGCATCTGAATTGAGCATTTTAATCCAAGTCTCTTAAACAGACATGACTGCTTCATAAGATGAACAGATGGTTGAGCTTCTGCTTATGTTTGCTGATCAATGTTTATTGTACATGAACAAAAACCAAAATGAAATCTGTTCACCATTTAAAGTGATCTTCATAAATCTTGACTGATCACTTAATTTATGTGGATTTATTTTTTGATCTCTTTAGAAATATTTTGAAGCCTTATTGACATTATTCTACAATGCGGAAGTACGCACGTTTTTGCGATCGTTTTAGAACTACCGATTCAGGGAGAAAATGACTAGGAATAATAAACAAAAACGATCAAACTATTTCCTCTACAAACAAGTGTGTTCATGACTATACATAAAAAGTTGAATAATATAATTTTAAAAATGTCAATTTGCAACATCAAGCAGCATAACGAGCTGTTTGCAACGTATAAAAATCAATGGAAGTGAATGAGACCGGAAGTCTTGAGCCAAAAAGATTCCAATGGCTGTGCCCGCTCGTACGTCAAGAATAAGGTCAATAGTTTTAGGTGAATCCAGTTTTAATGAACAGTGTATTTAAAAAATATTTTCATTTGTGTTAAGAAAATGGACAAACCTCTATTGAAATAACTGAATTTTGGGGTGAACTAGCCCTTTAAATTTAAACACTTGTTCAGTCTCACCTCAGCATTTGACAGATGACATAAGCTGTCTGTGTTCCTCGTGCCCTTCACCTGCGGTCCTGTTGCCTTCAGGGCCTCTTTGGCAGAACTGAATTTGTCCTTGGGTGGAGCTTCAGGCTGTGTCTCCTGCTTGACTTTCTTCCCTCCAGCTTTGGCTCTCGATGCTGCCCTTCTCTTTGGTGCCATCTTTTTCCTCTTTGTTCATAATCAATCATATGATGTTGAAATAAAATGTATTCAATAAACAATTAATCAGCAGTTAAAGTATGTGGAAATTGCAGTATATGACCACAAAACCTCATAATTTTTTAAATTGTGATTTTTACATCGTCCAAAAGTTGATGTTTGTTAGAACTGAATAATATATCGTATAGCTCCAGATACAACTATTTGACAATCTGGAATCTGAGGGTTAAAGAAATCTAAATACTGAGAAATAGCCTTTAAAGTTGACTAAATGAAGTGCTAAGCACGGTGGTTAGCAAAACTGTATTATATTTTGCTAATTTAAAAAACCCCATAAAGGGACAGATTATTTGTTTTTAATTTTTTCAACCTCAGGCCACCCGAAATGTGGGTGACTTTTTAAATATTTGTTTAGTAGAACATTAAAGCATTTTTTTTAATCTGTAACAGTGAACCTGAATGCAGATCAGTGGCTACATTCATGATTGAACAAAACATACACAGGCAAAACAAAACTAACACCCATGGCTCCTGATAATACAGTAAGATCTTATAGAGTGAAATGAGCAGTCTGTGCATGAAACTGAACAATATTTAAAGCATCATTACATTTATTCTGCAGCATTGTAAAATAGTCCAGAGTGCATTCACAATAATTACACTATAACTATACACACAGGCTCAATATTAAATATAACAATGTTGTGAACAACATTTAGTTTCTTGCACAGCCTGATTGACTGTTTCCCTTCATAAAACCTCACTGTATCTAAAGTACGTTTTTACTTTTAAAGTGACAGTTGACATTAACTTGAACATTATGAATCTAACAACCACAGTTTCAGCTAAAACTCCTATTTAGCGTTCTTCTGAAAAAGCCACAACTTGCATTGGTCTAACACCAAATCACCACAGCTCTGCTGGGACATGTGGAGACATGCTGGAGTTTACTGTAAGTGACGTAGATGTTCCTGGCAGCCTATAAGAGCTTATCTGCATAGAAAATTCGTTTATAGAACCACGGGGGTGTGTCTAGTCAACAATGAGAGAGCATTTATTAACTGACAAATGTGTTGACGATTTAACGTTATATGAGAATTGTCAACTGTTTTGAATCGCAGCGTGACAATGCGTTTAGTGTAACAGGCTTGCGGGTAAAATGGGTTTCTGACGCACACTGGCATTTTGAGCTTCACGTGTAGCAGCGAAATGTATATTGTAAAAAAGCAACATCGCCGGTAACTATGATTCGATATTTTATTATTAGTCAGGTAAAAAGGTACTGACCTGGTACTGGCGAAAGTTTGCAGATTCACTCTCACTCTTCGGGACTGTCTGCAGACTGAACTTCCGTGTTTCCGAGCGTGTACGTCACAGTAAAACACTCCTCCCTACTGTACGTTACTATAGTGCTGTGTGAAACAATAGTTTACTACAGTGACTGGAGTTTTTTCAACAACATACAAAAGTCCTCACAGGACTGCAAAACCTTAAATTAATATTAGATATAACATTCACCGTTTAAGACGCAGTTAAAATGTTAATATAAACGTTAAATAAAAATTTATCCAATATGCATTTTCCTCAATTTTCTTGTTCCTCAATTTTCTTGTTTATTTACTTGTTTATCAATTTTTTTAGATATACCTTTACATAATTTATAAATTTGGCGCCTAAAAATATATATTGGCCTATATATAACTTGTGTAGCCTATGTATGTATGTATGTATAATTCTTACTAAAAAGCTATTACAGTGACTGCAGATTTGTTGGCTGCACATCCATGATGCAAATCTCTGGTTTCACCACATCTCAAAGGTACTCTATTAGGTTGAGATCTGCTGACTCTGGAGGTCATTTGAGTCTTGTGAACTCTGACATGTTTAAGATACCCGTTTTTGAGATTATTAGAGCTGTATGGTTATACATTCAGCAGGACAGTCCACCATCATAAGACACTGGTCATAAAATGATGGATAAGATCAGCAGCAATACTCTGGTAGGTTGTGACATTTCGCTTATGCTTATTTTGAGCTAAGGGGTCCAAGAAAATAACATCCACGTCATTACTGTTTATCACCAGCAGCCTGAATGAGGCAGGATTGATCAATGTTTTCATGTTGTTTACTTGAAATTCTGATCCTTCTTGAATGTTGCAGCAGAAGGGACCCCAGGTGATTCGTAGCCTCAGTTTGCTGTCCATCTGACAGGAGTGTCACAGTGTGTCCAGTCTGCAGACGTCAGTTTCTTTAGCCCATCTAGTTTGGCCATTCTACACTGGGATCAACGAGGCATTTTTGCCGAACTGGTGTGCAGAAGTCCATTCTCTGTAAACTGCCAGTAGATGATCAGTTTCTGGGGCGACGCGGTGGCGCAGTGGGTAGCACGTTCGCCTCACAGCAAGAAGGTCGCTGGTTCGAGCCTCGGCTGGGTCAGTTGGCATTTCTGTGTGGAGTTTGCATGTTTCCCCGTGTTCGCGTGGGTTTCCTCCGGGTGCTCCGGTTTCCCCCACAAGTCCAAAGACATGCGGTATAGGTGAATTGGGTAAGCTAAAATTGTCCGTAGTGTATGTGTGTGAATGAGTGTGTATGAATGTTTCCCAGTGATGGGTTGCAGCTGGAAGGGCATCCGCTGCTGGATAAGTTGGCGGTTCATCCTGCTGTGGCGACCCCAGATTAATAAAGGGACTAAGCCGAAAAGAAAATGAATGAATGAATGAATGATCAGTTTCTGAAATACTCAGACCAGCCTGTCTGGCACCAACATTCATGGCACCTGTACAATAATTCATTTCTTCCTCATTCTGATGGTTGGCTTAATCTTCAGTATGTCTTGACCATGTACATGCCTAAATGCATTGAGTTGAGATATTTGTGTTAAACTGGTGTACCTAATAATAAGTATACAGTTGTTGAAATTAATTCAGCAGCATCTAACTTTGTACTTCTCGTTTAACGTGAAATGTAATGCTGCTTAAATTGGAATCTGTTAAAACATTATAAAAGTAGTAAAAGTAGATACAAAATTGAGAATTATAGCAGCACGGCCAACAACAGGCCTGTTATAAATGATAAAATCGTTGATTAAAAAAATAGAATTACTGCAGATACAAGCATCACAAAAAAAATAATTTATCAGGTTGACGAAAATTTCCCATTTCACCACCAGTGATGAGTGTGCGACACTGTTTATATCAATAAACCTTTTGTAACATTGGTCAGCCAGTGATAGGCTGTATATGCAGACATTGTAAGGATGAAGGATAGAAATATTATATTATAACATGGTAGTTAATGAAATTATATAAGAATGAAACGAGGCACAATGTACAGTATTATCACATTTTAGGTTAACCTTACCAGTTTGATGTAATGATCATCTACATCCTGTAGATGGGGACAATGTATAAGGATTACTCTGTGCAGACATCAAATGAAGTGTGTGGAAATAATATAATATAATATAATATAATATAATATAATATAATATAATATAATATAATATAATATAATATAATATAATATAATAAAGAATAGTATAATATAATAAAGTATAGTATAATATAATAAAGTATAGTAT
>CAIGQV010019356.1:11068726-11084824 GCA_903798115.1 Danio jaintianensis | reverse complement strand
ATATATATATATATATATATATATATATATTAATTTTTTTTTTTTTTAAGTCATAGAATATATTTCATTTAATGTTAATATTACTATTATCTCATTTCAAATATTTTTATATAATATTTCATACTAAATGTAATTTATTTGTCCCGTGATTTTGAGGTTGAATTTGTTATTGATCCATTTCATTAGATTCCCAGAACTCCATGTAATGCAATAAATCCCAATACCTTCACTCACGGGCTCAATAATACTTCATGTTTATGCTCCAATATTACTCCACCATAATAAAGTACTCAATATTTTCATCAATATCTTTCACTTATAATGCTGGTTCAGCAATTGCCAATCCATATACTTTTAATAAAACTCACACCAATATGTTTGATTTATAGAGCTGCTGTTGATTATATTGACGAAGATGCAGATTTACTGAGGATCGAGTTCAGAAATGATACCTTGAGAGAAGCTGGAGCCGGGGCCGGTGGTCACACTGAAGCGTGTGGTGGCCACTCTGAGTGTGGTGACGTTCTTCTGCGGCTGAAAGAGGATGATGTGGATTTTGGGAGCGAAGAGGCAGCCCAGGACCACCGAACCGCTCAGACTTACAGAGATGCACATGGTAGTGGTTTGTACCTGAGAGAGTAGATATACAGTTGAAGTCAGAATTATTAGCCCTCCTGAATTATTAGCCCAGTGTATATTTTATTCCCCAATTTCTGTTTAATAGAAAAAAGATTTTTTCAACACATTTCCAAACATAATAGTTTTGATATCTAATTTCTAATAACTGATTTATTTTATCTTTGCCTTGATGACAGTACATAATATTTTACTAGATATTTTTCAAGATACTAGTATTCAGATTAAAGTGCAATTTAAAGGCGTAGCTAGTTTAATTAGGTTAATTAGGCAAGTAAGTGTAATTAAGGAAGTCATTGTATAATGATGGTTTGTTCTGTAGACAATCGAAAAAAATATTGCTTAAGGTGGCTAATAATATTGACCGTAAAATGTTTTTTAAAAAGTTGAAAACTGCTTTTATTCTAGCTTAAATAAAACAAATAAGTATTTCTCCAGAAGAAAAAATATTATCGGAAATACTCTGAAAATTTCCTTGCTCCATTAAACATAATTTGGGAGATATTTGAAAAAGAAAAAAAAATTCACAAGAGGGCTCTCGTTTTTATTGTCTGACAATAAATCCATCTTTTTGAAAAAATATGACGAAGGTTCTTTATTCTTGAATAAAGCAGCAGTTTGTATTATTCTTTAAAGTATGCAGTGAACATGAGCCAGGCTAAAACAGGGTTTGTGTAAGATGAGCAGCCTGTAGAAGAGCAGGAGCAACTATGAGAAGCTAGAGAATAACTGATTATGTAGAAAAACTAAATATGTAAAGCACTGATTATATATGTTAAATACTCATATGAAGCTATATGTGTCAGAAGCATTAGAGTGAGTAATATATTATCCAGTTAATATACCATCATAACAATGTATGTAAACCATTATAACCATACTAGAATTTAACAAAGGGAACACTGAAATGTAAGCCTTAACCTTAGCCAGATGGCTGAGAACCAAGAATAACATGACCACCTAAACATATACATGACCTTTCAGTAAAGACTTCTTGACTGAAAAAAGTGATTTCACAGTGATACCATCTGACAGGCTGATTCATATTTTAGCTCACAATTCAGATTTTTTTTTTTTATCAGTTAAAAGTTTATACCTGACTGTTTTAAGTTTTTTTTTAATCATAACTGCAATAAAAAAATTCTGACTGAGGACTAAGAATAAAATGTTTTTTTCTCTCTATTTTTATCTATTAAGACCAGTCAAGTTCAGTCAGTTGCATGATTTATTTAATTATTTCTTTGTTTGTTAACATAATTATTGTAATTAGATGTAAACTTTCCAGCTACAAATGCAATCACTAACTTGTTCATCATTTAATTTCTTCTTTTATTGTTGTGCAGAATCAGAAATTAGAAAAAAGGGTTAGAAAGCTGATTTTCTGAATATGAACAAAGGGCAAACATGCAAAAAAAAAAAAAACTTTAAAGAAGTTAATATTCAGTAAGATTTTAAGATAAAGTTTTAAACTCATTTTTGCTCTGTTTAGACACAAAAGAGTCCAAATAAATCCAGAACTGCTGTGCATTTCAGAGAAACACGGTGATGATTCATTACTTAATGATTTGGTTGCTTTGAACAAATTGGTTGAGTAACTGATTCAGTGACTCTCTCAATAAGCGAATTGCTGCCACCTACAGGTAGTATTACTTTCACATTTTAAAGTATTTTATATTTAAATATAAATGTGATTTAAACGTTTAAAACTGTATTCTCAAAACATTATTTAATCATTTATAGTACAAATTAAATGCATCTTCTTTTACAAAGAATAATTCTGCATTGAAAGAAATTCAGACTTGTGGAGGAAATTGTATTCGATCGATTCATATTCAGCAGGCATGTTAACATGGGTCTAAATTTATTTTGGACTCTATTCCTATACTGGCAAAGTCTGTGCATCTAAAGATGATGATGTATCTTCAGAGGATGAATCCATGTGCAAAGCAGGTGTGTGTGTCTTGTATGAGCAACCTCATGCATACTAATACAGGTATTAGAGACATGCATCGCCAAATAACATTTTGATGCAAGGCAGGAGAATCAACAGGAACTGTTTCTCTGCAGTTGTGGATGTTTGCTTTCCATCATTGTACATTTAATTAGGGAAGATGTTTTCCTCCACATCGAAGTGCATTCAAGCAGTACATTTTTATTGCTGTGGGCATTGCCAGAGATTCAAACACCATAGCTTTGGCATTCCCATTCTCGTTCTTTTGGGAAATAAGAAATGTTTCATTAGAGAAATATTGGAATTTTTAATCTGAGCACATCGTTTTGATCTGAACAGGTTTGAAAACATTTAAATCTATTGTTAACAGCCCTTGCAGGGTCACGCACTAGAGAAACTTTTATGACCTTGTTGAATTATTTCAAAGCAGGGTTCAGCTGCACTGAATATGGTTTTTCTCAATGCCAGATGAACAAAGAGTAGTTCATTCTTCAGTACGATAGATTTAAAAGTGTTTCTGTGAGAACGGCAATGCGTCAGAATAAACCAAAGTGCTTTAAATTATGCATCGTTCAGAGGAAAGCTGTGCTTGGAAAGGACTTGTATGTAATTTCCCACCAAAGCTTTGCTCTTCTTTCCATAAACATACATGTTTCATGCAGAATATCACACTGAATGAGACATCATGTTGTAGTCGGCGTTTCCTCTATATTGATAATCATCATTATTATTTAACAAAATGTCTCAACTGTGAATGATTGGTGTCTGGCTCCAGCTAATGACTACACAAAGAGCAACGCAGACAAGAACTTGACAGCACACTCAAATCTGCTTCTCAGTAACATTACATGGCCCTGGAATGATTGATTTTGATTAGTCAATTGTGCTATTCCAAAGTTTTATATATTACATTATGTATTTATATTATTTATTGACTAAAATTCGTAATATTTAATATATTAAGCATCACAGCATCAATGACTTTAAACTTAAGAGTCCCATGATCTTTTACAAATCATATACTGTATGTCTAGCTTTTTGGGTGATTTTTATTTTTAAAAATTGTTTGCGTCATTTAATTTTTGTTCATTTATATGTGTATTTTTGTGACTGTAATATACACACAAACAAACACTTAAAGAAAAAGGATTCCAGGATTTGCAAGTCTAATGGTTCTTGAGATCACCAAAAAAAATGTACAAGATGTTTGTTTATTTCAAGATCTTAGAATTGAAGCAAACAACACCATAAGTTATTTGAGAAAGGTTCAAACAAAATCAGTTATTGTAGGCAGCAGATATATCCCTATAGACCATTTCAAGTTGGTGATATCATTGGCCCATGAACATTTCCTGCCTGTTGTCAAACTATTTCATAACTGTAACAAAAGTTAAATCAATCATAACTTAACGTTAAAACCGATGTCATAACATTATTTATCAATATGTGGACTTTTTGGGATTCTCGGAAACTATGATAATTAAAAATGTAAAACAGGAAATAGGTTAGGACCATTGTTATTGTTTACATCCCTCAAAATGGTCTATAGACAATAAGTATAGCTCATTGCATTGTATTACATATTACCAAAATTATTCAGTCATAGTATTTTGCAGTTATAATATTACTGCGGTATAACAATTACATTTGTTTCTTTCCACCACCAATATCTGACATTTCATCATTCATTAATTTTCCTTCGGCTTAGTCCCCTATTTATCAGGGGTCACCACAGCGGAATGAACCACCAACTTATCCAGCATATGTTTTACGGAGCGGATGCCCTTCCAGCCGCAACCCAGTACTGGGAAACACCCATACACTCTCGCACTCATACACTACGGCCAGTTTAGTTTATTCAATTCACTTATAGCGCATGTCTTTGGACTGTGGGGGAAACCAGAGCACCCGGAGAAAACCCACGAGGACACGGGGAGAACAGGCAAACTCCACACAGAAATGCCAACTGACCGGGACTCGAACCAGCAACCTTCTTGTGTGAGGCGACAGTGCTAACCACTGAGCCACCCATCTGACATTTGAATATTTTTTATTTTAAACCAATTTACACAGTACTATATTTATTTTGAGGAGAACGCCAATCTTTTCACTACGGTTTCAGAATTTTGGACCCCACTCTTTATATTATTATTGTTTATTTTCCACATGTAGGATTTAATTCTTTAATTCACAATCTGAAGATGAACTATTTTAGCACACAGATCTTACAAGCAGCATGTACTGGATCATTGTTCTGCAGTAATTGGTAGGTGAGAGGCAGAAATGCTTCAACTAGAATGATATGTGCAGGATGAATGAGGCTGTATAGCATCTCCTATGAGTGTGTGTGGGAGTGTGTCTCGGTCTCGGTCTCAAAGGCACACCTTGCTTTCTGAACACAGGCCCCAGCTGGGAATCATCCTCCCATGCTCTAACACATCACCTCACACACACACACACACACACAGAGAGAGAGAGAGAGAGACGCAGAAACCCTGAGTAGAGAATGACATCCTGTCCAATCAGAACTAGAGGAGATTCTCCTCTCTCTTGACACCTTTTTGTCTCTCTGTTTTTCCCCCTGTATTCTTTCTTCTAGCCTTGATGGATGATGTAGACTGACCCTTACAGAAGCCCCTACAGCCATAACATCTCTGGATCAAGTTTCTTGCCTCTTTTTTTTTTGGCTCACTGGATCATCCAAATGCAATATACTGTACAGTGGTCATTATAGCAGATATGCTTGCTGTCTGCACCACTACTGAATGGTCAGAATGTCTGGACACACACACACACACACACACACACACACACACACACACACACACACACACACACACACACGCACAGACACACGCACACGCACACACACACACACACACACACACGCGCACACACACACACGCACACACACACACACGCACACACACAGACAAACACGCACACAAACACATGTAAAATGATAGATAGATAGATAGATAGATAGATAGATAGATAGATAGATAGATAGATAGATAGATAGATAGATAGATAGATAGATAGATAGATAGATAGATAGAATTGTTGGTTTCTAGCGTGTTGTAACATAGTCATAACATAAATTGTTACAGTCTTATTTTTAATTGAAAATAGTAATAAAAAATGTTCAATTTCAAGGTGCACGCAAACATGCTTCAAGGAAGGTAAAGGTGTTTATTTAATAGTGTCTGTCCCGAGGCACTTGAGTGAAGGATACTCATACCATCTGAATAGCATGTTTTCACAGGCTAGTCATTTGTCGGGATGAAATATCCCCACTTTCTTTGTTCTGCATTGAACAGCTTTTGAGCCACATGAAATGTGAGCTTCTCCTTTCATCAGTGCAAAAGACAGGTGATCAAAGAGATTTCTCTATCTGCCATCTGAATTGGCAGGTACGATAACAAAAAAAATCAATCAGGCAAACTCCTGAACTCACGCTCTCAGGGAAATTGTATATATGCTAAAAATAACGGATAAGGTCATTGTCAGAAAATTATTAAGGTTAAAAGAGAAGCTCATTATCTAAATGATGAAAAATATTCCATGCTGTCATTGTGTGTGCAGTATGATTTGAAACAGCCCCTCTGATATCTGTTCCCAGAGGAGAACCGGTAAAATCCCCCCAGTACAAAATTCACTTCTCTAGGAAATCACATTGTTATAAAGAACACCAAAGCTTTCATTAACAATATTGCTGGAGAGAAAAGCCAAATCTACACTAAGCAATTTAGAGATGTCTTCAAAAGAAACTTTTCAATATTGTTATTTTAAATGACATATTGTCGTTGTTACTAGACTAAATTTAAATGATAATTTTTTGCAGATTTTGTTCGCCAAAGACTTTTAAATTATATATTTTATCACAAATGATTAAAAAAATTATGCTTATATTTTGTGCAAAACTATAATTTTTATTATCATTCTAAAAAAAGAAATTACAGTACCAAAATATACTGCAATGCGCCATATCATAATCCCAGTATCACATTATCATGTCACCATATTCCTCCCAAAACACACCCCCAATTAAAAACAAGAACCCATGTCTTGAACTTGAACCAAGAGATAAACAATTGATTTGTACCATTTTTTTAATCCATTCAGCCGATCTCTGCGTCTGGTGGGAGCATGTGGCTTAGCTTAAATCATTGAATCGCATTAGACAATTAGTATCTCACTGAAAAATTTCAACAGCATCTGAAAATAGTCCTCAGGTAGCAACTCTCAGCTTTACATAATATCACTGCTCCAGCTGCAGCCATGGTACGGCAGCAAACATCCTTGATTATTATGCCAGAATGAGAATATAGTTGCTATCCATATCGACCTAGAAAACAGCATTTTTTTATTTTCTGTAGGTCTTAGTACATGATGTAACTACAGAAGAAAAAAGCTTTAAATAGGAAAATTATCAAAACGCCTTTTTTTGAGATGCTAATGGTCTAATCCGATTCTATGATTTATGCTAAGCTAAGATACAAGTGCTCCCACCAGACGCAGAGATCGACTGAACGGATTCAAAAATGGTAAAACTCAGCTGTTTAACTCTAGGGGGCTTGTAAAATGATCCTACTTCCCTAAAAACCCTTAATGTACTTTTAATAATTATTAATAAGTAGCAAATGAGGTGTTTATTGAGCTAAAAAATCTAAGTTTATGGTTTGTTAATAGCAAGAACTGTACCGGAACTTATATTTGTACTTACCCTATAGTCACTGGCAGTAACATAGAAGATGGGCTGGAAAGCCAGCCAGATTATACACGTGGTGTACATGGTGAAGCCGATGAACTTGGCTTCGTTGAAGTTCTCTGGGCACTTTCGAGTCTTAAAGGCGTAAAAGGTACAGAGGATGATGAGGACACAGTTGTAGGTTAAGGACATCAGCATGCTCGAGTCCTTGCTGTTGCACTTCAATGTCACCACGTCTCTTCTTTCAGGACTGACCTCCTTTCTCACCCCCGGAGCCTCGACCAGGAGCCAGACCACCACCACAAGAAGCTGACAGGAGATAAGAGCGGCGCAGATGGCCACCTGTGAGGCTGGACTGATGAACCTCGGCCTTTGAGCTCCATCTTTAACGCCATTGAAAATCCGAGCAATGCGATTGGTCTTGGTGAGTAACGCAGAGTAGCAAACGGCGAAGGAAGTGCCCAGACCGAGCCGTCGTAACGTGCACACAACAGCCGAAGGTTTGCTGATGTAGATGAAAGTCATGAAATAGCAAAGAAGGACGCCTAGGAGAAGAATATAGGATAGTTCACGCCCACTAGCTTTCACTACCGGAGTCTCATTGTTTTTCAGGAAGAGGCCGATGACGAAGAGTGTGCAAAGCATGCCGAGGCAAGCAATAGAGACTGGTCCAATTGCCCAAGCGTCCTCCCAATGAATGTACTCCTCGGGTAAGTCATAACAGCCTGTGAGATTTTCTAGAGGCCACTGCCCAAATCTACAGTCTGCACATGTGAATTCATCCAGGAGGTATTGGTAGGGCTGACAGGGAATGCAAATCCAGCAGCAAACGTCTCCGGGCTGCATGCTTTTAATTTCGTTTTTTCTGCATGGGTCGCTGCACTGGGATGTGGGCACTGCTTGGCTCTCCCAAGGAATTAAGGTTGTGTTCAGAGTCAAATCCTGAGCCCAGTAGCCCACCTTTCTATAGACGTACTCATCATTCTCTTTGTGATAATGGAAGATGTTGTAGCGGCCCAAACTGTCTCCGTATGCATCAAAGTGAATGATGTTTTCAGGATCAGCGGGGCGAAATGGAGCTGTGGACACAAAAGGGCAAATGAGAAACATCATTTATTTACATTCTCAAAGATATTCCACAGCCGCAAAGTGTTTTCCGTTGTTTACTTTCTTCAGAGTCGTGCCCTGCACATTTCTCATTAGGTTTGTGGATGCACTGGACTCAGGTGTGAACAGTTCATTTACATAATTGAGGTCAGGAGGCTGAAACATAGTCTGGCTTCTATGATGTAATTTGGCATTCTTGGAAGAACGCAGTGAAAAATAGCAGTCAAGATTAGACGTGCCAATATTCGATGACATAATATGCTTCAAGTCTGGCTGCCGATAAGCCTGTCGGATTCTCATTCTGTGATAACAAATGCCTGGGTGTACTTTATGCTGCTTATTACACAGCTACTTGCTGCAAAAGGTCAAATTACACAAAACATTGTTCTGAGTTGTAATAGTTTATTAATTCTTAAATTCTTTAATATTAAATTTTCTTTAATTAATTCTTAATTATTTAATTTTGTTTAAAATAAATAGCTGAATGGAGCACACACTAACCTACTTCTCACTCCATCACAAGGCACTAAATCAGCAGCGTGACAGACAAGCTTATACATATAGATGTAAATATATTTACTGAGGGTCAAGATGATTCAAAGTACCCTGATGAATGTGTGCTATTACGGTTGTTATCTGGGAATTAAATACCTTGGAATGTCATGATTGACCAATCAGAATCAAGTATTCCACACAGCCATGTAATAAATTGTGATAATGAACATGATTGATGTTGTTATTATGGGCACTTTAAAATACAGTGAAATAATTACTGAATATTAAAACTTTTATAATACCTTCTATGAATATTCAGATTGTTGTAATGACAGTGGTGTTCATCACAGCACCAAAGGATTGAAGACTTTATAGGCTAGTAATTTTGAAACATTTTCTCATGTTATCCACAACACGCCTGAGATATTAATTGAAAATGTACTGATTATTTATATTCTTTATAATTTTCCTATTCTTCAATGCTTTACAGCAAGACTTCAGTTGTTAACATCAGTTAAACTAAACTGACAATGAAAACTACTTATAAAGCATTCATCTAAGGTTGTGTTCATTTAAAGCTCAGTTGATTTAAAAAATATATATATATTAAAAATTCCTGTAAGTCAGCAGCAATAGCCTAGTGGTAAAGTGCGCTGACATATAGCACTGAGATGCATACGGCGACCCGAGTTCGATTCCTGGCTTGAGGTCCTTTGTCGATCCTTCCCCCCCTTTCTCTGCTCCCCATGTATTCCTGTCTCAACTTCACTGTCCTATATAATAAAGGTGAAAAAACCCCAAAAAAGATTTATTAAAAAAATTCCTGTAACAAATGTAGCTATTTCTCACTTTTGGCATTAGTTAATACATTAACTAGCATTTACTAATGAGTCTTTGTAGTACCTAAAGTATTACCAGTTGTACTTTATAATAATTTTGTAATTTAATTAACATTTATACAAAATAAGGCAATACAGTAAATGTAAAATTCATTTTTATTTTTACACCGTATATAACAGGTTATTATACCTGTTAAAGTAACCCTTTTTGCAGCAAATCATGATAAAAGCTTCAGCAATTTTCACAAAAAGAAAATGTATGCATCCTTATGGTTTACAAGGTTTCATTAGATTCATTAGTTAATTTATTTACTAACATGAGCTCTTATATACTTGTACAGCATTTATTAATCATAGTTTAACATTTACTAATGCATTATTAAAATACATATTCATGCTTGTTAAGATTAGTTAATGCACTGTGAGTTAACATGATCTAACAATGATTGACTGTATGTACAATAACTAACATGAACAAATACAGAAATGAATGTATTGTTCATTGTTTGTTCATGTTAGTAAATGCATTAACTAACATTGACTAATACATCTTTATTGTAAAGTGTTACCACTTAGTTACATGATATTTATCCCTGGTTTTACTTGTTTAAATCATTTAAATGATAGCATGGGGTTAATGAGCCTAATGCATGTAATAAAACACTCTACTGTACGTGGGTCATATGTTGGATTCATGCATTAGTCTAATTTACTTTGCAGCAGCTGTTTTCCCCTGGGGGAAACTCCATTCATCCATTTATCTTTTAAATTGATTTCTTTGACTAAAAGAATAGATGTAAATGTATTAAGATATACTGCTGAAAGTAAAACTAGCCTTTGTTTTGACATTTATATGACTGCATGAGTGAAAATATTAAGACTCAAATGGGTTTCCAAGTATCAAAGTCATGGAAGTGTAATAAAGTGTAATATATTAGAATGTGTCCTGATTAATTTTAGGCTTTTTTCTGAGCCAAAAATAACTACTATCAAACATCAAGAGACTTTCTAAAATGTAATTCAGTATAACAATGGTTTATATGCAGTTGAAAAACTAACTAGAATCATTTGGTGATGTACAGTTTATATAACATACAACATTATTTCACCCATATTTTGACATTTTATTTTCACAAAAGTTGTTTGAAACTCCAAAGTAGATATTTTACTTGCATTTAATATGTTTTGTATAAATATAATCACTTTAATTAGAAATTTAATTTGATGTGGATCAAGTTTTTTGACCCATAAATAAATACTAATAAGGCATTTATAAACTTATTTATTTTATTTTTTATACAACTTACAGAAACTGAAATGATATACCGGTATTAATAAATAAAAAAAATTGTTTAACTTTTGTTTCTTCTTGTTTTTGTTAATAATAGGTTAAGGTTAGGATTAGGGTTTTTGGACTTGTATAGCACAATAATATAAATATGAATCACATTTATCATAGTTATGTGGTGCTTTATAGTCACTTTTGGTGCACCTGCTCTTAAAAAAAACATTTCGCAGCATAAACTATTAGAACCAGAAGAAAGAAAATTATACGAAATGTCCATGATGTGAAGCTTGGACAGAATTTGATAAAATTTTAGGGGAAAATTATCCTCCCCAATTGCCAGTTCCAAGTAATCATAAATGACATAATCTATAATTTTCAAAGATGTAACTCACCATCAAACTTTGTCTTCAGGATATAGTCCTTGTACAGCCTTTTCCCGTTTACAGGTTTCATGGTGCTGCAGAGTTTGGTGCTATTGGAGCACAATGCCTGCCTCATGTGGTGAAGAGCATTGGCCATAGCGTACACTGCATTCACCACAAACATGATTTTAGACTCCTGCTCGAATTTACCATCCCGGAGAGAATGTTTTCCACAGTTAATATCGTGTAGACTGCACTGGAATTTGTTCTCCCAGAACTCTCTGAACCACGGGTTACGTGTGTTGTTATAGGGATTGAGGTTTGTAAAGTAAGCGGCGAATTCAGGGATGGTATATGACGCAAGCTCAATAGTGAAAGCTCCATCCGCAACACTTTCGCTCCCTCTCACCACAACCTCCTGTGCTCCCCAACCATCACTGGCCACCCAGAGGAAGGAGACGTTCATCCGCTTGGCTGCGACCAGTAACTCTCTGGCATCTTCACTTCTGGTGAACAGGATTACCACTTTAGCGTTGGATTTCTGCAACAGAGATCTGATCACTCCATCATAACTGTATTGGTCCATGGAGCGAGTGACTTTGGCGGATGTTGCGATGCAGATTTGCAAGGCACGAGCTTCTTGCTGAAAGGCGTCGATGCCCGTCTCGCCGTAATCGCCCTCTGAGGCCACAGTGGAGACATACGTCCAGTTAAAGAAGCGCAGGATCTCAGCCA
Source organism: Danio jaintianensis (assembly GCA_903798115.1). Lineage (NCBI taxonomy): Eukaryota > Metazoa > Chordata > Actinopteri > Cypriniformes > Danionidae > Danio > Danio jaintianensis. The sequence goes on along the minus strand of CAIGQV010019356.1, from coordinate 11,072,700 downwards.
TGGCTTTGGCTTGGTAGAAGTCAGGAGGTACAGTCCGGGCAAAGTAATCATAGCGGGATTTGTCACTCAGTTTCGCACTGGTGGAGGCATAACTGATCTGAGGGATCTGGAAAAGACGCAGGAGATTGGCCACCTAAAAAAAGGACAAGCGAAAAAGCTGATGAGAAACTAGTGAAGTGTGTAAACGGGCACACTTCTACACTGTGATTTGCAGGTGGTGGCTGTCAGTGCAATTCTATTTTAGAGATAGATTCTGATTGATTTTTATTACACTGTAAAAAGCAATTAGTTACTTTACTTAAAAAAAAATTGAGTAAACCCATTGCCTTAAAAGCGTCAAGTTGACTTTGTGTAAATGGGCGAGATGGGGCTGGATGCAGACTTGGTGCAGTTGCAAGGTGAGCTGCTTGCAATGCTTTTAATGTGCACACCTAACCCCACCCCTAACCCTACCCCTCACAGTGATGTCACTAGCTCCATTGGGTGCATTGTGTCTGACATTGCAAGTCTGAAATATGCAGTCTCAGCTTGCAAATCCAAGTCTGCATCCAGATACTATTGAAATGGGCACACTTTTACACTGTGATTTGGAGGTGGTGGTTGTCAATTTTATTTGATTGATTTTTATTACACTGTAAAAAGCAAGGTGCGACATGGTGGCTCAGTGGTTAGCACTGTCACCTGACAGCAAGGAAGTCGCTGGTTCGAGTCCCAGCTGGGTCAGTTGGGATTTCTGTGTGGAGTTTGGATGTTCTCCCCATGTTCGCGTGGGTTTCCTTCGGGTGCTCCGGTTTCCCCCACAGTCCAAAGATATGCGGTACAGGTGAATTGAATAAACTAAATTGGCCGTAGTGTATGTGTGGGAATGAGTTTGTATGGATGTTTCCCAGTACTGGGTTGCAGCTGAAAGGGCATCCACTGTGTAAAATATATGCTGGATAAGTTGGCGGTTCATTTCGCTGTGACGACCCCTGATGAATAATGGAAATTAGCCGAAGGAAAATGAATGAATGAATGTAAAAAGCAATTAGTTTCTTTACTTGAAACAGTGAGTAGGCCCATTGCCTTAAAAGCATCAAGTTGACTTTACTAAAAAAAAGTGAGTAAACCCATTGTAACTTGGAATGTTACGTTGACTTATCTTAATTATGCACAGTTCCTTTACTTAGTAATTTTAAGCGTTTACTTACTTTTTTTTTTAAGTAAAGTCAACTAATCACTTTAAAAGCAATGGGTTTATTCACTTTTTCACAGTGTACTTTTAGATATTAATTTGATCGAAAGTGATATGAAGGACATTTAAAGTTACACAACTTACAAAAGTTACATTTCAAATGCTGTTCTTTTGAATTTGAACTATATATTCATCAGAGAATCCAAAAAAAGGTTTAAGTAGGACAACTACTTGTAACATTGATCTTGCAAAATGTTTATTGAAAACCAAAACTGAAAATTAAAATTCTGAATAAAATTCTGATTTCTGACTTCGTAAATAAAGTTACATCAAATTTTAAAAAGATACTTCTTCCAAAAAATATATTTAAAAATTCTTCTAAACTTTAATGTTTTACTGTGTGTATAGTGTATAAGACAAAAGAAGAAAAAAATAATGTGCCATGATATACAGAAAAAGCTAAAAAAAAAAAATGGCAGTTATAAGTCAAAAGGGGGTTATGTCTGGCACTTAGGTCTAAGCATGAGACTGTAATTCCTCTGATAAAACAAATTAGAGCAGTTCTCACCAGACGCTTAGCATACAGCTGTGATTAGTTGGTCTCACCCTTCTCACTTGTCTCAGGCATAATGGGGAGGCTTCACATTTCCATTTTCACAATGAAATAATAGCAGTCCGAAGGAAATTACTCCAGGAAACCTTATCAACATCTCTATATCTGACATGGGCATAGCATTGTCAGCGGCAATTCAGGAAACTGAGGTTATCTATTATTACAGTTAATAAACTTTCCCACAAGTTTTCCCACTTGCAGCACAATTAACTTTTTTTGGCTCATTTGTTCATGTTTTGCTTGTTGAATGACGCTTAAGAACTTCATCTATATCCTTTTGCACAGTGAAACATTTCACTCAGTAAACCTGCTGTATGTGAGTGTGTTTCATTTGTGATCATGTAATATGCAATCGAACCTTACTGTTTTTGCCTTAGGCAGTTCCTCAGAAACCAATAAGGAAAAGCCAGCAAGAAGAGGCCAGCAGCGAATAAAAAAAAAAAAAAAAATCTTCAGGATTTCTCTGTATGTCAACATGTAAATAACATGCAATTGTCATGTGCACTCAAAATATTTTTGCTGCTTGTTCAAACTACTTATTTAAAATGAGCTGAATCAACATAGTCCTTGAGGTTTTTTGGGACAACTTCATTGTTTTATGTTCAATCCACTTAAATTTGAAAAAGCAATTAAGTTAAATTAATCGATTTGTGTTTGGACAACAAGGAATTGTATGGAACCCAACATTTTTTACAGTTTGACATACAGCTTGTCATAATTAACATCACATATCTTTCTGCAACCAGAGCACTGTGAATATGCGAGTACATTAGAATAAAAATATACTGTTCAAATAATAAATTTCATGTAGTGTAGAATATAGTTTGTGAATGTAAAAAGTCTATATAATTTAATTCAAGTGCTGAAGTGCTCTAAAGCTGAACCTATTGGGCAATCGGACCAATCAGAGCAGAGAAAGCTCTCAGAGAGGTGGACTTTAGAGAGCTAATTTCTGAATGAACTGTTGTAGACTAATAATAGAGCTGCTTCTAAGATATAAATAATAAGAACATGATTGTTTTTGACCTATGATGGATGTAAGCCAATTGTAGGAGACCTCCAAACAGTTTTTCAGTGTTACACATATCCCCATACAGGGGATGTATACAGTCCCAACATTAGCATTCCTTTAAATTTAATCTCAAATCAGTCAAAATTTTGAAATTAAGTCGTTGAAATATGCATGCATGCAAAGTAATCAAAATAATGAGACTATCGACCAGAAAAAAAAGGGATAAAGAAATCATTAATAAGATAATAGAGCGTGAACACAGTAAAACATTAAAGCTGCTCTTCACATCCTCCTGGCTTTCTCCTTCAAACAAAAGGCAACAAATTATTAATGTAACTGCCTTACCTGATGTACTTAAACAGCCACTTAGGAATACCTGTCTGTTATGATGGTAGTAAAACGTCTATTGCACACTGGCCTACTTACCGTAAGTGCTTTACCTCAGGAATGCATAGAAGAGCCATTTTCATCTGATTTTATGGTTACTAAGGCATGAAAGCGTGTTTGCGTTAATATTAATAACACTTTTGACTATGCAACATAGCTGGGACACAGATTGCTAATACTCTCCACAACAATGCTAATGTTTGGTTTTCCCTCCAAAATAAGCCATGATGTGATTAAGTGCGCTTATGGTGCCTTTCCACTTGTACGTTGCGAGCATTTTCGATTAATTCATACGAAAGATTAGTGTTAATGCTCACGCAGGTCATTACGCTCAACTTCCATATGAATGAACTGAAAACATTCTCTTTTCCGTGCTTGCAACGTGCCAGAAATGCAGCGTTAAACCTAAACAAATGCTTTTTAAAGCATTATAAATGTTTTAAACATTTATGAAATTTTGTTTACATCTCGCAATTCTCACGTTTTTCCTCAGATTTATGAGTTTCCATCTTGTAAATTATGAGTTTTACACAACACAATTTTTTTTTTTTTTTACATTTTTTCTCATAATTCTGAGTTTCCATTTCCCAATTCTCACTTTTTTTTCTCTGAATTCTGTTTCCATATCGCAATTCATATTTTTTTCCTTATAATTATGAGTTTCACCTCACATTTTCCAAGATTTTTCTCATAATTTTTACCTTCTATCTTGTAATTCTTTTTTTTCCTCATAATTATGACTTTACACCTCACATTTTTCAAGATTTTTCTCATAATTGAGGTTCCAT